>PVIW01002241.1:0-231048 GCA_004026585.1 Noctilio leporinus
GAACAAAACTAACAACAACCAACACAGAACCAAGTATATGAATACAAGGAATAGGCCTTCAGTGGTCAGGGGAACGGGGTAGGGGGGAGGGAGAGGTAGAGGCAAGGATGGGGAGCAGCTTAGACAAGAACCTAGTATAAAGGAACCATGGACATGGACAACAGGTGGGATTGACTTTGGGGGGAATGGGTGGGTGGGTAGGGGGATAGAGGGGAGCAAAAAGGGGATGGATGTAATACAACAACAATAAAATTTAAAAAAAAAAATAGCAGAAAAGCTATACTAGAGCAAGGAAAAAAAAAAAAAAAAGAAAAATGTACTCACTTTCATGGCTTTATTGCCATTGATATACCTAAAACTCTCAAATCTATAGTTCTAGATCCACATATCCAACTGCCTACATAAGCTCCCCACCTGAGTATTTCACTGGCACCTCAAACTCAGCCTATCCAAACCTGGACTCACCATCTTCATTCCCAAACCTGACTCCTCTGATGTTCCTTTAACTCAGTAAATAACAGTATTAGATAACTTTTAACAGAAATGGAGAGGCTGGCAAAGCAGGGTGGTTTAGAAAATAAATACATGCAGTTCTGAGCATAGGTAATTGATAATGGTGTGATAGGAGAATTTATACTGAGTAAGAATGTCAATATAGTTATGAAGTTCTGGATAGGAAAACATGAAGATAATTCTCAGGGGAGGAAGTAGCCCACTATAGCAAAGAGAGAGCTAATGGATAGGATACACTTTAATTTGCCTACAACAGTCCCAATTTATACCTGTTGCCATTGCATAATAATCGATGTCTGCCCCCTTACATCCTCATAAGTGTCCAAATAAATTATATGGTCTGCCTACCAGAAGACCACAAAATTTGGAAAAAGTTGAGTGAGTTACGGGCAAGTGCATTTAGGACAAGAGCATGGAAAAGAATTAGCATGATTTCAAGTTGTAAATAGTTAAGAGATATACTGAACTGAATGACATTTTAGGAGAAGCTAACAATAAAATGAAATAGCCACTTTTAAATAAATAATGTCACTTAATTCTCACAAAATTTCTGTTAGGCATTTTCTTCCATAATTTACAAATATAATAATTAAAGCTTAGATTAAGAAACCTGCTCAAAACACAGTTAAGAAGCAAAACATAGCTAGAAAGTAAAAGTAACTAAATATAAATAAGGGCAACCACTATTATCAAGACCCATCATTGTAACTTGTAAAATCAGTTCCCACTATTTTCTGGAGTAAGCTAGCTTCACTGTAAGCTGCCCTTCTTTTCCCAAGAGGGAAGTAATTCCAGGAAGTAAATTCAGCAAAATGGAAAACAGACACTTCCAACTTGGACACACCTGGCTTCAACATGAGCTTGTAGGTAGAGAAAAATCAAATATTCAGAGATAAAAGGAAGTTAATCTTGACTAAAATGCATGTCAGAAAAGAAATCATTTCAATGAAAGCAAAAGCAGGACAGGGGTAACCTAAGGAGAGCCCTGAAATTTATGTGTAGGACCGAAAAGTCAAACAGAAGCTAAGCAGTGGAGTGACAAAAATAAAGGAATGTGCAGAGAAGGAGTCACGTAAGACAAAGGAATATAAACATTTCATGAGAATGACTTAAAGGTTCTAAGTTGGAAAACGAGTTGACTCTTGTGATGGTTCCTTCAAAGTGAGTGAAAATTGCATTTTAGCAGTAAATATCCTTCGATCTTTCCCAAGAGCAAAATAAGGTGCTCTTTACTATGCAATAAGAGTAGTTTCGCTCTTTACTGCCTCCCTCATTGAACAATGCCTAATAAGCAATTATACTTCAGCTTTGCTGCATCTTTTCCCTCCCTCTCTTTTGAAGACCAGAAGAGATAAATGCAGCAGCACATATGCAGTCAGAATTTCACTTCCAAGAGCTCAGTTGTAAGAAGCCCTTAAAAAAATTAGATACATTTAAGAATGCCTTTGGTATCTCTGCCTTTCCATGGGGCAACACAGCTCAATGAAAAGAACAAGTACTGGAAGCCAAGACACCAAGATATTGACTAGGTGTGGAACTTTGGTGAATCATTTTTTTCTACCTAAATTGTGGGGTTTTTTTGTTTTGTTTTTTTGACAAATTCTATACAAAGGTAAGGTAGGTATTATTATTATTATTATTTTAGGTAGGCATTATTAAGAAATGCTTTTTAAATGTGAAATTCATATTTAAATCATTATAAAAGCAAATAAATAATTCCACTTTCCTTATTTCTTTCCTCTTTTTTGTAACAGTTTAACATTTTATCAAATAAAGACTTACCTTAAGAGTTTGAAGAAATGCTGGAGGTCAAGTTAAAGTTTGTATTTAAGCAAAAATTCAAATTATATGCCCTTTTAATTTACATATTAGTCAATCAATAAACATTTGTTCAGTGTTTACTGTGTGTCTAGAATTATGTTAGGCTGTGTGGTGGAATACAAAGTACTGTATTTCATCAAACCAAAGAGTTTAGATTATAAGAAGAATCCCAATTCCTGAGCTTTTAAAATGTCAAAAAAAAAAAAAAAAAAAAAAAAAAAAAAAAAAAAAAAAAAAAAAAAAGAAAAAAAAAAAAAAAAAAAAAAAAAAAAAAAAAAAAAAAAAGCATCTAAGAAGCAATTATATGTGGGTAAAAACAAAGCTTTTATAGTAAGAAAATAATGGAATACATTCATAAAAAAGTGCTGAGTGTCAGAGACCAAAAAAAATCAAAAAACAAAAAAACCCTCAGAAGTTCAATAGAGCAAGAAGTTACAAGGAGGTGGGTATTTTGCCTGGCCAGCCACCACTGGGAACAACTGCTTTGCCTGGAAAAGTTCTGAAAAAAAATTTTTTAAAGGTTTGTTAAGAACTTCCAATTAGCCCTGGCTGGTGGCTCACTGAATCAGTGCTGACCTGCAAACCCAAAGGTCACTGGTTCAATTCCCAGCCAAGGCAAGTAACCAGGTTGTAAACCAGGTCTCCAGCCAGGTCCATAGCTGGAGGCAGGTGAAAGGCAACCACACACTGCTGTTTCTCTCCCTCTCTGCCTCTCTCCTTTCCCCTCTCTCTGAAAATAATCAATAAAATCTTAAAAAACAAAACAACAAAAAAAAAAACCAAACAACTTCCAGTCAAGATGGAGGTGCAGGTAAACACACTTCACCTCCTTGCACAACTACAAAAAAAATTACAACTAAACCACGAAACAAACATCACCCAGAACAGTCAGAAAATCAAGCTGTATGGAAGTCTGACAGCCCAGGATTTAAAGAAACTATGTTCATCCAGATGGGGAAGAGGAGAAGAGACACCGAGATGGGTAGAGAGGTGCAGAGAGGTGGCTGAACCACTGGTTCCACATTCACGCGAGGTGAATAAAAACTGGAACAGATACCTCAGGTGCAGGAGCAAGGGATCCCAGCCTCTGGCCAGACTGCACAGCCCAGGGTTCTAGCACCAGGAAGATAAATCCCCATACTTTCTGGCTGTAAAACCCAATGTGGGTTGGGGCAGCGAAAGAAACTCTGGATTTTCAGGAGACTCTTCTTAAAGGGTTTACATGTACTTAGGACTTACACAGACCCATCCCTTCTGGTATTTAGCATCAGGGCAATGACTAGAAGGGTGCCAGTGGCAAACTGGGAGGAAATGAAGTGACTGGAAACAGGGTGAATGCTGAGAAACAGCTTCCTCCTGGGTAAACTTCCAGGAGCCAGGCAGTAGCACTGATCCCTCTCTGAACCCTCCCACCACACACAGCTACAAAGCAGTGAAATGGGTTGTCCTGACCTGGCAACTACTTGAGTCTCTGCCCCACACAGTTGACAGGTACCTTTTCTACAATAGACCGAGCTACTAAGACAGGGAGTCAAAGCAGCTCTACCTAATACACAAAAGCAAGCACAAGAAAGCTGCCAAATTGAGGAGACAAAGAAATATGGCCCAAATGAAAGAATAGAACAAAACTCCAGAAAAATAATTAAACAAAATGGAGCTAACCAACCTATCAGATGCAGAGTTCAAAACACTGATTGTCAGAATGCTCAAAGAATTAATCGAATATGGCAACAGCATAAAAAAGATCCAGGTAGAAATAAAGGTTACATTAAGTGAAATAAAGATCTTTATTGATTGCTGAGATTCAAATAAATGACTTGGAACATTAAAAAATATATAGTATTCAATCAGAATAGCAAGAAAAACATTCAAAGAAATGAGAATAGTATAAGGAGCCTGTGGGATATCTCAAAATGTACTAACATCTGAATCACAAAGGTGCCAGAAAGAGAAGAGGAACAGCAAGAAACTGAAGACTTACCTGAAAAAATAATGAAAGGAAACTCCCCTAATTTGGTGAAAGAAATAGACATACAAGTCCAGGAAGCACAGAGTCCCAAACAAGTTGGATGAACGAAGCCCACTCCAAGACATATCATAATTAAAATACCAAAAGTTAAAGATAAAGAGAGAATCTTAAAAGCATCAAGAGAAAAGAGAGTTACCTACAAAGGAGTTCCCATAAGACTGTCAACTGATCTCTCAAAAGAAACTTTGCAGGCAAGAAGTATTCAAAGTAATGAAAAGCAAGGACCTACAAAATAGATTACTCTATCCAGCAAAGCTATCATTTAGAATGGGAAGGCAGATAAAGTGTTTCCCAGATAAGGTTAAACTAAAGGAGTTCATCATCACCAATCACTCAGGGAACCTTGTCATCATCATCTGAACCCCCTCCACTTTCTCTACTCCTAAAATCTCTACTTCTAATAGTCCACTTTCTGAACACAATCACTTATTAAACTAACTCAACTGCAATCGTTATTCCCTTTCATTGAATATCAGATTACTGATCCCTTCACCTTCTTTCTTTTATTCCCTTCCTGTGGTCACTTGTCTATTTCTCTGTCTGGGTATTTATCATTTCACTTACTCTTACAACTACCCTGAACTCCTTCCTTGCATACACTCTTTCATTGTCTTACTTTTTCAGCAGCGCTTTTACAGACATTTTTACTGTCTCCTCTCTCCTCTACTACTAACCTTTAAATAGCAGTGTTTCAAGGACCTGCCTGTACTAAAAGCTTCTTGTTTCACACAATACTTTCCTTAAGTAATCTCAACTCTTCTTCGATTACTATCAGTATGCATTTATTCCTCAAATTAATACTTTGAACTAGAATTGTTGTTTGAATTTCAGAAGGATGTATTTAAGTGCTTACCTGACATCTTCAAATTAGTATCTCCAAGGTCCCTCCAACTCAGCATGTTTAAAAGTGAAGTCATCACTTTCCTATCAAATCTACTCCTTCCAGAAATGTCGTCTTTGACACCCTCCCCATATCTTCCCTCTCTCTCATATCATATTAAAATAATCACTAACACCTATTCATTCTACTTTCAAACTATTTCTCAAAATTTATCTACTTTTCTCCACCTCTACTACCACCTCTCTGGTCCAGATCACTATCATTTTTTACTTCACAAGTTTCACTCATTATCTACCGTGTGCTACAGATCTGTAAGTGCTAGAGTGTAGAGCGTCAAAGGAGACTGTTGCCTGGGTCACTTACATAACTGGTCTTCTTGCAATAATTCCTTCCCCTGCCTCCAATCTATTTTTGAAATTTGAAGACAGACTGTGTTTTGTTTTCTGTAAATGCAAATATAATTATGCTACCTCTTGATGTAAAGACTCAACTCAATTATGCATGTAAAGAATTTAGTAAGTGCCTGGCACATGATAGTCAATAAATGTTAATCAGTGTAGATATGTTGAATAATTCAGTAAATGATTTTGGAATAACTGGCCAGCCACTTAGAAAAAATAAAGTTCTATCCCTACCTCACTCCTTAGATCCAAAGGGGAAAAATAAAACCATAAAAATACTTGAAGAAAACATGGAAAAATATTTGCATCATCTTGGTGGTGAAGGAAGCCTTTCAAAACATTTCTCCAAACCCAGAAGTCATAAAGGAAAAATATTGACCACATACAAATGTAAACATTTTATATAACAAGAAAGGCCATCAATAAGACTGAAAGATAAATAACAATAGGGAAAACTTATACACTTAATTAAAAAGAACTAATAACAAATTCTAACTAGCTCTTATAAACCAACAAGGAAATATTAACCCAATAGAAAAAGGTCAAACTGCATAATTAGACAATTTACAAAGTAAGACTACAAATGGCTGAAAGAAAATATGGGCCCTGGTGGGCTGGATGCTCAGTTCGTTAAAGTATCGTCCCTATACACCAAGGTTGTGGGTTCAATCCCTGGTAATGAAACATACAAAAAGCAACCAATGAATGCATAAATAAGTGTAACAACAAATTGATGTTCTCTCTATATATCTACCTAAAATCAATAAATAAAATATTTTAAAATGTGAATAAAACAAGATTAGGAAGAGTGAGTCACCTCATTGAAGGTAAGGAAAATGGGCACTTATCTGCACTTTTGGTGGGAGTATAAATTTAAGCAACATTTCTGGAAACAATTTGGCAATAGGTAACATAATATAACATTTATATATCTCCTGAAATAGTTAGTAACCCTAATTCCAGAAATTTAAAGAGATCATTTAAATGGTTCGAAAAGATGTACACTAAGAATGTTCATGGCATAATTTATTAAACTGAAAATATATACTTACTGAAACAGCAATGGTCTTCTTTGGCCCTGTTCCTGATGCTGGGTATATAGAAATTACAACAGAGATAAAGTTCATTTTCTTGCCGTGTTTATATTCCAAGGATCAGAAAGACATTAAACTAATAAACAAATAAGATACTCTCAAATAGTAACAAATGCTTTAAAGGCATAAAATCAGGTGCTTTAATAAGTAACTAGAAAGTGCTACCCTTAGATAGGGTAGGCAGTGGAAGTCCCTCTGAGGAGGTGACATAAGAAGTGGGATTTGTTTGCTTTCTCCTAAGAGCTACAGTGTGAAGGTGAACTAAGGAAGAATCCTGAGGACATATGGTAAGGGTGAGGAATGCTTAGCTACTATGGCTGCTAACCCCAGTATTTTATAAAACGCTCTCCTGGTAATTCTAAACCAAAGCAATAAAATGTATCAAAGAAACAAAAGGCCCCAATTTATCAATTGTCTTAGAACTCTTATCTGCGTTGTTTGCATATATGCTCACTCCTTGGATTAATAAGGTTGGATAACATGAAAGATTTCCTTCGTATTATCAGCATGATAACTGTGTAAATATAATATGACACACACACAAAGAAACAGTAAGAAAAAAAACATGGCATGCAAAAAATAGATACAGAATGCACTGTTGAGGAAAATACAACCAGAGAAACAGAACATTGTCCATGAAATGGTTTATGTTATAAAAGAAAAACTTTTAAACATGAATTAAATAAAAGAAATGGAAGATTATATAATAAAAAGAACAGAATGAGATGAAAAGAGATATTGTAGAGCAGAGAAAATGAATTAGGGACTCAATTAACATTATTGCATAACTGATAAAGTAAAACAAAAAGGAACAAAATGATTATTAATTTAATTACAGTGAATCAGAAAAGAAAGTCTATTTTCTAAAAAAATATGATTTTTTTTTAAAAAAGAAGACACATAAAAATGATACAAAAAATTTTGTCCTCAATGAATGCAACAAATTAGAAAGAAAGGGTTTTTAAATGTATAACAGAAGAAAATTTTCCTGATGCAAACTTTAGAGAACTGAATCTACACATTAAAAGGCCATATTATGTTTCAAGAAAAACTGATAATGAACAATTGAAACCAAAATCTATTCTGATTAAGTTCTGTAGCTTGAAGGATGAAGAAAGGGTTCCTCAGTAATCTAGGTAGAAAAGCAGGTCAGTTAAAAAAGGCAGAATCAGCCTGGTTTTAGAATTCTCCACAGCAGTATTCAGTGGCTGTAAGGTTTCACAGGAAATAAACTGAGCTCCAGAACATTACATCTGGTCAAGTTGTCACTTAGATAAACAAGCCAAAGGCAGGCATTCTCAAACAGGCAAGAATTTAGGAAATGAAGAACATATGACCCCTTCCTGAAAAACAAAAGCAAAAACTCTTAAGGTGAAATCAAACTAACCACAAGATGAATGAAAATGCTAGAGTAGAAGAACATTCATCAGGACAATGTAGCATTGACCTCAAGGTTCCCAGATGAAGAAAATGCAACCTATGAGTTTTATTTTATACTTATCCCAGTTGTTTTTCAAATATAATAGGAAGAGTCACATAGTGATAGATATTTCCAAACGATCCTACAAAAGAAGCTGTACCAACATACATCCCATTAACAGTATTTGAGAACATCTGTTTCCCCACATCCCACACAATCATCAATTGCATTAAAGACGATTAATTTTTCTTTTTCTTTTTTATCCTCACCTGAGGATATGCTTATTGATTTTAGAGAGAAAGGGAGGGAGGGAGAAACAGAGAGAAAGTAACATAGATGTGAGAGAGAAACATTGACTGGCTGCCTCCTGTAAGCACCCAGACTGAGTACCAAACCCAAAACCCAGGCGGCATGTGTCTGATTGGGAATTGAACCCATGACCTTCAGGTTTATGGAATGTTGCCCAATCAATTGAGCCACACTGACCAGAGCAAGACTATCAATTTTTTTTTCAGTTGAGATATCCCTTTTATGTATTTTTAAAAATTTTTATCAATCTTATGGAAAGGATGTGTCACTGCTATTTTAATTTCATTTCCTAAAAAAAATGAACTTGAATCATTTTTCAAATGTTTATTAGACATTAATGTTGGACACACTTTCTGTGACTTTTCTAACTCATATGCTTTGCCCATTTTTCTGTTAGACTGTCTATTCCTATTCATTATTAGGGACTCAATACATTGTGGCTATTAATCCTTTATTTATTATATATATTGCAAATATGTGATCCTAGCCTATCATGTCTTTCAATTTGTTTATAGTATTTCTTATTGTTTAGAAGTTTAAATCCTTTACTGTTTTTTCCTTTATAGCTTCTAGATTTTATGTCTTATTTAAAGGAAGCATTTCAAACACAAGACTTCAAAAATATTCTACTATACTTTCTCCAGATTTCTAAGTTTCATCTTTTTCACTTAGATCTTTACTTAATTATCAGATGCATATAAACTAATGTTATCTGACTTCGATTATCAGACTCACATAAACAAAGGAGATGTAACTTTCCATTGACTGGTATGCTTGGGACCCTAGCAGAGGCACCCCATCTCAATCTGTAGGTACCTGGGAAGCAGAAGTACTACACCAGTACCCTGATGGTATTCCCAGAATGAGTCATTAAGAGAGGGGAATATTTCATCCAGGAAATCAAAATGAGAAGAACGGTGGCTATGTGGACTAGAGAAATATGAGTTGTATAATGTACAAAGGAGCAGGACCTCTCCTGGCCACAAGAAATAAATAGCCCCTTCCTGAAAAACAAATAGATAGATAGATGATTGAAATGTTCAGATTCTCCTGTTACCAATTTCTCTCTCTCATGGACAGTGCTGGGTGCATTCAGCTAAAATTTACCTCTCTAGTCTTTCTCTTTTGAATTGTACTGCAAACAACACTGAAGCTTTCTTTCCTTAGATGTGTTAACACCACTGATTAGTACTCAACTAACCATCCTCAAGGGCCTGGGAGACACTGGGTTCCTTTCCTCATCTACTGATTAAGTTAAATTCTCTCAAGGGTAACCTTATTTTCCTTATGTGTAAGTTCTAAGTACTAACTGCAACAGTAGTCTATGGCCATACCACCCTGAACTCGCCCGATCTCATCTAACCACAACAGTTTATCTGGGAATAGAAGTCTAAATTCAAGAAAACTTACTGAACAGTACAAGACAGTATATAATAGATACAGAATTGTATAGTACAAGATAGTTAAAGCTCTAGCTGGTGGCACAATGCTTAAGGCACTGCAAACTCAAAGGTAACTGGTTTGATTCCTAGTCAGGGCACATAACCAGGTTGCAATCCAGGCCTCCAGCCAGGTCTGTAGCTGGAGGCAGGTGAAAGGCAACCATACATTATTGTTTCTCTCCCTCTCTCCTTTCCCCTCTCTCTGAAAAATAATAAATAAAATCTTTAAAAAAATTTTTTTCAAAAAAAATTAATGATGGTTTTTAGGCATGAAAATGAGTGATGCAAGTGATGAGGAAGATTGGTTTATCAGTCACATGAAGGTGGAAGTTGGCTAGGGAACAATGGGTACCATGGAGACAGAGAGACTAGTCAGAAGGTGATTGTCATAATCGAGACAAGGCCAGCTCCAAATTCAAGACTATGGGGTTTATATCAAATTTGTCTCTGTATCCTTGGCCCTGAAGCCCAACATGAATTGGAACATTTAGGTACTTTTAAAAATCTTCTGCCAAAATATTGTTTGTCCTGTTAATTTATTAATAATTTGGTTCAGCAATTCCTTTCTTTGTAATAATATCAACCATTTGTCAAGGGCCAAAATGTAGCAGACATTTAAATGTTTTCATATAATCCTTATAACAAACCTATATGATTTGTCAAGTTCGGACACTTGTAAGACATGTTACTAAGAGCACCTACTAGGAGAAGTGATTGCTGTGTTTACATTTTTGGGGGGTATTATTAAAAAGTCATGTTTTTTTTTGCAGGAATCTTTTACAAAGATCTGTCCATTCTATGATGATGTTTAGCAAAAATTTGTTAACATAATCAGCTGGGCACATGTAAACTGCAATATGTCCTAAACACTACTGTCAACCTCCCCATGTTGTGAAATTCCTTGTCTCACCTCAGCATACATATATCGTGTCTTCTACATGACAAGTGACCAAGTAGCTTTACCAAGTGAGGGTGCCTCTCTCAATATGTATGTCAAATAAACCCAATTTCTTCATTTTTTACATTAAAAGTACATTTAAAGAGTAGTTCAATTATTATCTTCCTGACCTAAGGAATCATCTCTGAAGACCCCCTAGACTAGACTGCTTCAAGTAACGAGGTCAGAGCTTTTCTAGTCGGCCTTCTAAGATTTAATCAGAGCCTTCCCGAAAATTCTGTTTCAAGAAGGAAACACGTACATCTTTCTGTTTCCTTGCATAGTGGGTGAGTCTACTCTGCCCATGAAGCATGGGGTGGAGCCAGGGCTTGGTCAGGTCATTTCAATTTTAATGTTCCAGGGCCTGGCAAAACTCTAGAACTCAGCTCTGCTCCTTCAGATTCCTGGTGGCGAAGATAGGAAGAGACAGGGTCTCAAATGGACTCATTGATGAAAAAGGCTTTATTTAGGGAAACCTTGTCAGAGTCCCTTGTTCCACTGAAGAAGGACATGTGGGGTGAGGTGCCCAAGACCATGAGCTTGGGTGTTTTGGGGACCTAGCCAGAGGCTGGGTTTTCTTGTCTACTGGGCTCACCTCCACCTCACTACTATTTTGAGTCAGGCCAGGAACCTGGATATCCCCCTTCCCTAGAGTAGTCACTGCTTTAAGCCCCATGTGGGAGGCCAGAGCCTAGTAATAGAGGCTGGCTGATTAGCACACAGGACAGCCCATACCATAGATGTCCTTCCATACCTCAGGTTCCCCTATTCCTTCCTCTGACCCAGTCTAACACTCCACACCCTTTCACAGGCATCCCAGACTGTGCTCAGGAGGCAAGAGAATACACCATTCTCCCCACTAGTCTCAGATGAAACATCTAGTCCAGTCACAGTGTCAGGCAGTCCCCAGCACTTAAAGCACACCATGAGACTGAGGGTGTTGGATTACATGGAACCCAGCCCTCTCCCTTCTATAACTCTTTTGGAATTCTCTGGACTTTACCAGGAGTTTCCCCAGCACCCCACCATATATACCGCTCCTAGCCTAAATCTTGGATCCCTCTCCCCACTTCCTCTTCATTTTGAATGTTGTAGAAATGTGCTCCCAAACATCTGGTTTGAGCACTACAAGCACTCCCAGGCTCTCCCTAGTCTCTTCTCAGTGAGGGCGTTTATTGTATGCTAAACACATAGTATGGATGAATTCACGTAATCCTCATACAAATCTGTGACATACATACTTATGGCGATCCAATTTTATAGGTGAGGAAGCTGAATCATGGAGAAGCTGAAGTTCTTGGCTGAGATTACCTAGTTAGTGAAGCTGGAATTGGCACCAACCAATCCAGCTCCAGAGTTCTGCTCTTAACCACTATACTATGCATTAAGTTGAACTTTGTAAAGAACATTGGTTTTTTCTCAACTTTTGTAAAGTATGACTACAAACATGCTAAGAAATGTTATTGATCCATATCATACAAGCTGTAAAGATGTGACTTTAATGTAAGTCCCCCCATGTGCCTTCCAGCCAAATTGCTGCTACCCCAAAGACCTTCCTACATAGAAATTCTGGAACTGCTGCTACCAAAGTCCTCCATTTTGCTCCTTCTTGAGCCCCTTAATATCCCTGTGGACACCTTCCTTGGTGGTCTTATCTGCTCTCAGTGATATTCCTTTCCACCCCTCAAGTGAGCACCTGCAGTGCTCACCAGCTGAATGTTTACCCCTCTTTCTGAAAGGAAGATGAAAGCAAGCAAGGAGAGCTGGGTACACAGACATCCATCAACTGGGCTTTTGATCTCTCTGCCTGGGAAGCAGATTTCACACCCAAGCCAACTGCAACAAGTTTTACTAGTGAAGTTCCCTGTGATATCCCGTCCAGCCTGGAATTGAGTCTGCACAGTGGTAAGCCCCATCAATGCCATGCTCCCCTCCCCACCCTCTGAGGGCCCAGGGCCTGCACTGGTATGAGTGCAATGAGCACTCTGCAAGTGGTGTAATAGGACATGCAGTCAATTCCTGTGGAACTTGAGCAACATCAGGCCCCAAACTTACGAGAGTTTCTACTCTTATGTACAGAGCCCATCGTGTATCTATAATTGCAGCCACAACCAGCAGAACAGGAGAGAGATTCACTGGACACCGTGGCCAACCCTGCCCAGGGCCACTGCCCTTGGACTTTTTCATTCTTATGCAGGATCAGGTAGGTAACCTGGGCATAAATAAACTCTCTTATGGCTCTGAAGTAAGAGACTTGGTGAACAGCTGAAGGGACTGCCAGGAGGAGGTAGAGAAGAAGAAAAGCAGTCAGTGAAGGCAAGAAGGGCAGGTGACCAGCTGTGGCCAAGGCCAGAGAGCTGGCTGGCCAGAAGAAACTCTTTAGGATGTTGTTCAGGGACTGAAATGTACCCTCAGCAGGGTAAGTTATTGCAACGCCCTTGCAAATATAAAGTGCTGTACAAACACTAAATCTAGAATGGCTAATAATTTTGTTATGTTAAAGCATTTGTGTCAGGTAATTAATGTACTCATTGTGATCATTTAATTTTATGGCAGGTAGTGTAGGGCTGGACAGAAATGGGGCTCTTTGGCCCAGTCCTCTCGTTTCTCTTTAGATAAGGCAGCATCATATTCTCCCAGACCTGCGCACCAAACTACTGCTGGAGAGGGCTGCTGCAAGGAGTTCAGCTCCTAAACCTGGGGCTCCACGCTTCAGGGATTTCACTTCCCTTGACCCCTGGTGCCTAGAGGCCCTGGTGCCCCCTGGTGGTGTCTGGGGCATCACCATTTCCTCAAAGGAAATTTCATGGCTGAGCGAAGGGGGGAAAATGAAAATTAGTCTCCTACTAAAAACTTCTCCCTTGACAAGTGTTCCTCAATGCCACTAGGTGTTCGTACAAGAAAGGGACAGTTAGCATAGCTGTACAGTGCTCCTTGGGTGATCAACAGTGCAAAGGCTTTGGAGCAGGTGGAGCACTTGGAGGGAGAGGCCCAGCTGTATTGCCCCAGAAAGCCCTATATACAAAGGGGCTACTCAGGGTCCTGTCCACAGGAATTGACTGCATGTCCTATTACACCACTTGCAGAGTGCTCATTGCACTCATACCGGTGCAGGTCCTGGGCCCTCAGAAGGTGGGGAGGGGAGCATGGCATTGATGGGGCTTACCACTGTGCAGACTCAATTCCAGGCTGGACGGGATATCACAGGGAACTTCACAGCACAGGCCACGATGGTGCTCTTGTGGAGAGAGGAGCTCTCTTTGTTCTTTGCTCAGTCTACGGAGGGCCCAGCTTGCACAGTGACTCCATCTTTCCTTTGCTCTCTTTTCCTTCTCCCTGCCCATCACCCCTTTGCCTTCTCAACATACCCTGAGCCAAGGCATCTATTCTCATTCCTTTTTCAAAACCTTTGCATGGTTCCTTTCATGGGAGTCCTTCTTGGTTAGGTAAGTCCCAGAGAAGAACCTCACCTTCTACCAGCTCTTAGTCTCAGTCTGTATGTTAGCCTGGAGCAGGGCTTAAGAGAGCATAAGGCTAGGTAAGCCTTGCCATGCCCTGAATGAGCCTCCATTCTCAAACACATCTATATTCATATAAACGCACAGATAGCTATCTTCATATTGACCTTCTTATTGATCCCTGTGTGAGTAGAGGTGGTGACCAAAAGGCTCCTCTGTGCTAGATATATTAAGATCAAGTAGGCTAAAAAGTTAAAGACAAAAAGAGGATTTTTTATTGTTATTCAATTACAGTTGTCCCAATCCCCTCCCCCATTGCTCTCCCCTGCCCTGTGCCTGCCACAGTCAATCCCCACTCAAAAAGAGAATCTTAAAAAGCAGCAAGGGAAAGGCAGTCAGTTACCTACAAAGGGAGCTCCCATAAGACTGTCAGTTGATTTCTCAATGGAAGCTTTAAAGGCCAGAAGGAATTGGCACAAAATATTCAAAGTGATGAAAAGCAAGTACCTACAACCAAAATTACTCTACCCAGCAAGGCTATCATTTAGAATCAAAGTACAGACAAAGAACTTTCCAGACAAGAAAGAGCTAAAAGAGCTAATCACCATCAAACCAGTATTACAAGAAATGTTAAAGGGTCTTCTTAAAGAAGGAAAAAGATTAAAATATGAATAATAAAATAATAAACATATACCTATAAACAATTACTTTAAATGTAAATGGATTAAATGCTTCAATCAAAAGACATAGTAAAGTTGAATGAATAAGAAAACAAGACCCTTACATATGCTGTCTACAAATTACTTCAGATAGAAAGACACATAGAGCCCTGGCTGGCATGGGTCAGTGAATTGAGGGCCAACCTATGAACCAAAGGGTCTCCAGTTTGATTCCCAGTCAGAGCACATGTCTGGGTGCAGGTCCCTAGTTGGGGGTGCACCAGAGGCAAACACACATTGATGTTTCACTACTTCTCTTTTTTTCTCCCTTCCCCTCTCTTTAAAAATAAGTAAGTAAAATCTTTTAAAAATAAAAGACACACAGACTGAAAGTAAAGGGATCGAAAAAGATACTTCATGAAAATGGAAATTTAAAAAAGGCTGGGATAGCAATCCCTGCACCAGACAAAACAGATCTTGAAACAAAGCTGGTAACAACAGTCAAAGAATGAGATAGCAATTATAATTCTGCATATTTATCTGAAGAAACCTAAAACACTAAATGGAAAAGATATATGCATCCATATGTTCATTACAGTATTATTTACAATAGCTAAGATATGGAAACAACCTAAGTGTCCATCAACAGATGAAAGGATAAAGAAGTGGTGCATATATAGTACAATGGAACATGACTTGGCCATAAATAAGAATTAAATTCTGCCATCTGTAACAACATGGGTGGCCTAAGAGGGTATTGTGCTGAGTGAAGTAAGTCAGACAGAGAAAGACAAATACCATATGATTTCACTTACATGTGGAATCTAAAAAACAAGATAAGCAAACAACCAGGACAAAAATAGACTCATAGATGCAGAGAACAATTTTATGATTGCCAGATGGGAGGGAGTTGAAGGGATGGGTAAAGAAGGCAAAGGGATTAAGAAATACAAATTGGTCCCTACAGAATAGTCATGGGAAAGACTGTACACCATAGGGGATATAGTCAATAATACTGTAATAACTATATACTATAGTGTCAAATGGGTACTAGATTTATTGGGTGATCACTTTGTAAATTATATAAATGTTTAATCATGTTGTGCACTTGAAACTAATATAATAGTGTAAGTCAACTATAATTGAAAAATAAAAAATATTAAAGATGGGGAAAAGATTAGCTTAGCTAGATACTGCGTTATAACTTACAGAATCCTTGACTGTGGTCATTATGCTCTCACTTTTTCTCTTTTTCTCTCCCATCCCCCTACTTTCAACTGAACACCTTCATGCCAGGAAATTGAGAGTATAGCAGCCTAGTAACTAGTACATTTATTACTGACCCAGAAGGGTTTAGGGGGTACACCCTTCATTGTGACTTTCTTTGCTAAAGTCAGCAACAGCTGCCCAGATGACCCATGAACTCCAGGTTACTTGTAACCTGGTGGGTCGGGGCACAGTGAAGGCAGTGGATCCAGCCAGTTAATCATAGTCCTGACAGTCTCAGAATCAGTGTGTGCTTAGAAAGCTCTGTGCATGGTAGAACCTTGCTTTGCTCAATTGAGGGTGAGACATGACTATTGCTTTCCAGACCAGTATTTAGCCTAGAACTCCATGCTTATTAGCATGAGTCTCACAAAGGAAAATAATACTATCTATCGAGGTATCGACACATGCCAGTGACTGTGGAAAAATACTTTATGTATATGTATTGTCTCATTTAATGTACCTAATACTCCTATGACATCAGGCCCATTGTGGCTTCATCTTACAGATGCAAGAACTAAGTCTCAGAGAGGTTGAGTGGCTTGCTTGAAGACAGGTTGCTAGGTGACAGTGCTGGGATTTGAACTCAACAGTCTATGGCAAGAATTCACATGCAAAACCACTATATACTGCTTTCTTCTGGACTGTCTGGATATACTGGCCTTTCATCTCAAAAAAATTATTCTTGTCTATTTCGTGCCAAGCACTGTGCTGGGCCCTTAGGAGGAGTGGGCTTTATACAATATTGATTGATTTATTGATCTTTCCCATTTGCCAGTCACTGTGCTAAGCTGGAAAGAAATATGTACTGGAGAGTTAATAACTGCCACATCCACAGCTCTTTGCCAGGAGAAGGGGCTTTGTGTGCTTTCTTATGCATAGATGATCATGCTTTGTATCAAGTGACTTCGCTGCTCTGCACACAACTAACTGGATCAAGGATGGACACTTGACCCAAAGGCAGACGACTTGCTGGCTGGCCAGGAGTCTCTGACTTGCAAGAAAGCTGTGTCAACAGTTTTTGACTGGGTGTGGCCAAACCAATTAGATCTTTTTTCTTGGAAAATATAAACTTGTGGGTTGGAAGTGTTGGGTGCTGTAGAAATAAGGACAGAGTACTAAGTGACTATAATGGTAAATACATGAGTGGAGATCAATGAATACACATTCAGAGGCAGCAATGAAAACACCAAATTTTAGAACTATTCTGTATCCTGAATAACCTTCCAGTTGTCACAGTTTTTATGATTTCTGAGAAGTCTCACTGTGTCCTCACTGGGTTCACAATTAAGTGGGTAACGCAGACAGACAATGAGGTAATTATCATAAAGTGTAGTAAATGCAATCATGGTGGAAGCACAGGCAGTTGTGAGAGCACAAAGAAAGGAGCAGAGAGAGCGTCAAGAAGGGCTTCTTGAAGGAAAGTAAGATACAGTCCCCTTTACACTTAATCAAAAGCCATCAATCTTAAAATGGCCCTACATAATCTGGTTCTCTATCCCTACATTATCATTCCAATATCTATTCCTGTCACCCTACTCTACCCTTACTGCCTCCTAGGTGCTCCCGAAACATACTGGCTCCTGCCTCAGGGTCTTTGCTCTTGCTATTCTCTTCACTTAGAACATATTCAGACATCCCCTTGTTCAACTCTAACCTCCTTTAAATTTTTCTCAAACCTCATTTTCTCAATAAGGCCTACTTTGGTACCTGATCTAATACTGCATTCTGTCTGCTAACTCCTATATCCAGGACCTGCTGATCTCCTTAGTGTGCTCTTTTCCTTCATTCCTTAGAATTTATCACACTTATCATATTCCAACATACTTAATGATTTACTTATAAAGTTTATTGTTTTTTTTTCCTGCATCCTGCACTAAAATGTAATCTCAACATGAATAGAGATCTTTATTTATTGACTGTCATAGATTTTATTCCCCAGAAAGCAGATCTGAGACAAAGATTAGCATGCAGGATGTTTATTAGAGAGTGATTTTGGGATCAACATCAATGGAGGGAAGCAAATTAGACAGAGGGAGAAGCTGAATTATGATGCAGTTCCAACAAAGGCCTCAGTCAGTCCTGCAGGGAGCTCTGGAGCTGGGATGGTCTTTCAAAATTATCTGGAATTGCAAAAAAAAAAAAAAAAAGGGTGGGGGGGGGTGGGGTGGGGAGTTGGTTCTTTTTGTCCCAGTATCAGTCAATGATGCAAATGGTCCCTGGAAAGAGATGGTGCCTTGGACAAAGAAGTTTTCTTCAGGTGCAGCAATCCTCTAACAAAGCAAATCGTTGAGAGATATCTGCCTGCAGCACCCTCAACACTGGAGGAGTAAGTCCTTCATTCCTGAAGGGAAATCTAGGTAGCAGATCACAGAATCCACCACAATCTACCTCCATACCACTTGGATTCACTTTTCATATAGATTCTCAGAGCATCTTCTCCAGGATTTCAGTGGTTCTGTCTAAAGGAAACTTAAAAGAAGGTTTGCAGAATGAACTACAGACCCCACTATTGCAGGTGGTCTTGGGGTCACAACTTATATCTATTACATTCATCTTCTACTCACTCTAGATTCCCTTCCCCCTCAGCTAGTACATTTGTGCATCTTGGTAGCTGATCTGGTGTCATGACCCAGACCCTTATCCCTAAGGGATCTCAGATCAGCTACCATGCCCTTCTCAGACAGGGTTGTTGCTCTTGTCCTTATACCATCAAATTAGGGGAAGGGAGTGCCAATAGATGCCTAAATATTAGGGAAAGGGATCACTTAGCTGCTCTCACTGTGTAATAGAAGCCCTACTGTCTCCCAATGAACAGTTAACTACCTCTGCCAAGATACGGTGACTTTCTTTTCTGCTGGTCTTTTAGCATGAAAAACCTGAAGAACCCAGGCACCAGCCATATCATATAGTTCAATAGGACTCTTGTTGCCTCCTAAAAGAAGTATTTCACCTTTGGAAACAGTTCCTTTAAATTTACAAAGTGTGGAGTGGTATGTATTTCACAAGTAGATTGCTGGGAGTAATCATAAGTGGGGGCTTGATTTTTGGAACCAGCTGGGTACATATGAAGGTCTTCGATTTAAAATTTATACTGTGTTCTAGCACAGAGTCCCTCAACCTTGGCATGTTGACATTTTGGATTGAATAATTCTGTGTGTGTGCGTGTGTGTGTGTGTGTGTGTGTGTGTGTTGAGGGGTGATGTCCTGTGCACTGTAGGATACACACCTGGCTTCTACTACTAGATGCTAGTAGCAATACCTTTCCCTCCCTCCTCCCCAGTTGTGAAAGGAAAAATGTCTCTAGACATCACCAAATGTTCCTTACAGGACAGAACTGCCCCCAACTGAGAGACAGCATCCAAGAAATGTACCTCATTCTCATAAAGTATTACCTCTTAGTCGGTGTTTCAGCTGTGACTTCAAAAGGCCATCCTATTGCTCAGCTAGGCTTAGTGCTATGTTTGTACAGCACTGTTGTATCTGTGTGCTATAGCATGTGATACAACAAAAATGAATCCCATATTATGGGCTTACTCTTGTACCTCCTTAGTCAGACATGGTGGATATTATATGGGATTCTATGCTGGTGGGTCAAACACTCTGTAAGACTTTCTTTGTTAATACTTCCTAAAGACCTACAGACAGGAAAGACAAACTCATACCAGAATATGCATCTATTCTTGTCAAAGTGAATTTCTGTTTCTTCCAGCATGGAAAAGGCCCAAAAGAGTAAACATGCTACCAATTGGCTGAGTGATCTCCTTAATGGATGGTGCCATACTGGAGACTTAACATTTAATGACACCACATAGATCAGCCTTGGTAAGTGGGAACCCATGTTGTTGGGCCTATGTATAACTTTCATTCATCTCTGCCATCACAGCTACTTCATCATACATTCATTGTGCTGATATTTGAGTAGCTAAGGACATAGGCTGGCTGGTATCAATGGCTGAGTCATTTTATTTTTAATGGTTTGGTGACCCTTCCATGATGGTACTCCCTGGTGGTCATTAATGTGTGATACAAAGAACTTCACACTGTATTCTCATGTGTTCAATAACTGGCTTCTTTTTTTTTTTTTTTTTTTAATATTTTATTTATTATTTTTAGAGAGTGGGGAAGGGAGAGAGGCAGAGAGAGACAGAGATAGAAATCAATGTATGGTTGCCTTTTTCACCTGCCTCCAGCTATGGACCTGGCTGGAGACCTGGCTTGCAACCTCATTATGTGCCCTGGCTGGGGAATCAAACCTGCAACTTTTGGGTTTGCAGGCCGGCTCAATAACTGGCTTCTTTATCTATGATCTTCCACTCCACTCTTGCCTACTCTGGGCCCCTCACCAGTTGGCCCACTCATCAACCACTGCCCATGAGTTCGTATATATTCTACCCTTGAGTCACCTTTTTTTCCACTTAAACTAGATAACCAGTGCTCTGCCCATTTCGAGAATTTTCCTCACTACTGTCTTTCAATGTAGCCACTATCAATTTTCAGCTTGTACCAACATTTGTCACCCCACCCACGAACAAAAGTAGGGATTTCTCTGCTATTCCCTGGTCATAAGGAATTCCACCATGCAAGTTAGGTGAGAGCTGAGAATGCACCTCTGGTAGATGTCAGGGGGGTCAGGATACCTGCTCTGCAGCTTGCTTGTGCTTTTCCAGTCCTGCTCATATTCAACTTCACACATACCCCTCCCATCTTAGAATGGATTGTTATGAGGCTTGCCTAACCTTATGATTTGGGTCTCAGAACCCAGTTTTTAATTAAACAATAAAGTTATGGGGCCCTGCCTGGGTAGCTCAGTTGGTTAGAGCATTATTCCAATATGCCAAGGTTGTGGGTTCAATCTCCAGCCAAGGCACATATAAGAAGCAACCAATGAATGCATAAATAAGTGGAACAACAAAGTGAATGTTTTTTTCTCTCTCCCTTCCTCTCCCTCTCTCTAAATTTAATTTAAAAAATAGTTATAGGACCTGCTTAAAAACCATGCAACAGCAGTGGGGAGAGTACAGGCACACAGATAAGGTTTGAAGGGATACAAAGTAGAGGGGGAGGGAGAATTAAGATATTTTCTTCCAGCCTGAAAACCTAAAGGTCACTGGTTTGATTCCCCAGCCAGGGCATATAACCAGGTCTCCAGCCAGGTCTCCAGCCAGGTCCTTAGCTGTAGGCAGGTGAAAAGCAACCACACATTGATTTCTGTCTCTCTCTCTGCTTCTCTCCCTATCCCTCTCTCTAAAAATAAATAAATAAATTTTAAAAAGATATTTTCTTTACTACTGTTTTTTCTCTACTGTTTCAATTTTACTGAATCTTACTCCATCTGTATATTATTTTCTGTGTACCAGGCACTGTACTAAGTTCTTTACATGAACTATTATGAATTATTAATTTAATTCACACAACCTATGAGGTAGGTGTTATCATTAATATTATTTTCATTTAATAGAGGAGGAAACTGAGACTTAGGGGAGTTAAGTAACTTTCTAATGAACACAGAGTTCGTGAGTTATTTAGCAAAGTAAGAGGTTGTATTGTATGTGTGTGTGTGAGTGGGTGTGTGCGTGTTATGGAGTGAGAGACTTTTCCAGCCACAGCTGTGCTGCGCTATGCTGAAGAGTTTCAAGACTTTTGCTAGTTCATTCAACAAATGTTCACCGAATAAAAATTGACATAAAAACTAGTGAAATAGATGTCTTCCAACTATATCATTGACACTTCTCTTAGGAAAGCCTCCCCTATAAGGGGGAGGTTGCTGCTCAGGGCAGGAATAAAGAAGGTATAGCCTCTATGGGAAGGCTATACTCATCTGCCCAGGACCACTCTGAGGGCCGTTGGAAGGATAAGATGGTTTGATTATTTGGCCCTAAGGAGCAAACTGCCCTCCTCTGCTTCCAAGAGCTGCCCCTGGTGGACACTGGATAGAGGTGTTGACAGTCTGGTACTCAAAGTTCCTCTTGATATAGCCTATGTTTCAGTCTTTTTTTTGTTTTTTTAAATTTTATTGATTATGCTGTTACAGTTGTCTGAATTTCTTTTCCCTTTGCTCCCCTTCACCCAGTTACCCATCTGCCCTTCAGCAACACCCTATCTATTTTCATTCTACCAATTACGCTTCTTAATCCCTGCACCATTTCCCTCTTTTTCCCCTTTCACCCTCCCAGCTGATAACCTTCTAAATGATCACCATACTTCTGATTCTGTTCTTCTTCTGGTTTAGTTTGTTTTTATGTTTTTAGATTCTGTTGTTGATAGTTGTGAGTTTATTGGCATTTTAATGTTCATAGTTTTGATCTCCTTTTTCTTAAGTAAGTCCCTTCAAAATTTCATATAATAATGGCTTGGTGATAATGAACTCCTTTAGCACTACCTTGTCTGAGAAGCATTTTATCTGCCTTTCCATTCTAAATGATAGCTTTACTGGATAGAGTAATCTTGGTTGTAGGTCCTTGCTTTTCATCACTTTCAACACTTCTTGCCAGGCCCTTCTTGACTGCAAAGTTTCTTTTGAGAAATCAGCTGATAGTCTTATAGGAACCCCTTTGTAGGTAACTCTTCTTTTCTATTGCTGCTTTTAAGATTCCCTCTTTTATCTTTAAACCTTTGGCATTTTAATTATGTGCCTTGGTGTGATCTTCTTTGGGTCTAGCTTGTTTGGGACTTTCTGTTCTTCCTGGACTTTTATGTATATTTCTTTCACCAAATTTGGGGAGTTTTCCTTCATTGCTTTTTCATACAAATTTTCAATTTCTCACTCTTCCACTTCTGGCACTGCTATGATTCAGATGTTGGCATGTTTAAAGTTGTCCCAGAGGTTCCTAAGCCTCTCCTCATTTTTTTCAATTCTTGTTTCTTCATTCTGTACTGGTTGACGTTTATTTCTTCCTTATGTTGCAAATAATTGACTTGAACCCTGGTTTCCTTCCCATCACCATTGGTTTCATGTGGATTTTCCTTCATTTCACTTAGCACAGCCTTTGCTTCTTCCCTTCTGTGTTTGCCATACTCAAGCATATCTGTGAAGTCTTTGAGCATCTTTATCACTAGCATTTTGAATTCTGCCTCTGTGAAGTTGACTATCTCCTCATTGCCTAGTTCTCCCATTGGAACCTTGATGTGTTCCCTCTTTTGGGCCATACTTTTCTGTCTCCTCCACTTGACATGCTCCTGTATTTGCCTCTGTGTCTTAGGTAGAGCTGTCGCACCTATCACATTGTAAGGGATGGTGCCTTAGGTATTTGTCAGTGCAGGGGTGGCCTGTTTCACCATGTTGTGGTTTGGTATGTGGGGGAGGGGTCTGAGAGGGAACTATGCCACCTGTTCAGAACTCGCCCCTTTTCCACTAAACAAATGGACTGCTGAGAGACAGGCAGTTTCTTCCACTGCCCCAACCCTCACTGGTTTTCACAGTCAGTTGCCACCACCTCCACTGGTGCCACTGCCGCCACCGGTGCTGCCGCCACACCCTTGTGGCATCCCTCCTACCTGTCTGGATGAGTACTTCTTTATTTCTTTGTTGGATCTTCCTTCAATTTGATTTTCTGGATCTTTTGATTTTTTAAAAAATAGTTTTGAGTATATATATTCCTCCTTAGTTGTGAAGGGAGTTGCAGGGTGTCTCCCTACACCTCCACCTTGGCTGGGAGTCATGTCAGTCTTCCTCTTCTCAGGGATCTCTGGTCCCTGATGTCTCAGCATCACCTTGTCCTATTTCATCATTAGAGTAATTGATTCCTTTCTGCCTTTAGGGCCCAAGCTTCTATTTATGAAGTAGCCATTTCTCTGCTGGTTCCCTGGGTGCATTTTGGAACTGCAGGTCTATGCATGGCCCAATTTTTTTAGTTCAGCCTGGAAATGTTAACAATCGAAATAATAATAACTTACATTTACTAAACACTTACTGTGTGCCAGGCCTTGTACCAAAAGTTCTATGGATGATTTTATTTAATCCTGTGTCAACCCTATAATAAGAGGTGCAGGCCTACTGCTGACATGCAAGAGGCATGCATAAGAAGCTACCCTGGTGAGGGTCTGTTGCCCCCATGCCTGCCCTGCACATTCAGATAGCTACAGGACCTGGGCCTGCCCTCTTGCCTCATTTTGCACAGACCACCCCCTGCGGAGTCCAGGGGTGTAGCAGACAGGGGCCACTTTCCTTTGCCCATTCCCTTCTCTGGACAGGAGGCATTGCTGCCTGGTCAGCTCCCTTTCCCTCAGCTTCCCTTGTATTTTTACTGGCCTTGGCTCTTGCTGTTCATCCTGCCCAGAATCCCTCTTTCCCCTTTTCTGCCTGGTAAAATCCTTATTTTTCAAGTCTTGCTTTAATGTCATCCTGACCTCTCTGCCCTCCCCTGTCAGAATTAATTGCTCCCTCCTTTGTGTTGCTCAACAGCACTTATCAGTGTGAACTGTAGTTACTTGTTTCTCCACTCAGCCCGCTGTAGGGGTGGAGGGGGAGCAGAAGCCCTGTCTGATTCACCTCCTTGTCTGAGGGCTCAGGGGCCACCTAGTAAGTGTTTGCTGAAGCCTGTTGGGATTGGGGCAAGGGGCCGTGAAGCTTGACTGAAGACATGACTGGAACAGGACCCCAGTTCTCCCTGCATCCCTGCTGTCTAACCTCTTCCTCCCTGGCTGGACAAAACTGGATTTTAGGGACAATGACAGAATTCCTCTCAGCTGGAATATGTCCATCTTCTCTCCCCTCTAGGCGAATCTTTTTCAGTGGCCAGCCTGCCTGCCTGCCTCCCTCCCTCCTGGTATCCTCTCTAGAACAGTGCTACCAGCTCTCCCCATTTAGCAGCATCTGCGGATTTCATTAACTTGCTACTTAACCCCTCTCACTCAGATCAGCTCTGAAGATGATAAATCAGGCCTGGGGCTTATCCCTGCAGCAGCCATCCTCTCCTTACCCCCCTCTAACGAGGCTCTGGCTGCCCCTATTCATCACTGGCTGCCCTCTCTCTCTCTTACAGTTTCATTGCCAGTACACCCCATGCCTGCACACTGACAGTGTCAGTGTCGTTACAGGCCCAACACTTCGGATTGAATCCTGGAACCAGCTTTCAGGACAGATCCTGGAGCTGGTGGGCTCCTTAATCCAGATCACCTCTGCCCCCAGGGGGCTGTGGGGACTTGGCTTTGCTGGGCAGTGGGGTTAAGCCCACTTCTGCCAAAAGCAGAAGAGGAGGGTGGGAAAGGATGGAGGTAAGGGAGAACCCGGCTCCATTCCTACTCCTAAAACCATGTTCATTGATACATTAGAGGGAGTATGGGTGGGACTGATGATGGACCTGAATTCTTACTCCTTTACTTTCTTCCTCAAAACCTTCCCCCACTTCCATGCCTAGATCTTCCCAAGGGCTTTCCTTTAAATCTCTGTGACCCTGATTGTTTCATAGGTACCCACTAAGTCCCTAGCTCCTCAGAGAGAGGGGTGGGATGAGTATTACTGTCCCTGTGAGCCGGCGTGGGGGTGTATGCAGAATAGCATCCAGATTCCCCCTTCTATCACCTTGCTCTCCCTGCAGTGGCAAGGCTACTTTTTCTCTGGGACTTCTTTCTTACTCTCATTTTACTACCTTACCCTTCTTTTATTTCTTGAAGCTCCCCCGTTACAGGAAACCTGTGACCCATATACCCTATTGCCACCTGCCATTCTGCTCTCAGGGTGACTCACATGGGCCTCGGGAGGGTGTTAGAACTGGCAAGCAGTGTGGTTTCCCCCAAGTTAGCAGAATGGCCCTTTTCCCTCCCACTCTTCTTGATGGCTCCTTCCCTAAGCCCCAGCCAAATGCCATCTCTAATTTTCCTTCCTCCACGTTAAGTACCTTGCCCTATCTCCTTTAGGCACAGGTACTTCCTCTTGACCTCTTTATTCTTTCCTCCCATGCCACCTCATCTGTTACCTTCTCTTATTTATAGGCAAAGACTCCCTAAAAGATACCACCCCAAATATGTCAGGGGCCTAACCTTTTTGTAGTTCTAATCAGGATCCTTTTGCTTTTTTTCTGCCGTTAGCAATCTCTCCTTCCAGGGTCTCCGTCTGCCTCATTTCATCTCTCCTTTTATCCACTCCTCCTCCCCATTCTCACCTTCATTTCATCATTCAATCTTCATAGGAAACAATTTTAGAAAAGGTGGAGCATCCTGCCTAGCTTACATAGGATCTCAAAAACATTAATTAAGCCCAAATTGGAGTCTCCCCATCCTAATTCTTTCCCCACCCTTTCTCAGGCCCTGCAGTGATTTCCTGTTCTTCTCTCCATTGGCACCGTTCTCCTGGTGTGGGGGTGGGGAAAGGGTCCAAAGCCACTGGGTAGTCACTCACTGCCTCCCCCACCACCAATGCGTGTTTTTGTCAGGTGCTATTTCTACAATGTCTTCATTACCTCTTAATTGGCCAAATCTCTTTTCTTTATTTTTCTTGTTAAAGACAGATTTAAAGAACGAGTTCAGTAGCTCAGCCATTTTCAGACCATCATTAATTTCCCGCCTTCTTATTTATTAATGGGGCAACTTCTTTGCTGGTATTTCTTGTTCCCTGGATATCTCTGTAAAAGCCTGCCTGGCTCATGCAGCCCCTGGGACCAGCGCTAACGCGCTAACTCACTCTGACTTTGTGCTGCCCTCAGCTGCTCTGGCATTCCCTCCACAGCCCCCTCCCCACTTCACAGCCCTCCATGGATAAGTTCTCTCTACCCAAGGCCTGCAGGGAAGGGAGTAGGGTACACTCCTTCATTCTAGGCACAGAGGGTTCCTTCCTACGCATGAAAGGGACTGAGGTCCCCAGTTCTCTCTTCCATCCCATCTCTCCTGCTGTGTTCCAGGTTCTACACTAAGCTGAACAGGCTGTCACATTGACCTTTAGGAACAAAAGAGGAAACCGAAGTTTAAGGAGCAGTGATGACTTGTCCAGGGCCACTTTGCTTAGGAGGGGTAAAGCCAGGGTGTGGCTCTAGTTGTTGTTTTTTGTTTTTTTTTTTAATCACTTTTAGAGAGAAAGACAGTGGGGGAGGAAGAAAGGGAGAGAAGCATCCATGTGTAGTTGTCTTTCATCTGCCTCCACCTAAGGACCTGGCTGGAGACCCGGCTTGCAACCTGGTTATGTGCCCTGGCTGGGAATTGAACCATTGACCTTTGGGTTCACAGGCCAGTGCCTATCCACTGAGCCACCAGCCAGGGCTTGTGGTTCTCTAGTTTTAATGACTCCGTAAGTTGAGCTTTATCTTTATGCCAGTCTGCTTCAGAGAAGCCTGTGTGAAAAGGTCCTGTTTAAGATTAGTCTTAATTCAAAGGGAGAAACCAGGACCAGAGAGAAGGCAGCAAGCAGCTCAGTGGGAAACAAAAGTCAATGGTCTGAGAATTACCAAGGCTGTGATGAGCAAATTGTGTTGGGTAACCTGTCTCTCCCTTCTGAAACTTGGCCTCTTTGTATTACATGTTCTTATCTTTCTTTGTCAGTAAGCTGAAGGATTCATGTTCTAATGGTGATGTTAGTCATGTGAGGACTCTTTCCATGCCTCTGAAAGGTGGATCTGCACACATGGCTCCCTTTGAGGCCTTCTGAATGTGTTCTAGGTTTGATGCCTTTTGATTCTTGTTCTCCAGGAGCCCCAGCCTTTCTCTCCAGGTGAGGGAGGGGGTTGGCCCTGATGCTGCCCCAGAACACCTGCCCCCCTGCATGGGTATAGGTAAGAGTAGCCAACAACTACTGCCCTATAGGTCAGGCCTGGCTCTGAGCATATGCTCACTCCAGGTGGCTCCTAAACTTCTCTAAGTGATGGGGGCTTGTGGCATGGTCTTATTAGGGTCCTCCTTGAGCTACCCCCTAAGCTCTAGCTCTGAGACCAGACTCCAGGTAAGGCCCTACTGTGCCCTGGGCCCAGTGGCTAAGGCTGTAATTGCCTCCACATGGATTGTGAGTGAGGAGATGGTGATGAGGATAATGATCCCAAGTCAGGGACCAGGCCTCACACAGGTAGCCTGGAGGACACTGAGGCTGCTACCAAAGGTGAAGTCATTGCTCTTCACTTTTGAAATGAAATCACTAGGCAGGCATTTACAAGGATCAAGGGAAGAAAGGAGAAGGAACTCAGAATCCTCCTGCCCAAGCTGGAGCCTCGGCTGCCCTCCAGCAGCAGTAGCTGGGAGCAGCAGCAGTGCCAGGAGGAGTCCCCTGGGGCTGAGCCCTGGGAGCTGTGTTTTTACACTAAAAGACCTTGTTTCTTGTCTCCTCCTGGTCATAACCCTGCTTAATAGAGACATTAAGATGAATGATTGAAGCTGCCTCTTTCCCTGTAGCCAGAAGGAGGGGCAGCCTGGGTGACCGTGAATGGAGGGGACACTGTAGGGATGGCTTGAGGTGGGAAGAGATCCACAAAGCATCCCCTTCCAACATGTAGCCTCAGCTTTGGTTGGCTGGAAACTCCTGCTCCAGAGGCTGCCTCTGCCAGTGCAGCTTGTCTGTGCTGACCTTCTATGCGAACAGTAGGGAGGCGGGAGCAATGCAAGCAGGAAAAGCCATCACAGGTGGGTAAGAGATGACAGGGCCTTTTACTTATACAGGCTTTAAAAGGGCTTTGATAAGCTTCTATGCACACAGGTTTTCATATTTATAAAAGCAATAGCTAACGGTTACTGGGTATTCTCTGCATGTTTCAGGGCCTGTGCTTTATATGCACTGTCACATCTGATTCTCACAAAAGCCTCATGATCTAGGAAGAATTATTACTCCCAGTTTACAGATGAGAAAACTGAAGCTTACACAAGTTCAGCTACTTGTCCACGGTTGCCCAGGTATAATAAGTAGTGAAGATGGGCTAAGGACCCAGGCAATCTGACTTCGGAGCCTGTGCTTGTAAGTTGTCGTTATATGCTGCCTCCAGTTTTACAAAGTGACATAGCCTGGAATTGGGAGGAGGGTTAGGGAGGACTAAGGTTTTGTATCAGAATGGGAATTGATTTAGAGGTCAGAGACAACCATTAGGGATAAACAGGCTCATCTCTGGATGGGGCTGCAGAAGCCTCGGGGCCCCAGGGAGCACCAATGACACAGGTCTCATTTACCATGTTTATGACAGGTCTGGCAGGGGACAGCTCAGGGAAAGCTGCTCCTTCACAGATGACACTGAACATTGTGGGCAGGAAAGTGTCTTGCTTTTTGTCTTTCCACAAATCACCCTGCCCCCCTGCACCTTGAACTTTGCTGAGCATGGAGCAAATATTCAATAATTAGCTTCTAAAATAAAGATGCTAAATACGTGTCAAGAGCTACAGCAGCCTTGAACCATTTTCAGCCTAAAGGAGAATGTGCCGCGTCTGCCTGCAGGTGTGAATGGATGCAACTGGGGAAGGTGGGCCAGAGAGGCTGCACTAAAACCTTGTTACTTGGTAGTTGTCTGAGGACCAGCAGCATCCGTATCACCAGGGAACTTGTTAGAAATGCAGAATCTGATGCCTTTCCCCAACCTACATAATCACAACTTGTGTATTAAAGAGGCCCTCCTGTGATTGAAATGCACACGAAAGTTTGAGTAGCTCTGCTGTTAATACAGAACTGACCTAGTCACTGCCCTGTTTAAACCCTTCTGTGGGTCAAGTTCAAACACATTATAAAAGTCTTCCTTGTAAAACTATGCATGATTTAACTTCGTCAAACTCCTCTTTCACTACTTGCTTTGCCACTTTACTCCAATAGTACTCAGGTGCTTCCAGTCCACACATGGGCTATTTCTTTGCCCTTTGCCTTTGCTCATGCTATTCCCTGTGTGGAATGCCCTCTCCCCTTAACTCTTTTCTCCCCCTCCTTAGACCTGGGAAATTTCTACTCAACCTTTAAGACAACTTAAATATCACCTGTTCTGAGAACCTTTCCAGCTATTATCAGTGCCTCATCTTCAAACCTTCATTGCAAGTCATCTCTATGACCACAATATTACTCTCAGTGACACTTTGTTCTTTGACCACTGTGTCTCCCTTTATCAGAGTGTAAGTTCTGTGAGGGGAGGGACTGTGTCTCTTGTTCATGTTCCTGTCTGGTGCTTTTAAAGAGCCCAGCACAAAGTAGATATTCAAAGAATGTTTGTTAAATCTTTAAAAAGTATACATTTGGAGAAAAATGGGTTCAAGCTCTTGGTTACAACCCAGAAAAAGTGAGTGCTGGAATTGCTGGAGATCCTCTAAAGGCTTTGGATATCCTGAAAGCCTCACAGCATTCTCAGATCCTGGGGACTATGGAGAGGTGCTGCCTAGAGATTAAGAATGTTGAGCAAGGCCCTCCCCTTTGTGCTAGTGAGTGTAGTGCAGAGCTTGGGGGCTCAGAGGGCAAGGAACCATCACTTGTGGGATCAGGAAATGCTTCCTGGAACAGGGCACACTGCTTCATGAATTCTGCAGGGTGGAGAGAGGAATGGGAAAGGCATCCCAGTTGAAAAAACACCACCAGAAAATGCTTGGAAGCAGAAAAGAGCAAAACACTGTGATGACTATTAATTTGGCCTATAAGAGAGATGGAGTTTAAAAAGTACTAGTATATAAGGCGGGAAACATAGGTTGGAGCCCAAGTATAGAGGACTTGAGTGTCAAGTCAAGACCAGGAAGGAGTCCAGTGTAAGGACATCAGGCTCTTCTAGTATGGGAAGGCTCTTCTAGTAAAAGGCGTTTATTTGCTAAATCCTAAGGTGGGTGGGAAGGTACTGTAATGGAGGTTCTAGTAGATTTGGAGCTGATACTTGGCTATATCCAGTGTGAGGCATTGGGCAATATCCCCTGATCCAGATATCTATTTAATCCACTGTTTTACATGGGGCTGAAAAGTGTCTTAGAGAAAAACAAATATACCCCATAACTGGATCAAGTATATACCAGATGACTAAAGTAGGGGTATATGGACAACCCATTGGACGCCATATTGCTAAAAGAGCCAGCAGAGATTCTGAGAGAAACCTCATGATGGAGGAGGGAGGAGTCTTCCAAATAGGACCAAGGATTGAGAAGGGATCATGACTCTGGGTCAGTATGATGGTTCTTACATAAATTCACCCTATCTTGGCTACTCTGGTGGTATTAGGTGTGCATAATCAGAAGAAAATAGATTGCTTGAATAAGTGGAAAGAACTGTCTCTGAAACACTGAAGAGCTCAAACATTTCTGCTGAGGGGGCTCCATATCCCCCTGGCTGAATGTGATATGTAGGAAGTCTTCTTACTTTCTGAGCAAGTGCTATGCTCTTACACTGTCATGGTACCATGAGAACTGGGTACATCAAGGAGAGGCATTCAAGACCGATTCCACAGTGCACTTAGCAGAAGCCTGTGGAACATGGCAGCTTGAATTGATCCATGGGCATAGCTGAGGCTTTTTTTAAAGGAACATTGCAAGAGACTGCTATTTCTATAGGAGCAGGTAGGGACCTAGAATTAGCAAATTTGATATAGCAATGTTAATATAAACTCATTGGTACCACTAGTTGGCGTAGAGGGCAGGGAATATCTGCTCTGCTACAGATGAATTACAAGGCAATCCAGGGAATAAAAACAGAGCCACTAGGAGGCAACAGTTTGTGAATGGATTTGAAAAAATTAAGGGAGTCTGGCCTTGAGGAGAGAAGTCAGCACAACTCCAAAGGGGTTAAGGTGAATGCTGGCATCTGATTAGTGATGGGAAAGCTCCAGTAGGCAACAGGAGAAAGCTGAACTTGATGCTGAGATGGGAACAGGCAAAAGGTGGGAGTGCTGTTGGCCAATGACCAACCTCAAGAGAAAAATGATAAAGGAAACTTCACTCGCTGAGCACCTACCTCACACGGGTGGGCAGTGTGTGGTAGATGCTTTCTTCACTTTATTGGCTGAGCAGGTATTACCTCCATTTCATAGTGGAGGAAATAAGCCCAGAGAAGGCAAGTTGACTTATTCACCAAACATACGTACTTGGAATATAAAGATGATTAAGGCAGTCCCCTTCTTTAAGGATCTCAGATTAGGTTAGAGATACAGAGGCAAATAATTTTATTATAGTGTAGTCCTTAAACGAGAGTAAGTGCACACACAAGGTGCGATGAAACCAGAAAGAGGTTCCCCAAGTCACAGGATCAGTAAATGTCAGAGCCAGGATTCAAATCCTGGACTGTTTGAATCTAAACCTCAGCACCTTTCACCACTCTAGATGTGCAGCTGTAGTTGTCATGACCCTTATTTTTTGTCCAAGTTCTGAGTAAGGGCAGTAGCCCTAGCTACTCATAGGGAATTTTTTAAGCACAAGGAATTAAGATGTGGTATGTATATGTGATCCACTACCACCTCAGCCCCAGAAGAGGAGACAAAGGTGCCCACATAGTTACCAGGTTATGAAGACCCTCCCTGGGACAAGACTGATTCCAGAACCTGGAGGTGGCAGTGAGTGGTTCTAGCTGTGCAAGCTACTGGAGGCAGGAAACCAGGCTTGTTTTTAAGAGAGGCGAATTGGGATCGGAGAAGGGAAGGTCTCAAAATCAAGTTAGGATTGAGAGGAGAGGCCATATTGGGAGTGGTAGTGGGGATGTGAGGATGAAATCAGACAATTCTTGAGTTGGGAGGAGAACTTGCCCAATCTCTAGGATCATCATCTCCTTTTTGCTTCTGTTGCATTCAATAGACCCTGACAGGACTGTCTGTCCTTTTGAAAGTAACTCTTTTGCTTAAAAAAACAGCCCCTTCTTCTTAGCACCAGATCTGGAAGAGGCTTGGGGTCCCTAATTTTTTCTAGAGATGCTTTCCTCTGACTAGTGATTGGACAGCCCAAGCCAACCTTCGGCAATGGGGGAAGGGATATGACTTTTCTGGAGATGTTTTCCTCTGTCTGGTGATTGGACAGTCCAAGCCAACCTTGAACAGTGGGGAAAGCGCTATGAGCCACACCCCTGGGGCATGTGAATGACAACTTTCTCTGGAACAGTGGCAGGATCTAGGAGATTAGGATTACAGAAGGGACAGAGAAGGCAAAGAGTCGAACAGCTTGGGGAAGAAAGCCTCCCTGGGCAGGTGGCTCCATTTGATTTCTGATTTAAAGGAGGAGGCTTAGATAGCCAAGAAGAAAAAGGCTAATAAGAAAAATATTAAACTGCAGTGTGTGTTTCCCCAGGGACTTCCTGTTGCCATGACTGACCTCCTAGAAAGCGCCATTCGTTCCCGAGCATGGCAGCTTTATAGGCACTTGTAGGCCTGCAAAGAACACCAATTTGCTGCCGCAGTTTGTTTTGATAACTGAAACTTTCAATAAATCTATATTAAAATCAAAGGGAAAATTAACTAGGCCCCAGTGAGGGGCACGGAGATAAGGGAGCACATTACCACCCTGGCCTCAGCCACCTCACATCCGTCTCTTAGTTCAGATTCAGGTCACCAGGGAGATGAATGGCTCAGGCTCAAGGGAACAGCCCCGGGGAGAGCAGGGAGAAGAAGGCATGGCCAGGTCCAGCCCTCACTGCTCTTGGAGCAGAGAAGTCTGTGGGAGTAGGATGTGGGGTGAGGAGATGAAGTGGTGGTGGTCATGGTGGAAAGGAATTGGATAGGAGGATGGGAGAGGGGCAAAAATAATAAAAATAGCTAAAATTTACTGTACTCCAATACTGTGCTAATAGGCATGTGTGTATTTAATTCTAATAACAAGTAGGTACTAGTAATATTGCCACTATATGGAAGAGGGAACTGAGTCTCAGAAGGGCATATGACTCACTTAGGGTCACAGATAGAGCCAAGATTCAAACCTTAACAGGCTCTCTCTGAGCTCACACTCCTTGTAACTGCACTATGCTGTCTTATGTAGCTTACAGGGACTGTGAATAGCAGAGGCAGAGGTGGAGGTGGGTTTCCCAGGGCTCAGGTTAAAATGTTTCAGGCTTAGTCTGGGTTGTCTCAGCAATGCCAAGTTTGGGGCTAATGTGTACTATCCTTGGGTCCTGGGTTCTCTGCCCTCTGACTGCTGGTTAAGGTTACAGCTTGGATGGCCATCTTGCTCTTTTTCCAGGTGGTTTGACAGGGCAGTAGAAGAACTAACTTGGTCCGCTTTTTGGTCCCAGTTCTCAGTCTTCACTTTAGCTCAGTCATGTAAATCAGCAGCTAGAAGGTGGCCCAGAGTACATCTATTGTAGACAGTATCTAACCCAGACAGTGTAGGTTTACTTCATTCTTACGGCCAGAATGGTTGGTTGTGCCCTATTCTCAGGCCATATTCAGGATATAATAAAGCCTGAGAGAGGAAAGGCCATCTCAGGGCCTTTTATTTGTCTAATGTGATTCTTTTATTTACTTACTTATTTATTGTCTGTTCTTCCCACCTTTCCCCTCCCCAATTTAAATGCTCCTTGAGGATATGGGTTTTGTGTGTCTTATTCACCAGTGAATCCTCAGCAACAGAAATAATGCCTGACACTTTGTAGAGGCACTATAATTATATGTTGACTGAGTGACCAACCAGGATTAATATTTAGATGACATTAATGGAGGAGGAAGACCCAATTCCAGGTCCAAGAATCAGGAGATACAGGAAGATGTGCTTCCACTTTGCTGACCTTGGGTTAAGTGACATCTATCCCTACTGATGTTTATTCACCTCATTTGTCCACAAATATTTATTGTGTGCCCTCTTTTGACTGTCACTGTGCTGGGTATTACTGCTATAGCATGAACAATATGGAAATAATGCTTACCTTAGAGGAGTTTACAGCCCTGGGGGAAAGACAAAAAGGAAACAGACAATTATAAAATGATGCAATAAATTCCACGGATGCAGAGCAGAATCACCTAACCCATAGTGTGGCCTTAAGGAAGACATTCCCAGCTCAAGTGAGTGCCATTACGTTAAAGTCAGATCTCACAGAGGTGGCAGGGCCCAGAAATGGCATCATTTACCCTGTCCCTCCCCTTACTCTTAAGTGACAATATGCGAGCAGCAGACAGAGAGCGGGCCTGGTGACTGAAGCTAGGCCCAGGAAATGGTTCCTGACTGTTCGGGAGGCTGTCAAAACCATCATTGGCTTGTCCAAGGTTGTGGTTTACCAGCTCAGAACCTGGTACCCACGACCACCCTGAGAGCCGTAACCTATGATGAAGAAACATGTATCTGGCTTCGGCCAGAGTTCTCTCCAGCTGCCAGAAGAGACTGAACGGGGCTGTCTATGGAAGCTCCCCACAGTTGAGGCAAGAATCCTTTTAAGCCTTAAGTTGCCTCTGGAGCCGACCTGAACGGGTCCTTTCCCTCTTCCTTAGGAAGGCCCTGGAGAAATCTTACTCCCCATTCTAAGCATTTTCTTCTTAGCCTAAAACGCACTTTCCCTCAGTCCCCCGCCCTCCCCAGCCCACCACACATAACAACGACTTGTTGAATGAACAAATCATGAGAAGGTGTCATCTATATGTAACGTCACCTTATGAGCCTATACTCACCTCAGGACTATACTGTAAGGTGGGAAAACGGGTAGCAGACCTGCGTAGCTCTAGGCCTTGAAAAGTTTTTGTTTAAAAAAAAAAAGCTTTCTTTCACAGTCGGAAGTAAACCCCCCCTCTTCACACTTCTGAGTACGTGCAACCTCAAAACTACAAGTCCCATAAGACTGGCCCCTGAGAATCACCATCTTCACACACCTTAGCGCGCATGTCGGCGGGAGAGTGAACATTTGGAGAGGAGAAGCCCCGCCCTCAAGCATCTCATTGGCCGAAAGAGCTGTTGGTGGGCTCAGCGGTTGGCCACCGCGCCCGCCCGTCTGCTGCGTAGGCCGGGGTCAGAGTGCGCGGAGGTGAGTCGGTGTGTTGTGGACTCGTGGTGCTGGCTGCCGCTATTGAGGCGGCCGGGAACGGGCAGTGGGGAGCGGGCAGAGCTGGCCCTGCCTCTGTCCGGCCGGCGCCGCAGTCGGCGCGGGCCACGCCCGCTGCCATAAACTGCCCTGAGCGCCTGATGAGGCAGAGGGAGACGTCGGGGCCTGCACTTGGAGGGAGCCTGCCGCGCTGGCCCCAAGGAGGGGGCGTTGCCATGGCGACAGCCTCTCCTGCTGCTGACGGGGGGCGGGGGCGGCCCTGGGAAGGAGGGCTGGTCTCCTGGCCCCCTGCCCCACCCCTTACTCTCCCTTGGACTTGGATGGGCCCGAGTTGGGGTCAACACCCCGGGGTGGGTGATGCGTAGAGGCCCCCCAGGTTGGGCCCTGGTTGATGCATGACGGGGTGCGGGTCGCCGACAGTTTGCGCAGTTTGGGTGCTTGTCCATGTGCTCACCGTGGATGCATGATGTACTGAATAATGCTCAGGGCTCAGGCATAGAGGGAGCGGGGCAGGGCTCTGCAGGACAGACTGGGTGATGTGACTAAGGGTGCTGACTTCTTACCTGGCGTTACAAGGGAGGAGGATGAGGGGTTTGACCCGAGGGGATAGAAATCCAGCGAGGAGGTAGTAGATAGAATATCCCCTTTCTCCCTCCCCAGCACCTACACATACACCCAAGGTTAGCAGTTTACTGTTTTGTAAATCTGTAACGGTGGTGGTGGTGGTGATGGAGGAAGGACTGAATAAGGGGGCCGCCCTGGGATAGTTTTCTGTTTGTTTTTTTTCTGCAAATGTTACAGCAACAGGTGCTTGAAACAAAAGCACGAACTAGGATTGAGACTTGACTTTGAGTTCTTGGAATATATAAATGCTCCTTGTTGGCTTGGAGGATGCTGAATGTGGCCCCCTCACTAAGGGTTTGGATTCTGTCCTTAGGCTGGATTTTGCTAATTGATGGTGCCTATCATTGCCTCTGCTACAAGTGTCTGGCCACTTATGGCATTAGCTCTTCTCAGACATTTTATCAGTCTCCCAGCTGAAGGGCAAAAAACACGAATCCCATTGGCGAAAAACTATGTACTATTTGAACTATAGTAGGCTGTGATTGCTGAGTGATTTTTTTATTGTGGAGTTTCTACCAGAAATTGGCTTCATCAAATTCTGCTTTATTCCGACTTTATCATACACAGCATGCCTTGTTTTAGTGGGTTCATGCCTGGAGTTTAAGTATATTATACTTGAATCCCCTACCATTTAAAAGCCAATTTATAAACAGGGACTTGGAGTGTGACTCCACTAATGTGTGTGTCTGTGATCTTGGTTAGAAACCCACTTGGCTGGCTTTCTTCATAGAGGTAGTGGGGTGGGAGAAGGGAGCTGCCGGGAAGTGATTGATAAGGTTTCCTTTATGGATTCTGTGGTGCTTCACTGGAGCTCAGAGCACTTTGGCAACTTAAGCACTCCAAATTAAAAGCTCATTAACAATTCCTGCCCAAAGATCCTGTAAATAATCTGCTAGCTAGGTCATAGAGCTTGGCTGAGAGCTCTCCTTCCAACTTAAAATTCCAAATAAAAGTGCTTTTATTTGCTTTCATCTTGAAAAGTGTTTTGTTTGTGGTGGCGTAAGTTGGTGAGTGGCATTTTCCCAGGGGATCTGAGTAGAACAAAGTATTAATGTGTAAAGAGTGGTAGACAGGAATAGATTGATTCCAGACCTAGGTGTTTGTGCAACAGGCATTCATTACTGGCTTATAAGGACACCTCTGCAACTTCTAGACCTTTGGAAGATCTTAATTAGGTGATAAATATGATAGTTGTCCATTGATGATTTGACTTGGGATTTGGTTACTTCGACTATCTAAGAACTTGAGTCAGACCGGAAAGTATCTTGCAAATTCCCTGGTTTTTGTGGCCATTTGCAATATGGCTTGTGTGTTTGTGGCAACAAACCCCTCCTCCAATCCCGGCCTTGGTTCCTGAGTTCTGACTTCTAGATTTGGATTCTGGGATTATCCAGAGAGTCACCACTCCATGTCCCTTTCTCAGTCCAAGCTTAGATACTGTAAATAGGAGATATGCCTCCTTAGGAAGAAAAGTGTGCTACTGGACAACATGAAATTCATCGTTCCAAAAATATGTAGTACTGGTAGCTTCTGAAACTTCAGTACAGGCACTGTCCTTCCACATAGATGGCTGTTATCCCATAGTAGTTGAAGAGTTTTAGAGTTTTGAAGTATACTGTTGATCCTTAAATTATTTTAAACAGCAGCTCCCTGGGGATTTGATCCTTTGTACTGAAATAGACTTGTTGCAGAGTTGTGTATTTATCTACAGCATTGGGGCTTTCCAGCTCTCACAGAACCTTCAGCATCCCCAGCTACCAGCCTTGGCATCTTCGAAGTAAGGAGAGGTGAGAATCCTGCTGCATGGTCAAGTTTGGCTTGACTTCTTCCTTATGAGTATTTGGGCTTGAAGGGTGAGGGATCAGAGCCAGTGCAGGTTGTATTTTTCTGGAGCTTTTTTCTGATAAAATATATACTCAAAAGACCACTAAAAATTTACCCACAGACTATAATGTATGAGAGTTGGAGGTAGGATATCTAGACTTTCCAGTTCTGTCATGATTTCTTTGTGGGCATCACATGAATACCTACCTACTTTAGGTTCAGAAAGGTTTAATAGAACTGGAATAGTTCTTTGTTCTGAGAAATAGGCATCTTCAGACAGTAGGAAGGAACACATTCATTTTTTAAAAAAGACTTTATTTATTATTTTTAGAGAGAGGGGAAAAGAGAGAGGCAGAGAGGGAGAGAGACATCAACATATGGTTGCCTTTCACTTGCTTCCAGCTATGGACCTGGCTGGAGACCTGACTTGCAACCTGGTTATGTGCCCTGGCTGGGGAAGTGAATGAGCAACCTTTGGGTTCGCAGGTTGGCACCTTATCCACTGTGCCACCAGCCAGGGCTTCATTTGGTTTTTGATAATACATTTGACCAAGACCTTTAGGATCTTGATTTAACTTGGTTTGTGAGTCACCTCTAGGTAGATGGCTAATCCCAGTTTATAAGGATGGTGGCTGTGTAAGAGGTGGACTCTGATGATTGATATTCAGGATCTCAGAGGCTGTTTGTTTAATAATTAAGGGCTGGGCACTTTGCTAGGTCCTGGGATTATGGTGGTAAATAAGATAGCTACTGTCCCTGATACTGAAGAGCTTACAAATTCAAGGGGGTACAGATAGTAAAAAAGCAAGTATAATATACTCTGAGAGTGCTATAATAAAATAAGCGTAGGTGCTTTGGAAGTACTCAGAAGGGTCCCTCACCCAGATGGGTGGGCTCAGGGAAAACTTCTCAGAGGAAGTAACCTCCTCATCTGGAATTAGGTGAAAACACCAGGGACCAAGGGTGAAGGTCAGAGCTTTGTTGAATTGAAGAAATTGAAGTGTAGTGTGATTGAAAGAGTGCTCTGGGAAGGGGGCAGGAAAATATGGTGAGAAATGAAGTGGGAAAGGTAAACAGAGGCCAGGACCTTATATTTGGGGAAAAACATTAGACTAGGTCAAGCAAATATTTTCTGTAAAGGACCAGTAAATAGTTAGTTAGGCTTTGTGAGTCTCTGTCACAACTATCCAACTCTACTCAGTTCTGCTGTTAACAGTGTGAAAGCAGCCATAGTATGAAAATGGTTGAGCATAGCTGTGTTCCAGTAAACTTGATAAAAACAGTGACAGCTGGATTTGGCCTGCGTAGAATAGTTTGCCAGCCCCTGGATCAGACTCTCCCATAAGAGCAGTGAATCCATTAAAAGGTGCTAAGCGGTGGACTGATAATAGATTGGTGTTTTAGAAAGTTTGCTCTGATTTCAGTGTTAAGAATGGATTGAAGGGGACAAGACTAGAGCAGAGAGATCAGTAAGGAGGTTGTGGCAGTTACGTGGGTAGCATTTTAATATTTCCCTCTTTGAGGCAGTATTTTGACACTTAAAGATTGAGTATAAGTGAATCTGCATATATGTGTATACTTGTTCTGTTTACTAATTTCCAAAACATCTAGAGCTTAAAAGGTGTTGGCAATACCAGCTCCTATTTCACATACTTGTAAAGGTGTAGGAAGGGAAAGTTGGTGTCAAATGATTAAAAAGACTTTGGGAAACCTTTCCTATTTAAAGAAGTAGGGACTAAAGGGAGCCCTGGTAGGGATCTTGGTCTTGGGGCTCATAGCTTAATGTCAGTGGCTTTGAACTTCTTAAATGATGCACACAAAGGAGCACCCATTTTCCTAAGCTTTCTAAGAATTGTCCTCATTACATGGTCCTACTTAATCTGTCCTTGCTTGTGGCAAACTGATAACCTTTTTTTCTGGTTTTGGAAACATCTCCTAGTCAAGCACAAGGACCAAATAAAGTTGAGTGTCTGATGAATTGTGTTCATCCTCCTAGAAGCCCCAGTGTACATGCATTGCTGAAGGGTAACCGGTAGGTTTCCGATAACAGTGTTCTGTGACCTTGGCTAAATGACCTACCTCTACATGAGTTTAGCTTTCCCACCTGTAAAATGGAGATAATAGAATTTAATAGGTTTGGTTAAAGGATTTAATGAGATAATGTGAAGCTCTTAGCACAGTGTCTTTAACTATTGTTACTAACATATTTCACACAATAACTTCTGAAAAAGCAGTTAGCAACCATTGGTCCTCACAACTGTAATCACGGCCTAGGGTAGAAACATAGACCCTGGCAGAAGCAGCCAGCAGACAGGAGGAAGTTCCAACTAAGGAAGGCACTGCTCTTCCTAATAGAAAATTTTCAGACAGTAGAAGTCCATTTAGAATCCCAGAACTTCCTTCAGGGTGGACCTTAGCCCCACTACCTCAGCGAAGCGAATGGAGAGAGCAGCTCCCTGAAAGAAATTCACCAAAGTGTGATCATTCCTTTATCCCAGTCCAGGTCATTTATTAGTGCTGCTACCCTTGTGGACCTACATCTTGTAGCATGCCTCTCAAAGTCTTACTGCTTGTCAGCACCACTCTGGGAAGTGGGTCCGGTGTTCAGCATTCATTATTATCTCTGCTACCCATTGAGGAAACTGAGGCCCAGTAAGGTTAAGTGTGTTGCCTATGGTCATACTGTAAGATATTGTGAGAGCTCTAGTGCTGATTTGCCTCCAAACGAAATTGTGTTAGTTTATTGCTGTGATTCCTCTTCCTTTGAGTGAGAGATGTGTAGTCACTGCAGAAATGCATTCTGCTGCATGCCTTGTCCGGATTTGCTAGGCTTGATTTGGGTCCTGCTTTATCCACTTGGCTCTGCTGGGTTTTAATTGTTGGCTGCTAGGAACAGGCCTGCTGGGAAGCAGATTCCCTTTGGGTCATTGTTTTTAGTGTCCTCCTGTGGGGACATTCTTGGGGGAGCCTTGGGTTATAAGAGATTGCTTTGATATGTTCAAAATTGTGCCTTGTGCCCCACAGCTACAGGTAAAATCAAAAGGCAGATAATTTATGGAGGTGTCAGAGCTGGCCGCTGGCACCTCAGGAGGCCATTAGTATGCCTGTTCAGACCCTCTGTGTCCTTGCAATTGATTCCTCTTTGCATGAGCTTGATTTGGGAAGCTGTAGATCTCTGGGTAGTGATTGGATGTGACAGTCCAAACACTGGTCCCTAAATTAATCCTTTTAATAGTATTCTGGCACCAAGGCAATGTCTCTCTCTCTCTCTCTCTCTCTCTCTCTCTCTCTCTCTCTCTGGGAGGACAAATGGGGGTGGTTTAGGAGGAAAGGGAGAGAGAGTGAGAGGAAAGAAGCTTTGCTTGGTGCTTAGGCCCTGCTCTGCTCTAACATGTTTTGATTCCAGAGCAGTTGATGTCATGACTTTGGGCTTATATATTCTTTCAGCAAACATTGACTCACACTTACTTGTGCCTGGCTCTGTGCAGGGGATACAGAAATGAATAAAACATGGTTCTTGACATTAAAGATCTATGTCTAGCTCAGTGTTTCTTAGACTTTTAAAACTCATGCACTTCTAATTTTTTAAGAAGATTTTACTTATTTTTTATTTTATTTTATTTTATTTTATTTTATTTATTTATTTTTAAAGATTTTATTTCATTATTTTTAGAAAGAGGGGAAGAGAGAGAGGCAGAGAGGGAGAGAGACATCAATGTATGGTTGCTTTTCACCTGCCTCCAGCCACAGACCTGACTGGAGATCTGGTTTGCAACCTTGTTATGTGCCCTGTCTGGGGAATCGAACCTGCGACCTTTGGGTTCGCAGGCCGGTGCCTTATCCACTGTGCTACCAGCCAGGGTTACTTATTTATTTTTAGAGAGAGGGGAAGGGAGGGATAAAGAGGAAGAGAAACATCAGTGTGTGAGAGATACATTGATCAGTTGCTCCTCCCCTTTCCCCCTGGGGAACCTGGCCTGCAACCCAGCCTTGTGCCCTGACTGGGAATTGAACCAATGACCTTTTGGTTGACAGGCCAGCAAGCCATCCACTAAGCCACACCAGCCAGTGCAAAACTCATGCACTTTTAGATGAAAAACACTAATTTTATGCTTTTCTTTAATGATATTTAAAACGTGAAAATTTGTGAAAGGGTCTGACCAAAACCAACTCAAAGAAATGATCATGCCTGATAATCCTCACCTGAGGACGTGCTTATTGATTTCAGAGAGAGAGGAAGGGTGGGGAAAAGAGGTCGATGTGAAAGAGAAACATCGATTGGCCGCCTCCTGTATGCACCCCAACCAGGGACCAAACCCACAACCTTGGTATGTGCCCTGAATGGGGATTGAACCTGAAACCTTTTTTGGTGTATGGGATGATGCTCAACCAACTGAATTACCCAGCTAGGGCTCAGATACGATTTTCAAACAGACATGTGCGCACACATACAACTATACCTGCTATCTTCCATCCTCACCTCCCTGAAAATAACTGGTAGGAAGAGAAACAGATACTGACAATACAGTGAGATAACAGTTATGAAATCAGGATAAACTGTGCTGCTAGCTCACACTTAAGCAATTTATGGTGAGGTGTCAGAGAAAACTCCCCAAAGTGGGAGATTTGAGCTGGATTTAGAAGAAGGAGCAATAATTTGCCTGGTGAAAATGGAAGTACATTTTAAAACAGGAAGGAGCATTTGCCAAGGCACAGATTTCTGAAAGGAAGCATCGCATCTGGGGAGTTCAGCCAGAGCTGGTTGTCGCCTTGCCTCCTGCCAGTTTCTCCACTCTGTAATATGGGAGGATTTGCCCCACCAATTGTGTTTGAGAAGAGTCTTTGAGTTCCTTGGGATGCCATTGTTTTAATCCAGGGTAAACCTTCCTATTTCTCCTTTTGGCAGCCAGGGCTGCAATTTGTTTTTCTTGTTTAAATATTTTTTAAATGTTACGCAAACAAATTAGGATGAATTGGACAAAATTAATTATTGCTTGTGGTTGAGTTACTTTTAGTTAAAGGCATACCTTACCTCAAAACAAAACCAAACAAAACCCTGAAGTTGGTATGCATTGTTAGTCTTATGACTAGCGGGGGAATCAATCCAATGTGTGCTCTCAAAAGTGGGAGACGAGATGGGACCCCAAAGAATTGAGTGCCTCTGAGCCTTAGTTTTCTCATAAGTAAAATGGCAATACTGTTACCCATTTAGCTTGATAGTTGAGAGGATTGGCTGAGATAAAATATGTAAATTTCCTAATAGTGTGCCTGGATTATAGTAGGTTTTCAGAAAATGGTTTTCTTTCCTCTTTATTGTGTATTAACAATAATAACTCTCTTTTACTGACCACTTACTATTGTGCAAAGCACTTTATATACATTGTGTGACTAAATTGAGCCCCTAAGAGATAGGTATTACTAGAGCTATTATTACATGGACTATAGGTGGAGTCAGGATTTGAACCTAAGCTGGGCTAGTACCAGCATTTTGACAACTGCCTGTATGACTCCTAATTTTTATATCAGTTCTCTAACTTGTAAGGAGGGGAATAGAAGGCTCTGGGGTTAGATGCTGTCTCAAAGTGTGGGAAGTGCTTAACAGGTTGAGTACCATATCTGGCCCTTCATCCGTTTCTATCCTATTTATGGTGTACTAAGAAACAAGCCTTTACCCCTTCTTGTTTGTGATGGGGTTACAAGTGACTTGTAGGATTTTGCAAAGAGATTGTTTCCCTCTGCAGCGTTTGCCCAAGCTACTGGTTGTAGCTGATGGGTTAGCAAACAGCAGGCAAGATACAGTCACTTCTTTTTATGTGCGCCCTTGATCATGCAGCATGAGTGACCTGTGATGTTGCCACCAGAATTTGGTATTCCTGAAGGTCTTTAGTGACTTGGGCTCTGCTGATAGTTGGGGAGTAGCAGCTGTTTCTGATGTTGGGTGAGCTTTCCCTAGTTCTGTGCTGGGGCAAAAGCAGTTTGTAGTTACAAGCCAAGGGAGTGACAGGTTATAGAGAAGAGAATGTTTTGTTGACTTGAGGATCCAGCTTTTAGAGCCTCTTGTTCTATTCTACTTTGGGACCTTCAGGAAATGGTATAGACGTTCCAAGGTGTGTTGTCTCAGCCTCTATCTTTCAGACCTAGCTCTCAGGCCCTTGGCCTCCACTGTGAGATTGCATAAAAGCTTGGGGGACAGGTGGTGAGGCCTTGTGTTGGGGCAGTGGCCCAAGGCCCTGAACTGGGAGTTGGGAGCCCAGTATTCTGCTCCTACTCTTGCTTGCTATGGGAACCTTGTGCAATCCATTTCTTTTTCTGGGGCTTATTTTCACTGGCTGGCTAGACTGTGTTGCCTCTTAGGTTTTCTTTCACCTTTGACAGTCTGATTTTCATAGAAAGTGCTCTGGCAGTAAGGATGCATTCATTAGGTAGAAGATTATGACTCTTAAAGGCATGCAGTTTATTTGTATTTTTTCCAGGCTGTTTTAACTGCCTAAGATAGAGCCTGTGATTGTATGAGAATAATACTGTATTCTCTGTTGATGCTTGTGTGACTCAGGTGCCTGAGCCGTTGTGGTACTACTACATACAGGTCAGGTAAGGACAGGGACTTGCCACTGGACTGGAAACTGGGGAAGCTGTGACTGACCCAGTGCTTCTAGTCAGCTGGACTTAGAACCTGTCGTCTCTGGTGCTTTGGCGTTTCTCTGCCCACCCCCCACCCCCCCGCCCCGTGTCTGGCTTTTGATGGACTAGATTGAATCCAGGGATGTACAAATTCATATCTTCCCCTGTTCCCCAGATTCCAAGTATATGTGGTTGGGAAGCGGGGGTGGGAGTAGATTGCAGACCCCATATTTCATGATGGGCTTCTCTCTTTTGCATCCCCCAGGCTCCCCTGGCCTGTGCCTGTGGGTATTAAAGGATGGTGCCCCTCCCTTCACCCTTCCTTCCCCCCTCTAGTAATGGAAGGCTATAAAATGTCTATTTACCCAAGACACCAGAATGACTCCTCTGTGGTTCCACTAATCTGGTGATTTGGTGCTTCTCTGGTCTCTCAGGTAAATACAGATTGAGGCTTTTTATAAAGGCATATTATTTCCCTCATTAAATGTGTATTTTGGCACATGCGTTATTTACCTGACCGACAGTAATGGTTGCAGAGGAGCCGTTGGTGTCTGTGTGTAAATACTCTGCACAGGGACCATCCTCCAGGGGCTGTGGCTCAGGCCTGTTTCTCCAAATCAGGCTGGCCCCCTGGCAGTCCTTGTTTACCCCTCCCCTGCCCCTGTGGGAGCTGGTCCCTTCGTTTGGAGAAGAGAAGTGTTCATTTCCCTCCTTGCCATAGGCTACTTACTACCATTAATTTACTAGGAGAAACAAAAGAGTATCTGAGAATAAATGTGTGTAAGTCTTGGTTTCTGATGAAAATTATGTGCAGAAATACATAGAATCATAAACTGTTTTTTGTGTGTTCTGCCCCTCAACTAGATACCCAAAGTCCCAGTTGGTAATATAAGTTCTAGAGTTAAATTCTGCAAGCTTGGGAGTAAAGTATAAAGACAGCAGTAGAAAAGAGAAATCTTTAAGATGTCAGAGGCAACCAGGGCAGGTGAAGCTCTACTGCGCTGAGGGCAGGGGTATTTCCTGAGAAGGCTCTAAGCTGTGCAGTAGGGTACACCAGTTTGGGGCCCTTATGTTGAAAACTCACCAGTAGGCAGCACGCAGCCTACATTCTCCCTCCCATACCTCTTGGTTTCTTTCCTCCCTCTCTCCTTCCTTTCCTTCCCTTCCTTCCTTCCTTCCTTCCTTCCTCCCTTCCTCCCTTCCTCTATTCCTCCCTTCCCTCCTTCCCTCCCTTCCCTCCCTTTCTCCCTTCCTTCCTTGCGCCTGGACTTGGGATCTTATGTGCCCAGATCAGGGATCAAACCTGCAACATAACTATGTGCCATGACTGGGAATCAAAACCACAACCTTTCAGTTACAGGATGACACTCCAACCAACTGAGCCACACTGGCCAGCGTTCTTTTTTCTTTTTTTAAACCACGTTGCATAAAGATTAAAAGATAATTTTTTAAAAATTTGAAATGTTAGAAGTTCAATACAAAGAATTTTTTTGAACCATTTGAGAGGTATGTTACCAACCTAATGCCCCATCACCCTGAATACTTTGCATATATTTACTAAGTGCAAGGACATTTTCAAACCTAACCAAAATACAACCATTAAACCTAGGAACTTTTGATAATGTTACCTCTATGTAACCTTCAGACCCCATTCACGTTTTGCCAGTTGTCCCAGTAATGTATTTGTAGCGTAATGATCCAGTTCAGAGTTGTGCATTGCATTTAGTTATCAAGTCTCTTTAATCTCCTTAAGACTTACCTGACCTTCATGACTTGGTACTTTTGAAGATTATAAACTGTCCCTCAATTAGGGTTTGTCTGATATTTTCTAATGATTATATTTAGGTTATGCATCTTTGTCCGGAATATCACAGAAATTATGCTTTGTTTTTCTCATTGCATCGTCATGTGGTATATGATTTTGATTTACCCCGTTATTAGTGATGTTCATTTTGTTCAGTGGATTAAGGAAGTCTACAAGGCTTCCCCATTGTAAACTTAACTCCCTATAATAATAAGCATTCTGTGGGGAGATACTTTCAAACTATGTGAATATCTTTTATCAAACTTAATTTCATTTATTTATATCTTAATGGGTGCATGGGTTTCCTTTTTACTCAATACATTATCTATTAATATCATCATTTATTTGCCAGTGGGATCCCCTTCAAACTGACTTCTGCGTCCTTTTGATATGTTTTTTATCACTGAGAATTTCCTTTCTGGCACAAGATGTTCCAGGTTCATCTTGTCCTTTCCCTGTCACAGCCCTGAAATCAGCCATCTCTCCAAAGAGCTCTGGAAAATGTCATTTAGAAGGTGACTAGGTATTGTGTGTGCTCATTGCTACTGGACTGTTGCTACTTCCTGGCTGGTCAGCAGGCAGCTAGAAAATGTCTATGGGTTTATGTATTTGTGTACGTATGTGTGTGTTTACATGCACACATATATCCATAGTCAATTGCATCTAGCTTTCTTTTTATATATTATATATCAGAAACTGAGTTCACACTGTTACCTTCAATTCTAACCCAACACCATGGATTTTTTCCTTTTTCTATATTTGAATTCTATCCTCTAATAGTGGAAAACCTGGTTTCCATTACCCTTAATAGATGTCCTTTTATTAATTCCTCTGTATGTAAGTAATCCCCCATTGTGGTCACCATTCTTTGCTAGGCACCCCCTTTTGGGTGCCTTTTTCACCCTGCCCATGACTCTCCCACATCAGACTCCTCCACCACTGCCCCGTGGGTGCTCTACACCCCACGTGCGCCCTGACGTGCTATATTACACCTTTCTGACCTGTACGGATGCGCTCCCCACCTACTTGGGTTCTCATATTAACCTCCACACACTTATGCTGCCCCCACTCCCACTGTTGTTGACACCTTCCTTCCTCTGCCACAACTAATGGTTCTAAAGCCATTAGGTTGAATTTGCAGGAAGGAAGGGGAAGAGGCACCCTCTGTTTGTTGGCTTGAGTTGAACTTGGTTTTCAGAAGTAAAGAAAGTATAGAACCCAGCAACTGCTGATATATGGGGGGCCTGGTCTCTTGCTGTCTGCTCCCAAGTCTTCCTACAAGAGAAGCTATTTGATGTAGGTAAAATCAGGTGAGAAAAGCAAGGCCTGCAGTATCTGGCCGTTGATACTGTTGTCCATGGAAGGGGGTGAGCGTATACAGTATAGTGTGCTATGTGAGAAGTCTAGAGCCTTTTAGGATGTAGGAGACTTTTAATGTTAATCTCTGAGATTGCCTTTTGCATAAAGTAGATTTACAGGTCCAAAGTATGGGGGATCCAGGCTCGCCTAGGTGGGCATGGCCCCAGAAGATAGTAAATTATAGATCAATAATAGTAAGCTAATATTGATCCATAAATTCATTGTAAATCCAGTTTGGGGCTGGGAGGAGGTGAGTGTAGCTTCCACCTACTCTGCAGCTACCTTAGATTCTCCCAACAGTAAGCTAGTACTTAATGAGCCATTATGTGCCAGAAACTGCTCTTAGTGTTTTATGTGTGTCCTCTCATTTCAGTCTTATTTAAGGAACTGTTGTTGCCATTTCACAGGTGAGGAATAAAGAACAGAGCTTGCCCATGGTGCCAGGGCATATAACTGGTAAAGCCAGGATTCAAACCAGGAAGCCTTCCTTAATCATGACACTTAATTACTTGTAGCATCTGGCACATGGGTTCTGGTTGACTATACATACACTTTAATATTTACACATCGGAGAACATTAAGACTTTAAGATGTCCTTATGCATGGCCTTCTAGGGGTTAGGGAAGTATTCCAAGGTCCTGAGGGACTTTAGATCCAAACTAGAATACACATTCTGTGCAAACTGGTGTCTCCCCTCTCGTCGAGGCTTCAGTACTGCTAAGGGGTATTTGATGTGAAGAGTTATTTTGGATTCCAGCTTTCAAAGTGATACTGGCCTGTTTGCCTTTCCAACGGGTCCCCTAATGAAACTCAAGCCCCCTTTGTCCACCCTGAGCTGAGTTTTGGCTGCATTTTTGGAGGGGCTGTGAAGCTATGGTGAAAAGAAGCACTGTGTTTATGCAGGATCCATGAACAACTTAACATAATTTTCAGTCTTAGCTCTACTGCATTCATGTGGAATCTCACTATAGGGATAGGGAAATTGAGAACTCACACTAGCAAATATCCTAATACATTTGCAGGCAAGTTATTGTAGCTCCTTCAGTGAGTCAGGGGAGAGGCAGGATAAGAAGTGATATTTGGTACTGTCCCATGTGTACTCAGGTAGTAATGATCTCACTGCCTTTGAGTATGCTCTGGGCTTCACAGACTGTTCTCTTCCTCTACTCTACATGAGGGGACAAGTGCCTATTGCAGCCTTTCAGAGGCAGGCTTTTGGAATGGGGTTCCAGAAGGCACAAACCATGGCCATTTCTGTACCAGCAGTGAAATTTCTTGTTTGACGTTGAGGGAACTTGAATATTTGGTATAACAAGGGGAAAACACAACATTTCTGCTTTGTTCCTTTTTTTTTTTTTAAAGGAAACTTGAGTTATTTAAAACATAGGCTTTGATTTTTATATTTAGTTAGCCCTGTAAGGAGCAGACATTCTGTAAATTTAAAGGAAAAACTTGAAAAGTCATTTGGATTTTTTTTTTTTTTTTTTTTTTTTTGCACATGTTCACTCAGAAACTTTACTAGACTTTTAGCACTGTTCCCATTACTGCCACATCTGGGTTTTCTCTTTTTTCTTCCCTATTTAAAAAAGTCCCCGCAATCATTCAAGGCCTCTAGTAGAGAGTGAGTCTGAAGGCAGCAAATGGGAAGGCCTAAGGCTGTTACCAGCTGTGCTCTGCAGGCATTATTCCGTTCTCCCAGGGTGCCCCTTACTGACTTGGGGGCTGGGGAATCGGCAGAATATCAAGAGCAAGCTCCCCTGTGATTGGCTCTGTTTGCTTTCACGTTGGAGAAGGGAGGATGGTATATGGAGATGTCAAGATACAGACAGAACAACTAGGGGCAAATGGCTCAGAATGGAACAGAGGAGAGAACCTTGGGAATCTTGGGCATTTTTGCTGCCTGTCTGAGCCTACTTAGCTCCTAGCACTGATTGTGCAAGTGGATGACGTTAAGTTACTTTGAGAACCTTAGCTTTAATGTTAACTGTTACCACCTGAGAAGAGAGCGCAGCATTTTTCTGTCTTTTGAACTTTAGAGCTCCATTTAAAGATGAAGGCCAGTGTTTTGAGAAGGATCTGGGAGACTCCAAGCTGTCATAATGCTGCAGGGGCCAGTATTAAGAGTCTTCGACATCAGTAATGAATATTGTGATTTAGAAAAGGGGCCCAGAAACAAACTGGGGAGTGGTACATGTTGTGTGACTATCCTTGACGACTAGCTGGAACAGGGCCACAGTGGGAGGGGAGTAACCCAGGTTCTCTGTTTTTTTTGTTTTGTTTTGTTTTAAAATTTTCCTCCCCTAAGTTTTAGATGCTTCTGGATGTTCAATGCTAGCACCTTTGCAGACTGGAGCAGCTCGATTTTCTTCATATTTACTTTCAAGAGCAAGAAAAGTGCTGGGCTCCCACTTATTTTCTCCCTGTGGTGTTCCGGAGTTCTGCTCCATATCCACCAGAAAACTGGCGGCCCACGGCTTTGGCGCATCCATGGCGACAATGGTGTCCTTCCCTCCCCAGAGGTATCACTACTTTTTAGTGCTGGACTTTGAGGCCACGTGCGACAAGCCACAGATTCAACCTCAGGTAACTGTTGCATCGTTGCTTCAGAAAAGGTGGGGTGGTAAGGAGGGAGGGAGGATAGTCTTGCTTCCTGGGATCCAGAGGAACTTTCTCATGTCTTCCTGGCTTTTAGCTACTCATCTGTTGTTCCTGCCTAGGAAGCAGGACTTGGTTCAGGCATGCTAGGGTAAGGTAGACCTGAGAAGTCCAGAGAGAATGGGGCACATTGCTTCTCTCTGGCCTCAACCATTGGGATTCAAAATATTTCCTTTTGTCCCACACTTCCTCTCTCTTTTTCCTTCCCTCTTTTCTTATCCTGCTATTGCTGTTGTGGTCAGTCTCCAAAATGGCCCCACGCAATCCTTGCCTCTGGTGTTCATACCCCTCCCACACTGAATCAGAGCTGGCCCTAAACAGCAGATACAATATAGCGCAAGAGACATTTTCAGGCTAAGTTATAAAAAGCATTGCACCCTACTTGCTCTTTTGAACCACTTGTTCTGAAGAAAGCCAGCCACCATGCTATGAGGACTTTGAAACAGGCCTGTGGAGAGGCATATGTGTACAGAAACTGAGGCTTTCAGCTGAAAGCCAGTGCCAACTTGTCAGTCATGTTTCTTGGTGCTCTCTTGGAAGTGGATCTGCCAGTCCCAGGTAGGCCTTTAGATAACTCCAGCCCCAGTGGCCATCTCACTTCCTCTTCAGGAGTAACCCTGAGCCAGACTGGCCAACTGAGCCACTCTTGAATTCCTGGCTTACAGAAACTGAGAGATAATAAATGATTATTGATGTTTTATGCCACTAAAATTTAGGGCAATTTGTTACACAGCTTTAGATACCCTGAACAAATAGCACTGTTGGTCTGTTGGAAAGGAACATTATTTTGACTTTTTTTTTTTTTTCTTAGTCACCAACTATATTCAGAGACCTTTAAAGAAGCTACTAGGAAGCTTCTATGATAGGTGATCTTTGGAGTGCTTGGTGTTTGATTTGGAGGAATGACTAGAGCCAATACACAGTTCAGTTAGTTGTTGTGTGGAGACCTTGGGTATGCCTGGCTCCAGGACTGTAACTTGTCCCTGCGGGCCTGGGTTATCAGGTGTGTAATTCTGAGATGCATAGATATGTTGGTCTGGACACAGAGAGCGGAAGAGGGAAGCAGGACTAGGGCATCAGGCACTTGGGGAACAGGGAGGAGTGTCCATTCAGAGATAAACTGGGTTCATTTCTCATGAGTAATTTTTTTTCTGGGAAGATGTTCTTTCTTTAGAATAGTAGATTGTTATCTGTAAAGCAGATGCCACAATCCCATTTTCTTCCCGTTTTTCCTCTTCTCTTTCCTGTTCTCTTTTCAAATAGTCTGCCTTTGAGACATTGGAATCAGGCTTACTGTGGCTTGGGAAGACAAGAGCAGATTGAGAAGCAAGGAACTTTGTATAAAAGGGAGTACAGTTTGGTAGCTCCCTGAGCCACATTTACTTTCTCAGCCCGTGCTGTGGCATCTTCTCTGTCTCCCAGAACTACTGAAGATTCTCTGGTGGGTGTGCCTGGGCGATGGGTAGGAATTTTGGTTATGTAGATTCTCTTAGGCTGGGAATTAGGGATTTATTTCCTAATATACCATATTATTTCCCTTACTGGTATAGAGTCTGAATATTTCTATTGATGTGTTGATGAGAATCTGAACCTCAGGATTGTTTGGAACTTCCCTTAAGGCCTTTCCAGCTTTCTGCCTCCTGGCAAATGCCTATATGTGTTTGTTTCTGAACTTTTCAGAACCCAGATTCTGAACCCAGCTAATTATGTAGCTCTGGCATCTTGTTCTGCAGAGGGTCCTGCCAATGTTGCTGAAGGTGAAGCCTGATTTTTATCTCAATTTGGTCTCTTTTAAGGTCATTGTTCTTTTTCTTTTTTTTTTTTTTAAGACATTTTATTTATTATTTTCAGAGAGGGGGAGAGAGAGATGCAGAGAGAGAGAAGAGCATCAATGTATGGTTGCCTTTCACCTGCCTCCAGCTATGGACCTGGCTGGAGACCTGGCTTGCAACTTGGTTATGTGCCCTGGCTGGGGAATCGAACCAGCGACCTTTTGGGTTCGCAGTCTGATGCTTATCCAATGAACCGCCAGCCAGGGCTCTTTTTTTTTTCTTTCTATTTATTTATTTATTGCAATGCTGAAGATGTAATGCAGTTCAGATTTAAATCACTGTGTCACCAACTTTCATCCCAGACTTAGGCACCAAGGTCTTTTAGACGGTAGAATGAGGTGGAGCTTCCTGCTATTTACTAGGATCTGGCCTGATTAAAGATTATCTACAGAATCAATGAACCCTGATGATGTGATTCCAAGGGCACTTAAGGAATTGGCTGCCCTGGTTCATCATTAGCAAAGCATTAGCTGCTGTTTTAGAGAACTCAAGAAGAAGCATTTGCTGTCTTGCTTATCTTTAAAAGGGGAATACGAATGATCTTGGAAATTATAGACCTGTTAGTTTACTGTGATTCCACGGAAGATACTTGACCTGATCGTCAGATAATCAATCAACAAACAGCTAGAAGAGCATAGGATACAGAGTAATAACTTACATGGGTTTGTGAAGAAGAGCAAATCCTGTCAGATCAATCTAACTTCTTGCTGTGACATAGTGATGGATTCAAGTGGATCTTCGGCAAGTGATAAATGTAATGCATCTCTACTTCATTAAGCCTCTACAATGCTGTGATCAACAGGTAGGAAGGTGACTTTGGGGCCAGGCAGCTCTGCTGGACCACCCCTTGAACCAGTCTCAGGACAGGTAAAGGTAGCTCAGCAGAGACTTGAGACATTGTTAGTGGCAACTTAAAGACCACCCCCTACCTTCACTTCTACTTAAAAAAAAAAAAAAAGAAAGAAAAGAAAAATCTTCCCTCAAGTTTTCGGGTAGAAAGATCCTGAAAGGAGTCAGGGGAAGTTTGGAAGATGGACCGGAGAAATTGTCAGTTCCAAAAAGGACAGCATTCTTCCGCTGAGGTCATCCTAAGTCAGGTTCTCATTAGGGCCTCTGTGCCATTGTGGTCTTTTGGTCAACAAGGACAGTGGGAAAATTAGAAAAGTTCAGTAGAAGAGAAACAAAAATCATTAGAAGCACAAAAATAAGACTTAGGAAGTAAAGAAATTGAATGTGGTTTTAGTGACTGATTTCTTGTCCAGACTAAATAAATTCATCATATGGGAAGTAATTGTTCTAAGGAATATGGTAATACTTTGCTCTTCATTTTAATAAGGACACAAAGAAATGAATTTAAATGGAGTCAGGAAAGATTGAGATTTGGGATGAAGACGAACTTCTAGAAGAGACAGTAAAAGGACTAGAAAATGGTGTGCCAATTAGATCAGCTTTCCTTAGTGCTCTCAGAATGGCTTGATGCTTGTCCACTTGACAGGCCACCTGCAATGGACTTGGGACTGTGAATGGGAACCATCCCAGCTCCTCTCATGCCTGACTCCCAAGAGCTTTCAGTACTTAAGGCCTCTGTATAGTACACTCCTGATTCATCTGGGAGTGTGCCATACCCCTCAGTTATGTAGGAGGCGGAAACAAATTTTGGGCCAGGGCCTATCTGGAGGCTTGGCATTGGCTTCAATCTCTCATCTGCCTCTGGTTTTCAGAAGTCCATGAATCAGCTTACTGGGACTATCCTGAAGGCATGTCACTGTGAAAAACTAACAGGTGTAAGCTCTATGATACTTAGGTAAGGAACAGTATTGGTTATAAGCATGGTAAGATGTAGTATTTTTCATTTGTCATCATTTTTGCTGTTTATTTTTGTACTTTGTTCAGCTAGGTGAAGCTGGAATGGTTGGTTTGCTGGTAATAGGCTTTCACCTTCTGGTTGTTGCACTCATTTTGTTTTTCATGTTTTGATTCAGGTTAACATAATAGGTATTGGTTGAAAATGAGACTTTTATCATTTGAAAACATTTTTTTCACTTAACTTTTAATTTAGGTAGTTTAAAATGCTTTATAGACTCTAAGAAATGCTATTCCTTTCTTGCTTTTGGAATTGTTTTCTGCTATGGAAGAAGGTTTTTATTTGATTCGGGACAGTTGTGGCTCTTTTGTCCTGCTAGTGGAGGTTCATGCCCCTCACTTTGGTGTGCATGGAATGGCCGTGGTTGTGACTCCCAGGCCCAAGCCTGAAAGCCTTGGTAGGATCTTTAACTGTGCACTTTCAACCTGGGGCCATTGTCTCAACACTTCAGTGTTCAAAAAAAGCCCAAAGCAAATGTAAGTGAGAAACATGAAGTGCAGGCCACCACACAAAGCGAGCAGAAGTCTGGCTGCTCCCTGCCTTCCTCCCCACATTTCCTCTGGCCACCCATCAGGCTCCCGGGTGTAGTCTTTTTCTTTCTTACTGCTCTGTAGCAGCACTGCTGACTGTCATCCTCATCTGCATTCAAGTGCCCGCAACTTTGGAGAAAGGTGACTTTTGGGGTTGGGGTTTTTCTAGTGATTAGTCTTTGTCCACAAGTGTTTTTAATTTTACTTTTTTAAAGGAAACCTTAAAGAGACTCTATCGGCATTTTGAGTTAGAACTATGAGCAGAGGAGTTTCTTTTTTATAGAAAATTGTCCAGACAGAGGGGAGCAAAAAGGGGATGGATGTAATACAACAATAAAATTAAAAAAAAAAAAAAAAAAAAAAGAGAGAGAGAGAGGAAAAAAAAACATCAAAAAAAAAAGAAAGAAAGAAAGAAAGAAAATTGTCCAGGTGCTGTGTTATTTTGGGAGGGAGGGTGGGACAGAGAAGATGGTGATGTGAGAACGATAATGTAGAAGAGGCATTTGGAGAATTTCAGTGTGACTCAGCTGGCACATCATTATTAGTCCTTCGTGAAAGAGACATTTTTGAAAACTTTATGAGAGAGAGGTTTTTAAAAACTTTAGAGGAAATTGGTTAAGATCCCTACAAATGAAGCCATATTGATTCCCTTCACCTCCATTTAAGGCTGAAATGTAGGATCCTCCTACTTCATAACCCCCACCTAATACACACATATTGTTCTTGCCCTGTATTCAGCTTCTCCTTCTCTCTGCTCGTGATTTCTGCGCACACCACCTGAACAGAAAGGCAGTTTCCTAGAAAAAGGACCCACCCTTCCCTCCCCACTCAACTTGTCCTGGCTGCAGCTCCTCCAAATGGGAGGGGTCAGGCCAGGCTTTAGAGCAGGAGAGCCCAGTTGGGCTGCGGTCTGTCTGCCTGTGGCCCCATTCAGCCTGCACTTTTTTCTGTACAGACAGGCAGAGGCACTGATGCTATTCTTCTAAACTGGGAAATGAAATGCAAAACCGACGTTAATGTAACATTATGGTTGAGATTAAATGCACCAAAATCAGGAAATTCAAAGTTATGCTTCCCACAGCAACTATAACTCAGCCTCATCTGGCGTGTGTAGTATTTTGTGTTAGTGTGGATGGTGTTATATGTTAAGACATTAAAGTTAACACCATAAGCAGAGCACAAAATGCTTGAGGGGGCTGAGTTATGATGACTGTGTGAGCTGTAAGTGTTCTTGCACAGGCTCCTGACTTCTGGAATAATTTTTCCCCTGCCCATCAGACCAGTTATTGCCTTTCTTTTTAGTTATATCTCTGCTTTAACACATCTCTCTTTCAGGGTTACTATAAATGAATTCCTCTATTGGTGGCCAGTGATGGTGATGGGAATGGGGCAGCTCACTAAGCCCTTTTGTCCTTTTTGTTGCTGCCTCCATAAATGTGGTTCTTCCTCCTCCTCTCCCAAAGCCCCCCTCCTCTGCCTGCCGTTGCCTGGTGGTCCCTCACAGGGAGGGGCCTCCCCTGATCTTCACTGTGACTCTTCACTACTGCTCCCTGAATGGGAACAAGCAATTGCTGTGGCCGCATCTTGGCCCTGTTGTAACTTCATCTGAAAGCCAAGGAACCTTCTTTATTTGGAGCAGACATAGTAATATAGAAGCAAAATATGTACCCCTTGGGGAGTGGAGAACTGATGCGTGCTGGTATTACACAATCAAAGTGGGGTTATTTGCCCTCTTCAGACAGCTTCTCTACCCTCTGCCTTCAGGCTGTCATGGTGTGTAGTTAGGCTATGGAGTTGCCTAGGGGTGGGGCCGGGAACTTTCCTTGGGGAGCACTGGGTCACTGGTAACAAAATCATCACATAATTTAGTGCAAATCAGGAAGCATTCTTCCCCAACCCCAGCCTCTTATTGTCCTGGTGGCCTCTCCAAAGCTGAGACAGCTGTTGGAAGGCTGATTTTGTTAAGGCACTATGCTAAGGTTGGTGGTGGGGAAGCGCCTAAAGAATAGGGTCATTGATAAAAGAGTGAATGAAATCAGGGACTGTAAACTAAGGGTGACATTGAGCTGCCTTTTATTTTGTTGGACATGACAAAACCAACCAAGTGGGCAAAGGAATGGGGGCGACCTTATTGTAATCACCTTAGAAGCAATGAAAAGGCTTCTTTTTATTCTTTGGATAGCAACTTCAAGCTCTGTGTTAGATGCTGGGGGTATAAAGACAAGTAGAAAATGGCCTCTACCCTCAAGGAGCTCATATTTGAAGAGAGTAGACACTGTTGAGCAGTATAACTATTATCACATAGGTAAGTACTTGGTACAATGGGGCGCAAAGGAGGGGTTGATCTGCCCTGCTGGCAGTTTAGGGAAGGGTCACGTAGGTTTCCTGATTAGGAGACTGGAGAGGGCCAACTAGGGCTGAGGCTCCTCAGAACTGTTGTAGAAGGTGCTCAGAGTTATCCGGGAGGAATTGATCTAAGTGTGAAAAAACTGAACTGGATTGCATGCTTGTTTGGGGGAATATTGAAAATGAGGAAGAGGGAGGATGAAGACTCTGAACCTGACAAATATTTCACCATTTGGTCAGTAGGTTTATCTGTATCAGTTACATGGTATTTTTCACATTCAAGCAAGAAGGTCTTACTGGGATCTATGAGTGAGAGTATGAAGGCTTAAAGAGTTTAAGAGAATTTTAGCTAATAAAGTATGGGCAGAAAGGGTGATGGTCAATGTCAAAATATGTGAGTTGAGGCCCTGAGGCATTCTCAGGAGGCTTCATCGGATGCTTCAGCTGCCTTTGAAGGCAGCACAGGTTTAGACTGCTACGCCTCTGGAGAGACAAGGGCTGGAAAATGACACGACACCCCACCCCCACCTCCAAAAGTACTGGCAATTTGGATTTGGATCTGTTAGGCAGCCCTTGGGAAGACCCGTCTTCCATCGATCAGGGAGGTTTATACCCTTTAAACAGATTAACGGTTGAGAAGAAAGGATTAATGAAGAGGCAGGAGGCCTGGGTAACATGGGAAGATGTGCTACCACGGAGATGACTAGAAGGTGTGGGGGCTGAGCTGTCCCCCTGAGCAGCAGCAACAGGTGCATAGCCCGAGAGAGAAAGCCAGTAGGCCAGGATGGATAGTGGGGAAGTGAAATCCAGAGGAGTAGATAGGCTAAGCCCACAGGCTTCATTTTTCCCTGCACCCAATCTGGTGGTTTTTTTCTCCCCATTATTGATTACATTTCTTACGCTGTAGACTGATCTCAGTTGTTTGACATGAGGAAACTGATGTTAGCAAATGCTTTCTCCATCTCTGTGTCTTATTTGGGGAAAGGATCCTGCATCATTTTAATTAAGATGCCGTTGGGATGATTATATTTTATTCTCTTATCTTGGGTGTTCACAATACTTAGAAAGCCCCACAGTCATGCATTTATGTGCTGTTTTGAACTTTAGCTGTGAAAATTGAGCCAGAGCCTAAAAACCTGAAATAAGAGTGTTTCCAGATTGACATGAACCCCCAAGGCTGGGAGGTCTGCAGTGGAACGGCAAGCGGGCTGGGCCAGGCAGAGAAGGGTTTGTGTTTGCTGAGTGCTACCACAAGCAAAGCCCTTGTAGGTGTTGGGAGACCCAGGAAGGAGGCAAGTAGATTCTGGAGGGAGAGACAGGCAACAGGGAAGCTTTCAACCTGGAGTAGAGGTACCTTAGGACAGGCTGCTGTTTTGATCCTAGCCCTGTATGTAGTGGGGGATCTTGGTCTGTGGGCAGCATAACAGATCTGTTACGTGTGCGATGGTCATTGTCTGGCTCTGGGGAGGCCCTTGTGGCTAAGGCCTATCTGGTCTGAAGGCTGAATGCTGGCAGAGGCTCATATTTGGAGAGGCCGAAATTTCTGAAGGGAAAAAGGCATGCAGTGTCCGCAGTGAGGTTGGAGGCAAAGCTGGTTACCAAGCAGGCAGTGTGAATGTACCATTGATCTTATAGCTCCTGTGGAGCTCATGGGCTCCTGGGAGCCAATGGTGCTAAGAGATTTGGTTATGAGTGGAATTTGGAACCTGTGGTTGTAAGTGGGATGCTCTGAGCTGAAGATCCATATCAGGGAGAACATGATATAGGTGAGTTCTTTAGTAGTGATGTGTGCGGTAGGTGGTTAGTTCCCTAGGGTCTGTTTGATGAACTGTTTGCCATTGGCGTATGGGCCATAGGTAGGTGATGATGGTTAGGTAGAGAGCTTGGAATCTTGCTCTCCAAAAATGTGATGCAGACTGAAAGCCATGGTTTGAGATTGTAGTATTGGAAATGGAATCCAGGGACTATCTGCATTGTTCGTGGGTTCTTTTTCCATTACTAGCAGCATTTGAAGGCAAGGCCAACTGATCAACTCAAAGGAGCCGGTAGTTGAAGATAGAGGACTAAGGGACTGATGAATGAGATGAAACATGCCATGGTGATAAGGTCTCCTTCCACATGACTAGAGAGATAGCGCTGGGGTGGGCCTTAAAGGAAGTTCCTGATGATGATGTGAAATGTGGTTGGTGATATTTGTGAGGAGCCCCCAGCTTGCCTGGATATTGCACAAACTTCACCTGGAGGACTTGTTAGAACACATATGCCTGGCCTCACCCTCTGGGATTCTGATTCAGAAAGTCTGAGATGGAGGCCAGGAACTTGTATTTCTGTTCTTTTTTTTTTTTTTTTAAGATTTTATTTATTATTTCCAGAGAGAGGGGAAGGAGGGAGGCAGAGAGGGAGAGAAACATCAATGTATGGTTGCCTTTCACCTACCTTCAGCTACTGACCTGGCTGGAGACCTGGCTTGCAACATGGTTAGGTGCCCTGGCTGGGAATCAAACCAGCAACCTTTGGGTTCGCAGACCGGCACTTTATCCATTGTGCTACCAGCCAGGGCTCTGTTAAGTTCTCATTTGAAGGGATGCTGCCTGTTGGGGAGCATGTGTTGAGAACCACTGACTGCCTTAGCTTCCTCCTCTCTAGATTAGGGTATTAATTCCTGCCTGCCTTACAGAGATATGGGATCAAACGAGGCAATATGTTGAGAAGTGTTCAGCATTTTGTGGGCAGGATGTCAGTCTATATATTGCTTGCTTACTGGTCAGTGATTTTCACAATCTGCTATCATTCTTGCACAACTGTTTCCCTGTCCTGGCATCTGGGTGTCAGGTGTGGACAGAGAACAGGGAATCTACAAAGCACCCCATGGGTGCTCACTCATGGATGCAGTCTTCTGTGACAAGGCCAGGAGCTCCTGGAGCTATAGATGGGGTTACTGAACAAGGCCTCATAAAGCCCAGCCAGCCTCTCTGGGTTCTTACCAAGATGCCTGATTAGAATCCTTTGTCTTCCTGAGTGGGCCTAGCCCTGTTTTGATCACCTGTTACATACCCCACCTCTTCATCCCTAGCTAGTGGATCATTAGTACAGTTTTTGCATTGATTGGAAAAATGATGTTTGTCTAACCTAGCCTCTGATTCATCTTGTGATCTCAAGAATGTTGCATGACTTTTCCCCACCTTGTTGGGTGATTAACTGAACAGGCTTTGGCTGCATATGCCCAAGCCTCAGAGTGTGGAATCTGGACCTCCATAGAGAGGGGCACTGGGCAGACTTTGTTCAGGCGAGAAGCAATATAGCATAGTGGTTCAGGGCATGGACCCCAGAATTGGACTGTGGATTTGAGCCTTGTCTCCACCACTTACTAGGAGTATGGCTTGCCTTGGGCAAGTCACTGGTACTGCTTATGCCTTACTTGCCTTATTGGCAAAATGGGGTTAACAATAGTATCAATCTTATGGGGCTTTTGGGAGGATAAATAGTGCTTAGGATAGTGCCTGCATTTAACAGCTATATGTGTCAGCGTTTTGTTTTTGTTTTTGTTTTTTAAGATTTTATTTATCATTTTTATAGAGAGGGGAAGGGAGAGAGGCAGAGAGGGAGAGAGACATCAATGTATGGTTGCCTTTTACCTGCCTCCTGGCTGGAGACCTGGCTTGCAAGTTGGTTATGTGCCCTGGCTGGGAATCGAACCAGCGACCTTTGGGTTCGCAGGCTGGTGCCTATCCACTGAGCCAGGGCTGCTTTTTTTTTTTTTTTTTTTTTAAGATTTTATTTATTATTATTTTTAGAGAGAGAAACAGAGAGAGAGAGAGAGATCGAGAGAGAGAGAGAGAGAGATCAACGTATGGTTGCCTTTCACCTACCTCCAGCTAAGGACCTGGCTGGAGACCTGGCTTGCAACCTGGTTATGTGCCCTGGCTGGGAATCAAACCAGTGACCTTTGGGTTCACAGGCCAGAGCCTTATCCACTGTGCCACCAGCCAGGGCTGTGTCAGCTTTTATTAGTAGAATTACTACTAGTAGTAGTATTCTAACTCATGGCCTCATAGTAGGCTATTGGGGTAGAGCAGGTGGCTAGGAGGCAGGCCCTAATTCTCCAGGGAGCATAGAGAGAGCCTGTAGGCCCTCTAGCAGACAGTGGACAGAGTCAGGCACTACATAGAGATATATTTTTTCCTCCAAAGGAATGGCAAGTTGGACTTGGCACCACTTCCATGTCCTCCCTTAGTGCTGCCTCCAGGGCACCTCTCCTGCACATAACATGAGATTTGTTTAAATTAATTCCATGACAAATATAGGTACACAGGTAGCTACAAAGAAATCATTTGGTGGTTTGCTGCCCTGAAGGGTTGGCTTCACAGAGGCCACTAATATCTGAAGTTATTACAATTGAATATCTAAAAATGTTTGAACTGAGGCTGATCCAGAGTCATGCGCATGTAGAGGTAAACACAGCCATGCACATTCCTGAGTGAGGATACAGTTTCTAAGACTTTTGGTCTCCTTCATTTACTGGTGTTTATATATATGTATATATATATATATATAATTATTTTTTTTTAATTCAGATTCCTATAAATTACAATTCACTGTTCCCTGTCCCAAATACAGAACAGTGTTATTCATTTTCAGCCTTTTTTCTACATTTTAATTGCTTTGGAGCTGTGGGGATGGGTGAAGAGGGACATGTAGGTGAAAAATCAGCCCTTTAAAGCTCTGATGTTTTTACCCTTCCTTGTCCTGAAACTTCTAGTATCAGCTCTCATCTGTCAAAGTGTAAATCAGCAATTAAAACCCAAACAGCCAAATGCCAAAGATGACCCGAAGCACAAAGCAACTGACAAACAAGTCTGGACAAATCGACGGGTAATTTATAAGCTTTGCCCTAAAATCTAATTATTTGGCAATTCGAATTTGCAGCCAGCCAGGGCTCGGCAATAAATTTAACCCGCCATAAATTATTTAGGAGCAGGCTGTGGTGTAAATCAAAACCACGAGTGTTTGTTTAAGAAATAAGCTCCTTGTGCATAAAATGTCTTTTTTCTCCCCAAGGAAGAAACTGTTAAGCAAACCTGTCCCATTTGTTGCCCAGTGCAGCCCTCACTTCTCCCTCTCAACTTTCCCTCTTCACTGTGGCCAGGAGCCTCCTTGATCCCTTGGAGAAAGGACCTGCCTTTTATGGGACTTTTATCCAAAAACCAAGTATTTGAAGAAAACCCATATTTTGCCAAGCGCTACTTTTTCTACCTGTGGTGTGATGTTGCTTTTGGATTTTATCAAACCATTCTCTGCAGGGGCACACACATTTTAGGATTTTCTTCAGAAGATGAAGGGAAGGGATAGATTAGTTGTTTGTGTCTGTAAATTGACACTAGTGACTGTAAATTGAGAGGGGTAAGCCATGAAAAAATGACCTGCTCATTCCCTTATTTCAGGCAGGACCACAGAACCATCAGCTCAGGCAAAGGGAAACCTGCTTTGGAGAAAAGATCTGTAAGAATGCTTCGCTGTTCTACCCTCTGTCCCATTGTCAAGAGAGTCCCATAGTGTAACCTAAGCCCCTCTTGCTTCAAGTACTTTTGTTGTCTGTCTTCAAATATAATTTTATCACTGCAAATACTTTAGTTGAAAGGAGTTTGAATACACTGTAAGCAAACTTATACATTTATTTCTTGTAATCTACTGATTGTGAGTGTTTCATTTGAAATACTGTTGCAGTTTTGGCCTCAGTTTATCAAGAAAATCTCTGGGGTTCCTAGTTGAGCAATTAGAAAGCAGCTGCATATAGAACCTTTGCTTCAACTTAAACCTCTGCTCACTTAAAAAAGTAAGAGAATATTTACTTGGTGCTTCCTTTTTACCCATCTTTCCTATTTTAAAAAAAGTAATAAAAGAAGATTTGCAGCTTGTATGTTATTGAGGGAGACAGTAGATGCACTCAGTTTAGAAACGTAGATTCTTTGAAAAGCCCAAATTCTCAGGCTTTGTCCTTAGTTATCAAGTTGCAGTCGGTTCTCATCTACCGTCAGCTTTTGGGGTTGGTGGTTGCTTCACTCTTGGACAACCTAGTGGTGCATGCAACTTGTGAATAGTGTAGGGTGACCAACTGTCCCAATTTTAGCCTTACAAGTCCCGTGTTCCAGGAAACCCTTGGTCCATACAAACAGAAAACCGGGACATGGGTGGTTTTTAGCAGTGGAGGGAGGATGAGAAATCACTTAAAGAGAAGAGGCAGAGGATCTGGTAGAAAATGCTTTGGAGCATTCCATGTCTGGGTTCAAATTCTGGCTTACTATCTTTGTCACCTTAGGTAGATCACTTCACCTCTCTGGTCCTGTGGAGAGCTCTGTCAAAGCAGAGGGTTATCTATTAGAGCCATGTACTTGGCTTCTACCTTGACATTTATCAACCCTTTCGTATGTTTACTCACCAAAAGTTGAGAGAGTAAAGTCTGTCTGCACGCTAGAATGGAGCTGAGATGCGAAGGCTCAGTTTGCATCTCCCCGAGCTTGGCGCGTAGTGCCATCTGCATCACCACAGCCATAGTGGAGGCTGTTTAACAGAGATTCTCTAGGACTTTCTTCCTGGGTAGTCCACATTTATTGCTTTCATAACTTGAGAGCATTCGCTCTTCCTAGGAGATAGTAGACTGAGCACCCTGAAGACAGTCTGTCAGACCGGAAGCATCAGATCTTTCTTGACCCTTCAAATTCTGAAAGCTGTTAGCCCTACTCTAAGTCTCATTTTCCCCATTTGGAGTTCCAGTTTTGTTCCCTTCTAGCAGTGTAATCTTGTGCAAATGATAACTTCTTTTTGGGCCTTAGTGTATTTGTAAAATAGAGATAATAATGATTCCCACTTCATGAGTTATTAGGAGGATCCATTGAGATCATTGCATTTAGCAGAGTGTTGGACACATTGTAAACAATGAATGGAAGGAATGAAATTATTCCATTTTCCGCACGTCTCCGAGGTTGTTAGGGCCATCCTATCTCTACCCCTTGCCCAGACTCTGAGCACCTCATTGAGAGGTGTCCACACCTAGCAGCCCCCACCTGGAAAATAGTATTGGTTTATGACCTCATGATGGTGGTAGTGATGATATGACCTACCTTCCAGGATTAATAAGGGTAAAAGTAAGAAAATATATTTCAAGACATACTCTAAACCGAAAAGCCTAAGACTTGGTATGTTCCTCCACTAAGATATTTATCATAGTGCATTTTTCATTATTTGCTCACTTATCTTTTCTGCTCACCAATCAGTGGATATCCACCACAGCAAGACTACATCTTAACTCTAAATTCCACTCCAACACCTGCACGCTGTCCTGCACGCAGTACATGCACAGGTGGTTTAATTGAATACAAATACAAGGAATTGTAAAAATATTAGGAAGGAAAGAGGGCTATTAAATACAAACTGGTTCTTCTTTCTTTCATGGTGCTACCTTTATACGAGGAGACACTCAACTACTCCTTAAACAAACAAAGAAAAAAATACAACTCCATCATTCTAAAGGAATATAAATTATAGGTGGGAAAAGGAGAAGGAGCAGGAATAAGTTTCATTATCAAAGCAACTGCCCCTAGAAACTGGCACTTAACCACATCTTCATAAGCTCTTAAAATTAATGTGATCAACCTATAACTTTGGGGTAACCTCTCTGAGCTGCCCCTCATTTTTCATAGCACTGAGGCTCTCTTGATCCTCCTCTCTGGAAGGATGATAATGAATATGAACACTTAGGTTGGCTCTGTTTCCCCAGGGGTGAAGAAGCCAGCAGCAGGAAAGTTTGCAGATGGAGCTGTAACGGGGAAACCTGCAGGCCAAGTTCTCAGAGAATCTGCTGGGGATGCTGACTCGATGCTGGTCAGAGCAGGAGCTGAAGCGCTTACTATTTTATAATAAATACTAATGAAATTCTAGATCCATAATAACATTTCAGATATCTAAAACCAACCATGTGCTTGTAAAAAAGTGGAAAGAGATCAACTTTAAGCCATAAATTCTTGGTAATAGAGGGTTTTTCCTATTTGTGTTTGATAGATATTTTTGTTTCCAGAGGAATGTCAACTCCTAATTTCATAATGTATCATGGGCTTAAGAAAATTGAATTTAATAAAAGCCAGAGATGAATGGCATCCTTAAAGGTCCCAACACTTGTCTTTATTAGCAGGACAAACTGCAGGTCTCCAAACACTGCTTCTCTCCAAATGAAAGTTTAAATGAAAAGTACAGTTGTGTCACAGGTTAAATTTCATTGTGGGCCCAGCTAACATTGTTAGTCAGGAGCTGGCTGTATTTGTTTCCTGAGACGCCAGGGCAGCCAAACTCACCAGGCTATGGAGCTCTTTCTTGGGAAGTATTTCCTTCTGTTTAGTGAGAGATGAAGGATACATCGGAAATTAAGGAGTCAGATGAGCCTGACTCAGGTGAGCCTCACCTCAGTGTTAGCTCTCGGATATTTTGGATATCTGATTTTTCAGGGGGACCAATATGTATTTTGTGTGTGTGCACCTTAATTTGGCTTCTCTTCCACTGGGCCAGTTTTGCAGCGTATGTGGCCAATGAGAGGCCCAGGAAATTGGGGAACACATTGAGAGGAGAAGCATCACCCCACCTAAGCAGCAGCCTGACCTCCTCTCTGTTCCGCCTTGGCTTCCACCTTGCAGCCTCTCTGCCCTTCTTGTTTTGGGAGGCTCATGTCAGCTTCCCCATCTTTGGGGATCACCCCAAGGAGACCAGGCAACCAGAATCTTTGAATTTATCCATCATGAAATCTGATTGCCTTGGTTTGGTCTTCCATCCTGCTGTATGTGTTGGATAAAAATAGATGCCTTAAAAACAAGTTCGATAGTGGTGGGTATGTTTAGGAGGAAGGATGCCTAGCTGCCCTGGGATAACAGGAGATTGAACATTTCTCTTGTCTTTCCGCACGCCCATTTCTTGAGTGTAAGCAGGTGTGGAATGGCTTCACTGTGGCTCCTCCAGGCTGTCCCTGGAGAGAACCAATTTGCGTTGATTTTAGTGATACTGGTCCTGTCCTGTCCAGAGTGGGGGACCTTGGAGAGGGCTGTGACTGGAATTGACTGACTGCTGGACCATTGATTGGGCAGAGCCCCCCTTCCCTTTCTGTCTGCAGTGGAGGCCTTTTCCACATGCTAATTTTACTCGGAGGATTTTGCTTTTATTTATTTTTTTATTATTTCCTATTTGTCTCTTCCAGATGTTTTCAGGCAGTTTCTTTTTGTGTGTTGTAAATTAATTCCATTCATGTTTTAAAAATTTATGAAAGCGCTAATAAAAATGTCAAAGTAGTAAAAATGTTAGCTTTTCCTCTGCTTTGATTAAATTTTGCAAACTGTTTTTGAATATTAAAAAGCAATAATTTTTTTTATTCTCTCTGCTCGCTTTCCCTCTTCTCTCCGGTGCGTGTGTGCTCTCTCCTGCCCTCTCCCCACTCCTGTGCGTTCCTCCCTTCCCGGGAGCGATGTAGGAGGCTTGCTGCGCAGCCAGCCTTCTGCAAGCTTGTTTGCACACCAGGACCTTGGTGCTGTGCATCTCTATTAAATAACGGAGACAAATTAATCTTAGAGACACCAAACAAATTGTCACTCCTCCTCCTTCTCTTCCATTACGTTCCAGTGGACTGGGAAGGGCTGGTTAAGCGATTTGGGGTGGGGGAGCCAGTGGAAGGGGGAAGGGCTTACTGCCTAAAAGAAAGGTGGGAGGCATTAGCTCCTATTACTCTTATTCAGTTTTGTCCTCTTTAGTATCCTCTTTGGCTTTACTTATTATATATATTTTTTAACTAAAGAAACTCATCAGCTCTGTTTAAACTTTATATACAGGAAGCTGTGCATGGTCTGATGTCTGGTTGTCTACATGGCTGGAGATCCAGACCCCCCGCCCAGGGCAGGGACCTGGCCTCGGGAAAGGAGGAGCCAACTTTTAGGGGCCACAGTGGGCAAGCTTCTGCTAGAGAAGCACTTGGGGGAGCTGGGGCAGATTGTACTACTGTCTTACTTCCCCTTTCTAGACTGTGGGGATGGGGTATGTGTCTGAGAATACCCAGTGGGAGGGTTAGGACTGTAACTGGGTTAGCACCATCTCACTCAGCCTTGGATTTAGCCTGGCAGGAGGTAATGAGTTCAAAACACTCCCTCATTCTTGACTCTCTGAGTTATTATTTGAAATAGTTGATTAAATCTCTTCTTTGTCTTTGCCATTCCAGGAAATCATTGAGTTCCCTATCCTGAAGCTAAATGGCCGGACCATGGAGATCGAGTCTACCTTTCACATGTATGTCCAGCCCGTAGTCCATCCTCAGCTTACTCCCTTCTGCACAGAGGTAAGGGCCCTGGGGCTGGGCAGCAAGGGCTCATTGGGTAGGAGCTTTTGGGTCACTGGTATATAGGCCGATTGGTGAAAGTTCTTATCAGCAGTTAAGGCGGGTGCACATCGGACCCTGTGGTTGGCTTTTTATGGGTCACTCTGGTCATTGGAAACCCAGGGAAAGCAGTGGCGCAGTCTGTTCTAGCGCCCCTGGAATTATCCCTTCCTTGTAATCCCTACCCTTCCTTGTAATTCCTACCCTTCCTGGTGACTGGGCACTTGGAATCTAGGAGCAGGATGGTGCTCTGGAGCGCAGACGCTTTTCAGTTTCATTTCCCTTGGGGCCCCTTGACAACAGGTGAAGGTTTATTAGCTCCTTAGGAGGAGAGGTTCAGGCTTTCTTAGCTTTCCGGCAATGTTTCTCTGTCCTGAAGGAAAGTGGCCCTGTGTGAAACCCTGGCTGAGTTTGTGGAACACACACCTATCACAGAGGAACGAGAAGGGCAATCCGGGTGGGGTATGAGCACAGCCTGGCCAAGGCTAAAATGTCCTTATCCTTGTCCTAGGCCACCTGGTAAGCAAGTTAGTGTTGGCCCCATTTTGTAGACTGAAACTGACACTAACTGAGACCCTGATGTTTGCTGGAAGCTCAGATAAGTCATTGGCAGGGAGGAGTTCTGACTCTCGTGACTGTGTGGAGAGCCTTCTGTGGTGCTTTCCCTTGGGATGTGTTATGCTATATTCTCTGTGATGGCCACAGGCTATGGCAAAATCCCAAGAATGTCAAGAATATGTAGTAACAGAGGTGACAGGAAAACATGAGTGTTCCTAGAATTCTTTCAGAATTTGGAGCTGGCATATAATAGAGACTTTCATACCTTCATTTAGAGACCTTTTTTTTTTTTTTAAACATGAATGAAAGAGGAGGAAAGAAGCTCTTGAGTCATCCCAAAACAATCTCTTTGGTGTGGAGGATGCTGAGGAAGGGCATGCCTGCTCCTGGTGGGAGGGCTCAGTGAGCTCTGAGGCTGACTTAGCCCAGACATGAGGTCCTGAGGGTCACTCCCAGGCTTGGTGCCAGTATTTGCTGCCTGACTCAGGCGGGCCTCTTGTTGCAGACATCCGTCTGCCAAGGTCTCTCAGGTCTCCCATTGTTCTAGCTAATGACACTGAGGTTCTTGCTTCTTTGGGGTCTGCTGTTTTCCCTCTTTCCCTGGGAATTACCCGTATCACCAGGGGGTGCTAATCTGTCCTTTTTGCCCCTTTTGAAAAATCAACATTTTGATGATGAAAATCACCTTCCTTATGGGAAGGGAAGGGAAAACTTTCCTTAAACCAGCCAGTTACCTGAGCCTTTTACTGGCTTGAAAATGTAGTGTCCCCTGTCCTTTTCTTCCTCCTCTTTGTGTGTAACTGCCCCGTGGGGGACTCAGCTCTAGCTAGGCTGCTTGGCATAGACAGGAGGCCCAGATTTGTCAAAGCTGCTCCCTGTTTAGGTGGAACAGAATGTTGCTGGAGCTCATCTTGGGCAGGAGTGGGTACCCACCTGGCATCCCTTAAGAAAGGGGATACTTTTTAGAGTAGGGCCGCTACTATTTTGGGAGGGGGTTGTGGGGAAGATTGTGGGACTAGGATGAAGACTATGTTGCTTTTTTCTACAAAGTTCCACTCAAGGTCATACATACGTACATAATCGGATGGTAGTAAACACGATGGTGCTGAAAAATCTTTGTTCTGAAAGTGAGGGTGTGGCTGCGCTACAAACACTGAATCGACATTTTGTCTCAGGCTTCCAGAGCTCAAAACTCCCCCTGACTGGGTCGGTCCCTGCCTTTTTGTCTGGCTTCATATCTCCCTGCTTCATCCTCCTCTCACTTCCCTCATCTAAAGGTCACCCTCTTACAGTCTGCCTCTGCAGATGGTGGTCCTTCGCCTGGATGATGCCACCTCTCTCCTTCCCCAGGCCCTATTAGTCCCGAGGGCTCTGCTCAGGGTCATCTTCTCTGGAAGCTGGGGAAGGCTGGGTTGTGCACACCCCAAAATAATGCTGACCATATACATTATACTGTAATTACTTATCTGTGTCCCCACTAAACTCTGAGTTCCTTGAGGGCAGAAACTAGATCCGATCCATCTGTGTTCCATCATTAGGGCCTGGTACCAAGCAAACACTTAATATGTGTTCCTTAAATGAATGAATCTTGTCAAGGAATTATTCAACCACCACTTGGCCCTCCCCTAGGGTAACCATACTGCTGATTTGCTCTTTTAAGCAAGTAAAGACTTCTTTGGGAAACCTTGGATCATGTAAATATTGCCCTGCCTCCATACGTTATGGAACTGCCATGCAGAGAGAGACATAAACACAGGATGAGGACTGTTGTTCTCAGGCCTCACCCTCCCTGGCGGTAGCTGCCTTGCCAGCTAGAGGGAACAACCTCAAAGCCCCTGGTTGTGTCTCAGCAGCTCCTGTGGTAGAATTTCCTCCGTGCACAAGTTCTTAAGAATTCTGGTGTGTGTGTGTGTGTGTGTGTGTGTGTGTACATACACTTAACACATGAGTACACACGGGAGTATATGCTTGTGTGGAGGGGAGAGGGATAGGCTCAGTGCTGGCAGCAGGAAGAGGGTTTCTGCTTTGGATAAGTTTGTATTCCACATATAGACACTGTTCAGTGTAATGAATATGTTACTGGCTTTCTTGAAGTTCTCTTAGTTTCAGTTGACAGGCGGCCTGGAGACATGGTTCTGATAGAGATAGGATGAGATTTGTTTCATTCCTTCCCAAGCACTTTTCTTTATTACCTTTAGAATCTGCTCCAACTCATCAGATCTCCGTCTCCAGCCACTGGATGGCCACACAGTCCCTGACCATGGGCAGTCTTTTTGTCATCATGATTGTCATGAAAAAACTAGAAAAATATCCATTTTGCTAAATGCCAGTAAGGGGCTTTCTCTTGCACCTGTACTTAAAAGGGTGAGATTTATTGGTCTTTCTGTCTGAGCAGAAAGAGTGGGTCTGATTATCAGATTGCACACCAGAGACAAGTGCTTGTGTAATCAACAAACTGTCTTGGTGTCAGAATACGATTGTGTTGGAGATAAACTGTGAAAGGAGAAAGTGCTGGATGCTGACATGCTATTGGCACCAAGTGTCGGGGGCTGCGTCCAGTAGTTGCTAGTGTTTATAATGAAGCCAGCATTCCTGGAAAAAGACCTTGTGTGGTAGGGGATCTCAGTAACCAGCCATGTTATCAGTCAGGGTCAAAAGCCCCTCGCCTTGTGGTTTCCGAGTCTGGAGAAGCGGGAGTTAATCTGTAATCCCTCAGTGAAAGGAACCACTGAGCACACATTAATTCTTCCTCTCACCTCTCTTGCTTTTTAAGTGGTTAAGGTCTCTGAGCTCTGTTTAGCCTGTGAGCCCTGGTTCTCAGCTTAATAATACTTGGCTTTGCTCTAGTACCTTTCATTGTGAGGATGTGAAAGCTTTTTACAAATATATATTAACCCAAGCAGGAATGAGCTTAAACTGTAGCATGAAAGGTTTTAAGTTATGCTTAAGGTAGAACTTCCCAGTATTTATTTTATTAATTTTCTCTCTCTCTTACAGCTTGTGGTATAAATCTTACAGGCAGGTGTCTTACTGGTTGTTAGTATCAGGTATAGGGACTAACTTGCTTAATTTCACCCCATCTTCATCGAGTGCCTTGGCAGAGCTGATAAGATCCATCCTTAGAGGAGTTAATACAGGGGAATGAAGCCTCCCCCTGGAAAGTTGCCTCTAGGTGAACCAAGAGTTCAAGCCCCTGTATATCTTGGGCCTGCGTTCAAGTCCTTTAGGAAGTCAGCTGTAGGTCATGTTTTGCTGGACTACAAGTGGTATGGGAAGCATGGAGGGAGAGGTTGCCAAGCTCACTAGGTTGCTCCCAGGCTAATTCTGGGATTACTGACCACTGGAGAGGAGTTTGAAAAAGCCCCAGGATCCAGGAGCCCCCGCACCCACCCCTACTATGGGAAGAGGCAGGACTAGTCTGTAGTGAGAGCAGTGCCTCGGGGTTTCCTTCTTGGTAGAGTGATTTTTCTCTCCAAAATCAGTGGTTTTCCTATGACCCAGAGCAGGTGCTTTTGTACACAAATGCTGACCAAAGTTCCATCTCCAAGGAGGGAGGGTTCTTAGCAAGGGTACCATTGGTTTCCTTTGTGTCTGCAAGCCCTTCAGTGTTCAGCTCGTCTCAGTGACTCTTGGTGGGAATCCAGGGAAGGAGTAGCCCTCCCCTTGCCCCAGGAACTCAGACCAGATATAAGACTGGCGTGCAGACCCTGGAGCCTTTCTGAAAAGAATAGCTATGAACCTTTTTTTCCAGTATAGTCTCGACCCAAAGCCGCAGTCCCTGGCTTGGGGGTATGGCTCTGCCTTGGAAGAACTGAGCAGGAGAGAAGCTGGGCCAGGTGGGTACATGGGCAGGAGCCAGTCATCTGGATAGGGGAGCTGGAGTTGGTAACAAGTCTGTTCTGGATTCTGGCCCCCATATACCTGAGACAAAACACTGGGCAACTGCCCACTCAGTGTGGCCCTGGAAGTGTACAGGCTCTGGGTGCTGGCAGGGTGGGGTATAGGAGAGCTGCCAGGAGGAACAGATTCAATGAAGGTTTTCATGTTTTTCTTCACTGATGGCTCTGTAGTTCCCAGAATGGGGCCCAGCACGTTGTAGGCTTTCCATGAATAGTTGTTGGCTAAATGAAAGGAGTCTTAGCACTCTAAGATTAAAGCCGCTGACCCAGGGTTCATCTCCCCCAACCCTCTCTCCAGCCCTCATAGAACATCTTTTCTTCTCTCTGGCTCAGGCCCTCCCTCTGCTGGGCAGTTCTTTGGTCTCCTAAGCAAGGAAAGGGTGTGAAGGTGCCAGCAGGGTGGGCATGCTGTGGGTTAAAGCCTTGTGAAACAACAGTGTAGTTAATCTTTCTAATTTATTTTCCTTTTAGACCATGGGAAGTCTGTAGGCAGCAGCTGTTACCCAATTAAAATACAGATTAATATAAAAACAGTTTCTGGAATATAAAATAGAGTGGCTGTGTCCTTTCACTTCCTTAAAATACCACCTAATAATGACTTGATGAACTACAGAAACCTACCTAGAGGAACTCAGCGTTCTTAAAATGAAAATTTCTTCCCTAAAAGGTGTGTATTACCATTCCATGTAAGTCGCTATGAGAAAATAACCTTCCCTCTTAGTGCCAGCGGTTTCTGTGAGTTGGGTATTTGGTATTCATTAAATGTAATTATAGTTTAATTGGAGTTTAATCTGTCCCCCCAACACTTAAAAAAAATAGAAGTTTGCAAGCAAGCCTTCGATGCTACTCTCTCTGGAAGTAGCCGGGGGCGCAGTGGGCATGGTGGTTTCCAGCCGAGTCCAGTTCTTCAGTGGGGCCTCCCGGCTGGGATCCTGGAGGCCGTCTGTTCTAGCTTGTGTTTAGTGGGTATTGTCACTTCAAAACAAATCATAGCAACAAGCTTATTTCACCGTAAGCCTGACACTTGGGTGAAGCATAGGCCTGTGAGTCAGCAATTCTCTAGACTAGGTTTGTACGGTAGGCTTTTTTGCCCGCGTTTTCCCCCTCAGTGAAAGGTATGTGTTTCCTGATTGGCTACTTGGTATGAGGACCCAGGTATGCAGGGTGAAGGGCGGATGCCTGTGGGGCTTCCCTGTCCCTTCACTGGTGTTAGAGGGGGAAATGCTGGGTGCTGAGGCCCAGAGAAGGGAGGACTGGAAACCAAGTGTGCTGTTCCCTAAGTCTGACAGGAGTGTCTGTGAAGTTGGGAGGTGAATTTACTTTAGATTTTATTTTGTGGGGAGTTACTGAGCCTATTGAACAGAAAAGACATGTAAAATATTTTTTTATTTTTATTTTGCAGATGAAAGCTGAAACAGGTATGAGACATACCATGTAATCAGCATGTAGATGTGTAAGCCCATTTCAGTGCAGGGCGTTGTTAGGAAGTTGACAGTGTATCCTGGGACTTTATTCCCAAGGCTTCTGTCAGGTTCTCAGCCGAAAGCAGTGCAGGTCAAAGTTCTGTACGGTGGAAGGAGAAAAACAGGAAAGAAAGAATTCAGTTCAACTTTGAGTTTTCCATCCATCGGCTCTTTATCTTTCCTTTCAGCTCACTGGGATTATTCAAGCCATGGTGGATGGTCAGCCAAGTCTACAGCAAGTGCTGGAGGTAGGTGGAGTGACCTTTAATTCCTAACCTCTGACCCCTTCCTGCTCTTTCTGTCCCTCCCCTCCTGAGAATGTAGCTGTGTAATTTGACTATGATTATGGCTTGATTAGAATAACATTTGCTGTCACATCAGTGACATGCTGTTGAGAGTATTGAACCATTGATCTGTCATCTCCAGCTGTTCCTGTCAGGGTTACTGACAAGATGTCTGGGTGCTGCCAGGAGGCTGGTGGAGGGCCCCCACCCAGTCCTGTGCTGTCTGGGTCTGGGTGGCCTATGGGGGGGCAGGTTGGAAGTAAGAGTGCTGAGCTGTGGGACTGGCCCCGGGGACTGGAGGTGTTTTTGTTTAGCTTTCGTGTTGGCTTCTTGTGGCATGTGAGCACTTCATTAACTCACCCAGAACTCCCTATTGACGGCTTTTGTTTGCTGTCAGCTCCTCCAGGAGGTGCGGCTGGGCCTGCCTGCCCCATTGCAGCCTACCGCCTGGATTGTGCCTTTCGGGTGGGCAGGCTGTACTGGGTAATGATTCCTAATCAGAATAATTACAACAATTGCCTGTGTGAGGGAAATCAAATTAAAGGCTTTAGAACCCTTGGCAGAGACCGCACTTCTAGGATGTTCTCCTCAGGGAGCTGGAAAAGGTTAAGATGCAGCTTCTTGTGCTCCAGCCTAAGGGGACGAGGAAGGGCAGGGCTCTGCCTCAGCTCTTCCCCCAGCCTTCTTTGCTTGGGGGTTTTCAGAGAGAGAGAAGGTCCCCCTCCCACTCCTCTCTAGGGGACCCAGAGAAGAGAAAAAGCCTGTGGATCTCCTTAGGTGCTTTATTTATCTTTAAGACCAGTACCCTCAAAGCTCAGCCCCTGTCAAAGCCCAGGAGAAAGCAGAGTATCTGGGGAAGAGCAGGGCACATCTGCATCAGAGGTGGTTAGCCTAGAGGAAGGAGGGTGGTGGCCGGGAGAGTGAGAAACAGTTGTTTATTTACCCAAGTCAGCCTGTCCCATAGGAAAGCAAACTGAATTTCTTAGGGCTCCTCAGGTTGGAGCCAGGGTCAGAGAAATGGGTTTAGTTCACCCAGTGGTATAATGTGCTTCCTGTGCCCGACGGCGTGTGAGCCCAGGCTCTGTAACCAGTCAGGCTCTGGGCAGAGGCAGGGGCAGGCTTAGGTACTTGCAATAAATTGGGAGAAGATGAGCTCTGAGATGTCACCCAACCCCACTGACCGTCTTTTTTTGACAGAAGATTGACTCTTATGATGGAGAGGCCTTCTCAGCTTGGACTGCTCCTCAAAGGACCAGGCTCAAGGAGAAAGAAGGGGCCTGTCTTTCCCTATGTCACAGCTGGCACCCCCAGATAGGGCCTGGTTCCTGAGGGAGGCTGTAAGACAGGCAGCTTGTCCCTGGGATGTGTGTGGGCTCCTGGGAGGAAGATGCATCTTCTGAACTAGCACAAAACCTGGGCTGGTGGGGCTATTAGGTTTTTTCCCTCAATGGTGCCAGTTGAAGGGTAGATATGGTCTTCGGGAGGCATCCTCCTGCTGACCCCAGGCCAGCCCTGGAGAGGAATGCGTAGACTATTCTGATTCTCACCCAGGAAGCTCTTTCTGCTACTTCAGCACACTTTGTGGGGAAGAGGGAAGATCTCTGTCACCTGCCTGAATTGACAGTCTGGCAAGATGAGAGACTCAGCTGGGTTCTTCTTTGTCTTACTAGCCCCAAGTTGGTTATAGAGCCTAAGAGCAAACTTTTTGTCCTAACCGAGATCCTGAGGAGGTGGTCAGCTAGGTGTTTGCCTGACTCATTTGTTCCTTTAAAATTTTTTTCTCTCTTGTCATTTAGCCTGACCGTCCCCTCCCATCTCTCTGTCCAGCCTGCAGCCATTAGAACCAGCAGTGAGTGAGAGGCAGGATACAGAAATGAATGGTGGTCATTCCCTCATCCCCAAACAGGGTCAATGGATAGACTTTCTAGGCTCCTGAAAACCTATTCATCCATCCATTTACATAGCCATCCACACATTCTTCCCCCACCTGTCCACTTACCTATTTACCCATGCATAATCCACCCATCCATCTACCCATCTATCCACCCGACTCATTTGTTCTAAGTAGGCTCAGCCTGGACTCCTCTAGACCTTCAGTAGCTGGGGGGGATGGGGAGGGTTTAGAGGGTTGGGGCTGAACCAGAAGATTGAGGTTATCTTGGCGGTTCCTCTAACCATTTATCCATTCAAGCAGAGAGGGAAGGAAAAGGACAGGCCTTATTCCTAATGTGGTATCACATCCTTAACAGGCTCACAGGCGAAGGTGCTTGCTGAATATCTGCTATATGATTGAACGACCTAGGCCCTAAGCATCCAAGGACCCTAGTGAATATTAAGGACTTCTCATGGTGAAGGCCAGGTCTTGCTGGGCATTGCCCCCTGACAGTTCTGTCCTATTCTACTATCTTTTCCAGGACCACTGTGTAGGAGTTGACAATGGGGAGTTAGCCCCCCTTGCATGTGGGACACTTATGTGGGGACTTAAGGCCAATGACCCAGAGCATTAGGTGACTTAGGGAGCTCCAGGTTTGCCTTATCTCTTTTTGTATAAAGTCTACTTTCTTTACTTTTCTTTTTTTTTATTATTTATTTTTTAAAATTTAGTTTAATTTTTAAAAATAATTTCTGTATTATTTTCAGAGAGGGGAAGGGAGAGGGGCAGAGAGGGGGAGAGAGATATCAGTGCATGATTGCCCTTCACCTGCCTCCAGCCATGGACCTGGCTGGAGACCTGGCTTGCAACCTGGTTATGTGCCCTGGCTGAGAATCGAACCAGCGACCTTTGGGTTCGCAGGCCAGCACTTATCTACTGTGCCACCAGCCAGGGTGTCTCTCTCTCTCTCTCTCTCTCTTTTTTTTTTTTAAGATTTTATGGATAAAAAGAGATTTTATTTATTTTTGGTGAGAGGGGAAGGGAAGGAGAATAAGAGGGAGAGAAACATTGATATGAGGGAGAAACATGGATCAGTTGCCTTTTGCCTTAGCTGGGGACCAAACCCACAACTCAGGCAGTGCCCTGACCAGAATTGAACTGGTAACCTTTCGCTATGCAGGACAATGCCTGACCAACTGAGCCACACCAGCTAGAGCCTACCTTATTTTCTTTATGTGACTTTGGGGAAAGGGTGTATGTGTTTGTGTGTGTTGTGTGCGTGCGTGCAAGTGTGTCTGTATGCAAAGGGTTGGGCCAAAGTAGCTGGTGAGACAAACCTTTCAACAATAGAAGGTCCAGAATTTAGCTATGGGGGGTATGGTCCTCAGGCTGAGGAGGAGTCTTGGGTATACTGATTATGAAGAGGGTGTACGAAACCTGGCCCTGGGGAGTAGCTCTGATGTCTCTAATGTTCTGGGAGATTGGTCTGCTGTAGCCATGGAACTAGATAGGATCCTTGGCCCTACTCAAGGACTGCTTTAACATGGGCCAAGCTTCCAGGACCTCTGACATGTCCAGGGAACCAACTTACACCTGCCAGAATGGACTCTCCATTATCTGCTGGGCACACAAGTTCCTTCCAAGTCTGGCCTAACCAAGCCTCTAGGTTCAATTGCTATTCCTCCTTTCTATACACTGTGGACTGTGGTCACATTACACCCTACTCATATTTTAGCCAGTCTGAGATTACTCATTGAGAAGGCACTGTGCTGGGTTTGAGATTAACACAGTATATAAGACAGGTAAGAGCCCTTACCTTCATGGTGCTTGTAGTCTGGTGAGGAAGGCAGACATTAAACAGATAATTGCTTCTTCAATACAAAATGATTGGGCATGTATCTCTACCTATAATCTCCTTTCCTCTCTTCCACCCTGCCAAGCAAACCACCAAGCCCCCAATTCAATTATCTTCTTTATGAAGCTTTTCTGATTCCCTGTAAATGGTAGAACTAGCCTACGTCCTCCTTTTGGTCCTATAGCATTCTGGTTACTTCTTTATTGCTGTATCTATTTTACTGTATTATGATGATCTGCTTCTTTCCCCTTCTCAGTCTACTGTCTTATTTTGTAGTAGGAATTTAAATACATTATTGCATTTACATTTAATTCTCAAAACAACACATAAGGTTGGTCATCAAACTTCATTTGACAGATGAAGGAAGCTGAAGTTCAGAGAAGTTAAATGACTTTTAAACGACTTCCCATCAATGACAGACACAACCAGGATATTGAAGAGCCAAGGTTAGAACCCAGATGTGTCTGACTTTCAGTCCTGCGTTTCTAACTACTATGTCATATAACCTTTAAAAATAATCCTCCTGTGTGAGTGGAGCAGTGGTGTGACCTGCTGCACTCCTACACATGTCTGGGATCTCCTGGAAAATAGGCAATGCTTCATGAATTCTTTATGATAATTCTGTTATTATACTGATTTTAGTATTTGTACTTCCAGTGTGTGTGCAAATAATAAAACCTATCACAGGGGTGAAGGGAGAAATAGACTTAAGGTGTGTTTAGGAGCAGTTTATTTCCCTGCCTAGGACTTGAGCTCAGCCTTCAAAAGAATCTTGAATTTTAATTCTCAACCAAGAAAGGAGAAATATAGTATAAAGTTTGGGGCCAGTTATGAGCTTTGTGCCTGCCCAGCAAGGTGCTTTTTCTGCTAGAATCCTGGTGGAAATTAAATTCACTTTCATCTGGTAGATAACCAAATTTATAAGTTTGGTTAATAAGCATTTGGTGAGAGAATAAAATGAATAAGTGAATGAATGAACCTGTGGATTGGAGTCCCTGCTTGGGAATCCAGCCTATTCTCAGGCCAAAGATAGCCCAAGTCTATGCTAGGCTATACCTTTGAGGACCAGAGATTTGGATTGGTTTACTGAGATCTCTTCTTATCCTGTGAGGTAATAGGGGTGTGGAGGGGTTTCCTCCCCCGCAACACTTGGGCTTGTGGGCTCTTCTCGCAGGGATTGTCCTGCAAGTGCCTTCATAGTTCTGAGCCAAGGCTAAGAGCCCAGAGCAGAGCCATGGCTGGGTAAGATTACAATTTTCTTCTGCTCTGATTACAAGCATCTTATCTGCGTTTCACTGTTGTGGCTTTTCACAGACTCGGGGGAAAAAAAGGAAAATCTCATCTGTTCTTGTTGTGTACTTTCCAGAGGGTCGATGAGTGGATGGCGAAGGAAGGCCTCTTAGATCCAAACGTCAAGTCAATTTTTGTCACCTGTGGAGACTGGGACTTAAAAGTCATGTGAGTATGAGAAGGGCAACTTTGCTAGCTGGGCTTGGAATCTGTGGGACCAATTCTTGCCTTTCATAGACTTAAATGCCCAGGCCTATGGGGCATCTGGGTCAGGAAGTCCCTGGATTTTGGGGGATACTAGCATAAGAAGAGGGCTGGGAGCCCTGCCTTCTGCCTTTGGAGCAGGGAGGGATAGATCAAGGACTCTGCTGGGACTGCTGTTGTTGCCTTCGTGCCACAGTCAGGTCGTACTGCTTAGGATAGCCCTTGCAGGGCTACCTGTCAGTGCCCTGGAAGGAAAGAGTTAAAAGAGGTCTTTATTTTTTAACCAGGTGCATAGTGTTTATTAGTCTAAGTACATTTTATAACTATAGGTACTCTTATTATTTCTGTTTTTATAGATGAAAAGACAAGGGTACAAACAGGTTAAGTAACTTACCCAAGAACATGCAGAGCCAGTATTCAAATCCAGGCAACCTGGCTTCAGGGTCCTTACTCTTAACCATTATACTGTGCTCTCCTTTATCTAGGATATGGGCTCTGATGATACAACTGAGGGCCCGGTGGTGAAATAAGGGAAAGAGCTGCTTCTAGGAAGTTGCCTAAGTCACCAGCCTCCTCTCTTCTCCTTTGTCCCCATTGCTTCCTCTCCTTTGTCTCCTGATTCTGGAAGATAAAACTGGTTACTTGGCTAGGCTGTCACTTTTGCCTCCTGTCTGTCCTCTTGGATACCTGGCTTCAGAAAGCCCCCTGGGGAACTCAAGTCCGGTAGAGGTGGTGGGGGCATTGTTTGCTGAGGGTTGATAGAATCGATAACTCTGTGTTCTTTGTGACTGGAGGCAGCAGCAAGCATTCTGTGTGTGTGTGTGTGAGTGTGTGTGTGTGTGTATGTATGTATGTGTGTACACGTGTTTATATGCACACACACCTGCACTTTTGAGCATGGGATAAGGTGTTGGGAGTTGGGAGTAGTTCTTCTAGAGTGTTATTTCCTATCATATCAGGCATTATCTTCTCATCAAGGTCTTTTTTAATGCCTTGTGAGTACTGGGCACTGAGGCAGAGTTATGCACCCAACCGGATGGGTGTCAGCCCTGCAATTGGACACGAACTCTCTGGGTGAGATAGGAGGAAGAACAAGCCCAGGTCACATACACACCTACACACCTCATCTCCCGTATCCCTTAGGTCGTGTGCACACACTTACTGCACAGCTCCAGGTCTGCACACACAGCTTGCAGAGCTCCAGAGGATCTCTGTGCGCCCAGATGACACTCATTTGTCAGGGAGGTTATACAGGTTGATATGAATCAGAGGAGGGTTCCGTGGAGAAATGGGGAGGAGGAAGGCTGTTGTCGTTGTTTATGGTACCCTGGGCAGCTCTGAGCACTTGAAACAGAGAAAGGACTTAGATGGAGCTCTGGAGCATAAGAGGCTATTAGGAGTAGGACAGGGTACAGGCTGATACCCCGAGTTCTGAGACTCATGTGGTCTAGTCCAGAGGCCTGGTTTTCCCCCATAGCCTCCCAGGGCTCCCATTCTTCTAGTGGTTTTCTGTCTTTGGTATGTTCATGTCACACTCGCATTTCAGGGTCTTTTATGTTAACTGTGACTGGCATGCACATACATACACAGGACGGGGCAAAAAGGTAGATTTACAGTTGTGAGTACACAAAACAGTTTATTCCTGTATAATTGTTTATTAATTATATTATTTTTCATATAAATAACTGTAAACCTACTTCTGTCCCACTTTGCATGTGCATATGAAAGTTTTCCTAGACATGAGGTTGTGAACTATGGGATGGGGCTGGTTGTGCTAAGCTTGCAGTCTGGCCTGTTCTGGCCTGGACCACCAGTCCAGCTGTTGGCATGGTGGGCCCTGGTGGATTTTGGTGACTCAGGAGGTTGCTCTACATCTTCACAAGAAATTATGTAATCAAGATGGAATCAAAAGGAGGGATTGGGTTGTCAAGTTCAAGCATATATGAAAGGAAACCAGATTTTAAATGAGTACATATCATGTCATTCAGTCCTATCTTCTCCAGTAGGAGGTGCTATCCCTTCTACTGAAAAAAAAATTAGAAACTGAGGCTCACATTGATAAAGACTCATAGCTATACAGAATTGAATTCCAAGACCACATAGCTTCCAAAAATAACAACAAAGGGGTTGGGCAGACTTTGGATGCTGGTCTGGGTTGGCTTGGGAAAGCCCGTGCAGCTCTGAAAGAGGATGCAGGAGGAAGCAGATGTCAGGTGGCGTGGGGGAGGGGGAGGGGAGCTCTGTGGCTGCCTTTTAGAAGCAGGGCTCTGCATAACGGCTGGGAAGGCTCTTAATTAAATGTGTAACAAAATAAAAACAGCCAGAGAGGAAACCTAAGTAGCGCTGCGTGACAGCGCACAGCTTATCAGCGTTCCTGGAACCTCTTTCGTCAGATGGCTCTCCTAAGAGCGTTCACCTTTTTATGCGCCTGGTAAAGGCTGATGATGAGCCTCACAAGGGTGGTGTTAAACCGATAACCACAACTTGTTAGTTTGTGGCTTCCTTTTTATTTTGACACCCATTTTCAGATTTATCTAAGCCTAAGAAGTTCAGCAGATATTTTCCTTTTCCACTCTGGTTTCCCAGAGCCATGGCTCCTCATTGCTGTCCTTCCTCTCTCTCCCAACCAGCTTTGCATCACTTTTGTTGGAAAGGGCTGATGAGTGAAGCACTGCAAAATGGAAACTGAAGTGGCAGCAGAACTCCTACTGGAGAAAAGAAATCTGCTGCCACCCTTACAAAAATCACTCTGTGTCCCATCTTTTGTCAAAACTAGATGAGTTGATACTCCAGGTTTATATGGACTTTGGTGCTATTGCCACAGATCCTGCTTAATTTAAGGGTTTTAATTTAGTAAAGTATTTTTCTTTCTAAACATGTTTAAGATACACTTGTTCCAGAATTGGCTCTTGGTCAGCTTGTCTTCCCTCCCTGACCTGCCTTTGCTTTGACTTGGCCGAGTGTTTCTTAAATCTCCTCATGGGGTTTACTGTTCTTTCACCAATTTTTTTCTTCTCACCTTACCCAGGTAAGACTGTTGCTGTAATGGGGTTCCAGTTTTGACTAATGAAAGGTTAGGGCTGGTGTAGGTCCCCATCTACACTGGGGCCACCCTTGATGAACTCAGATTTGAGTGCATAGTTGTCCAGAAGGTGTGGTAGGGGATGTGGCTTAAAGATCTGGGTTCACCAACTGAATAGCACAGAGTGGCTGAGAACCTAGGCCAGGGTCTTTTCCAGCGGCCTCTGGGTCTGAGAAGAGTGGTAGATCAGGAAGACAGAAAGATAGCGGTAGGTGTGAAGGGGGGGGCAAGGAAGAGCTGAAATGAGGGAGGACCGGGCCCTCAGTGCAGTCTGGGAAGAGGGCCTTCGGAGAGGATGAGAATAATGAGACTCTGCTCTGATAAGATAGGATCTAGGGCCTATTTATAGTATGTTGCGGGACCCTCTTCTCGCTCAGCCTCAGCTCTGAATGGTATTTTCCTTCCATTGGAAATTGAATCTGTGAATGCTGGGCTGTCTTTCTCATGAAATGTGCCTAACTGCACCCCTCTCTTGGTGCTGTGCAGATGTAGATCTGGAGCACTTCTGGTTTTAGGAAGTTTGGAGATCAAAAGATACTTGCTCAGATTGCCCAGTTTTATTTGGGGGACATCCACTCAGTAGGGAGTGCCAAGGGTGCCCTCAGTACTGCAGTCAGGTGACCAAGACTATTGAGCTATAATAGCTATAGTCACCTGGGGTGAGGACACATAGTGATGGAACCACACATCTAGGAGAGAACTGTGGGGTGGTGACTCCTGTGTATGTGTGAGGGGTGAGAGTTTAGGATGTAGACGAAAACCTGGGACTTCTTGACGTCATTCGAGAGTTGGCCGCATCATCCTTCTTGAAATGCTCATTATCTATACTTTCCTATGTCTCTTTTTCCTCTGGCTTTTCCTTCACAGTATTTCAGAGATGCTTCTTTCCTTTTTTGTTAATTTTTGTGTTTGTTTAATATTGGTATTGTTTTTTAATTTAATTTTATTGTTGTTGTATTACATCCATCCCCCTTTTTTCCCCCCTCTGTTGGTATTTCTTTTATCTCTGTCTTTGCTGGCTTTTCTTTTTGTTCTACACATTCACACTTACCAGAGTGAGCTCATCTTTTGTCATAGCTTCAACTATCCTCTGTATGCTGATGTCTTCTAATCTTTTTCTGCAACTGAGAAATGGAGACTGACACAGCAGAGAGATCCCACTGGAGAAAAGTCACTTCTCCATCTGCCGTCTGAACTCCAAGTCTTCCTATCTAGCTCCCTATTCTCTGTCCCCACCTAGATGTCCATAGGCCCCTTAAAGCTCAAGGGTTATCTTTCTCTCCACCCTAGACCTCCAGCATTCCCTCAGATAAAAATTGGTATCATCTACGAAGTACTTCTATCAGAAACTTGAGAATCATCCTTGATTCCTTTTTCTAGCCATAACCAGTTAATTGCCAAATCCTGTTGAGTCTTCCTCCCAGAGCTTTCCCAGAGTCATTGCCTTCTTTCCATCCCCATTCCCGCTGCCCTAGTTAAGGTCACAGTAGTATTTGTGGATTATTGCAGAAGTCTTCTCATTAGTCTTGTTTGACCCCAGTCTTGCTTCTTTTATTCCATTTTCTTAATTGTAGCAGGTTATGTCACGTTCTGCTTAACACCCTCTCCATTCTCATCTTGGCTGCTGGTACCTGGTCTGTAGTGGAGGTCTAGACTGTTATGTTCATTTTGATGTGGGGGCATAGTTGTCCAGAAGGTGTGGTAGGGGATGATTTAGGGCTGTCCGAGAGCCTCCTTGCAGAGCGACAAATGAAGGAATCCTCAGATCTATTTTAAGGAAACCACTGCCAGTATTGCTTTGGGCACCTCTGTCCCTCAGTATATTTGAAAGCATATCGGGGCATCTAAGCATGCAGGGCATCTTATCGTATTACTAAGCCCTTGAGAGCCTCGTCCCTTGCCCTGGGTGTGCCAGAGGGTCTCAGTGCTGAGCTGTATCACCTTTGATTAGCAGCCTGCTGGGGGAAGGAGCTTGAGGAAGAACTCCTTGGCAGTCCTGACTTGTCTCATTTCCCGATACTTTTATCTGTCACTGCAAGCGCTTGAGCTCTCCTCCTGAACTAATTAAGTTTGCATGTGTTTAGACACATTGCCAAATAGAGCTTAGCAAAGCGGAACTGAGCTACATCTCTTTCTGAGTAGGGGAGGTAGGGTATATGAATGCTCCCCCATGAGGGCCTGGGAGAAGCGTGGATGACATGGAGTGGGTGTGCACAGATGATAGGCATTCTGCCCTGGCCCTCCCAGGGACACAGCAGGCCTGCAAAGCAGCCTTCTGATTGGCTGCAGGGGAAGGTGAGGCCCACCTACCAGCCCCCTTAGTGAACTGGGCATTCTAAGAGGGCTGAGGATAAATAGAGGTCTGGCCCTGAGGTATGATTTTTCTCCCAAGCACAAGCAAAACTGAATGTCAAGTTTAGTGGCATTTGCAGGGAGAGTTTGTAAGGCTGTGTGCTGTTTGCTGCCATCCTGAACCCACTGAGGCCTAGAGCCACCTGTGCGGCAGGCAGCATGCAGGGGGGCCTTCCTCCTAAGACTCAGAAGTACAATGGAAACATGGACAACTGAAGGCCCCAGTTTTCTTTTTGCCTTCAATACCTCACCCAGTTCCCTTGCTCAGGCTCATGATCTTTATGAGGTGGCACCAGGGGGAGAAGGAAAATAGTATTGCCCAGAGTCTTTCCCACCCCAAAGGTGGGGTTCACCCTAATGGGTCACCAGAGTGAGATGATGGCTGGCCATATCCTTATGTCTGACTGACGCCTGCCTTTCCCTAGTGCTGGGTGGCTTTCAGTCTGAGATGCACTGTGTCAGGACATACTTGGGTCCTGTCCAGACAGCAGATTTGGGAGCATTACCACATTTTGAACTCCTCCTCTGAGGTACAGAGTGAGGGTATTTTCTATAGAAGGCAGGACAGCCAGCTGATAGCCATGGTCAAAACCTCAGTCCTATAGTTCTGAGGCCAGCAGGTCAGCTTCCTGGCCATGAAGAGGCTCGGTCAGGCCATGCTCCCAGGGCACACCAAGTGTGTGTGTGTGGGAGGGGATGGGTTGGGGTCGGGGGGTTCTGAAGGTTGTATCGGAATTCTGGGCCTTTGAGCTGCTGCCAAAGCCCAGAGTGAACAAGAACCAGACCTTCTGCCCTCCCTTCAGCTTCCCTAGAGCCCTCTCGTCAGCAAAGGTGCATCGGGTTAGCCCCAAGAAGGCAGCTTGAGTTGATGGGGTCATGTTTCAGCTGCAGCTAATCCAAGTCACTCGATATAAATCTGTCCCTGCTGCCTATCCCCTCCCTCCCATCCCCAACCCACAGACAGGGAAATGAATCCTGGCCCTCATCCTGAATACATCATGGCAGGCCTGCCTCTAATGAGAGAGGGCCATTCATTGTGGGGTGAAGCTCCCTGCAGAGCCTGGGATGCCATTAATTAAAGAAGAGCCACCTGAAGCCAGTTGTGCAGTACAGCCTGCCACACACTCAGATGGAGTGGTGGTGGGGTAGCCTCGTTAGCCTGACAGCTCCTTAGGCCGAGAGTTTGTGGGCTTGGAAGAGTGAGAGATGCCCCACCTCCACCTGAGAGCTCACATACCTCTGGGGCCAGCGTCCTCACACACGCATGAGAGCCCCCTCCTGCTATGTCATGATGCCTAGAACTGGCATAAAGGGGCTCCTGATTGTGGGCTTACTAGGACTATCCGTTTGCTATGGGAAGGCCCTGGGGCAAGAGCTGGTTTCTGTGGAGGCCAAGCAGGCTCCTAATTCCCCACCGGTGCTCCCTTCCCACTCTTCCTGTGGAAGAGAAAGCCTGACCTGTAGCAATGGGCCTGCTGTGAAAGGACTTTGGCCTACAGGGGTCCTGGGGGAGATGCTTGCTGGCTCCCTGGGAGGCAGAGCCTCTGATGTTCCACTTTCTGGGCACTTCTAAGCTGAAGGGTGGAACCCCAGTGGCAGCCTTATTTCACCCCCTGGGAAGGTGTCAAAGGGTCTAAAGAACTTTAGTAGTTATAGGAACCTCATGGAATGGAAGTTTTGCTCAATTAAAATCCCAATAAAATATAAAGATATTTGCATAGTAAATCAGGCTTTGAGGTGTTTGGGCAGTGGGGGTCTCAAGATTTGGTATGTGGTAGACCAGCTGACTGGGTGACTCTTTGCTGCTTAACTGACCCCAAGGCAAGTGTTGCTGCCTAAGTTCTGGTCCTGGACTTACATACAAAGCTCCTGATGACCATCTGTGGTCTCATCACCTCCTCCTTGCCAGTAGGGGAGGCTGTAGGCACTGAGACCTTTGCTCCAACCAGAGTTGGGGTAGCTTAGCCAGCCTCTGACCAGGCTGTGAAGAAGACAGATTGGTCTTGTCTGTGGCTCTTCAGAGCAGCCTTTGGAAGTCTGCTTCTATGATCTGTGCAGTTTGACAGATAGGCTGCTTCAGAGCCTAGAAATAGCTGGAGGTCATGGCTTGACCATCTGACCCATCTCTGCTTCCCTAGAGCTTGCCTGGTATGGAACAGAAGCTGCATGGGTCCTCCCACTGGCCGTGACACCTAAGACTTGGCCTATATTCTTTTGTGATTTAACAGTTTTAGATCTTTTGAGACCCTGGCTGCTTGCTCAGGCCCTTTGTCCTCTGGCAGATGGAGCGAAGGCCTAAGGGCGTGTGCTCTGAACGCAAGGAGAAGGAGCACTGTTGCTCTGAGAAATTTTTTTCCTGTGCGTGAGATTTTGTGTTTTTTCTTTAAACTCTTTGTGTGGCTCCTGAGACCCAGCTATTTTTTAAATCTTTCTAGAAATGAAGGTGTGAAATGATTATAGTAGGATGCAAAAGTATACAAAAGTATAGCTTGCCATATTTGTACATATGTACAACCACCACCCAGATCAAGATGAAGAAGTTTCCTTGTGCCCCTTCCCAGTCAGTAATGCCCTCCCCCTGCCAAGTAACCACTGTTCTGACTTTTGTTACTTTGCTTAGTTTTGCTTGATCTTAATACTCATATAAATGGAATCGTACAAGATGTATTCCTTTGTGAGTGACTTTCTTTGCCCAACATAATGTACAAGAGGTTCATCCATGGCTTTTTACATATCAGTTCAGCCTCTTTATTGCTGTGTAGTATTCCACTGTGTTACTGTGCTAGTGTGTTCTCCTTTCGTTGGACTACCTACCTTGTTTACTCTTAGAATACGTATTTGTTGAACAAGTATGTGAATGTTCAATCTGATACGAGAATCTCCTGAGGCCTATCAGCTTTTTCCAATCCCCCTCACCTTTTAAAACTTAATTCCCATCCTTTGGGGACATGTTCTTTCTTGTCGCTCTCGAAATCCACATGGCCTCCCTCTTCTGAATTCCTGTGATAGGAAGAGGCTGGGCTGACCCCAGGCCTATGGAAGTGGCCTTTGAGTCATACTGACCACTCATTTATTCTTTCAGCTGATGTTTATTGAATACCCTTTCTATGCTTTTGCAGTGTTCTAGGTATTGAGGATATAGCAGTGAACAAAGAGCTCAAACTTCCAAAACATCCTCCCTTCCTGGAGTTTCCACGCCAGTACACGTAGCTAGCCCTGCCCTCCATCTTTTGGACCCTGATACCAGCAGAGTCTTAGTCTTGTCCAGGTTTCTCCATCCTGTGAGTTCTGCAGGAGCTAGCTGTCATTGGCCCTTGCCACCTTGACAAGGCTTCTCTAGGGCTTGTGGCCTTTGGTTTCCCTTTGCTGTTGCTGCTGCTGCTTGGCATTAAAAGGGTTTCTCAATATTGGTGCTTCCCCTCCACTAGCCAGGAGTCTGACTCCCTCCGTGAGGGAAGAGAATTAATCTCCAACTTCCTATGCCTGTAAGGTGTGTGACCTCTGTTTTGTTAACACTTGCCAATCTGTCCTCTAATTCCCAGCCAGGATGATGGAGACATTACTTTGTGCTAAAGCAAAGCACTAGTTCTTTGAAAGCAGATGCTACACCAGTCCAGCCACTGGGAACAACAGGGCAGCTCATTAGGGATCTCCTCACAGGAGCATAGGCACTTAGAGGCTATCACGGCATTGGCCCCTGAGCAGCCGTGCTACTGAGCTGTGGTTGGCAGGTCCAAGAAGGAAGGAAGGCTCCCTGCCATCACGTACTCCCAAACCACTGTCCTGCCAGTGGGGCAACTGCTTCAATGTGGTCTGAATTAGGTGTCTTTTTTCAGGTCTTAAGAGCACACGAGAGTCTGTGAACACCCCCAGAAAGGAAGAACAAGTTGGAGAACAGGGGCCTTGAAGGCAAAGGCCAGGGAACTCCAAGACTGTGGTTGTCCTAGTGGCCCCTGGTTCAGTGACCTGTGGACTCCAGGGCTCAGCTCTGCAGGGCTTTGGGCATGGTGGCTGTGAGTGGGTGGGATCAATTCTTAGTGTCCCTGGCTAAAGGGTGACTCGACTCAAACTTGTTAGTTCTGTAGAACTGTTTTTTCCAAAGACTGCGAGGATGTTGGTTTGGGGAAGAAAGCCAGACAGCCCAGAGGATCCCGGGAGCCTGACAGGCCTTTTTCTCTGCGATTCTTTCTTGCAGGGAGCCTGAGGCAGCCTGTCTCTTTGTTAACAGAGTGACAGCAATGTGACACCATGGAAATAATTACTAACAAATCACGGGGCTGACTGCAAACAGCTCTCTGTCTTCAGAGGCACGTCAGGGTGCATTAGAGCAGGACTAGAGGAGGCAGTGTGGGGGCTGAGGCGCAGCCCGCACTCAGACACTCTGCTTTTCTCCCCCCACCCTGATCCTTTCCTGCAATGTCTGACTTTCCAGCTTTTTCCCACTGAGTCAACTAAAGGATCAGCTGGATAAGTGGCATGTGGCTAGTCCCTCTTCCTCTGGGAAGGTAGCTGGGACACCTGGATGGTGATAAGATCCAGGAATGTTTCTGTTATAGAGCTTCTAAAAGGCAGAAGCACACCCCATTTCTGCTTTTCTCTCTGCCAGTTGGGACCAGCTTCATCTGCCGGTTGTTTTGGGGTGACAAGACAGTATTTTCCCTCACTGGACCCAGAATGTGGGAGAAGCCTTGCCTCCCAGTGTTGGTTTAACTCCCTTCCCCCTGCTAGCTCTGGTTTCTTCTTCAATTGCCACAGTCAATTTTTGGTAAGTCGACTTTGTCCATTCCCTCTTGGTTAGCAGAGTGATTGCTCTGACTGTCAGGGCTGTAAATAATGTTCCTGGCACGTATGGCTGGAGGCAGCCATGTGGGGTGGGGAAAGGAGTGGAAGGAGGAGCAGCACTCCGATAGCTCCCTCACTCGCCCCCTCCCCTCTCATACAATATTTATCCAGGGATGGGAGTCAGATGCAGCGACCTCAGGGGTCACCCAGTTAAATAGCTTCTGAACCTCCCTGCATTCTAATTGCTGCAGTTGTCCTTTGCTCTGGAGACTTCTCCTCCCCATTGTCTGCTGAGGCACACACTAATGGCTGTCCTCCCGGCCCTGCTGGGAGGCATGTGTGTATGGGGGGGTGGGTGAAGGGCTCATTGCTACCTTCCTTTCCCCAGGGATACGGGAATCCAGGGCCTATTAACAAGTGGCTTTAGCAAGCAGGAATACAGAACCCTGTCTTCTCCTTGCTCCCTCTCCAAAGCTGGCCCGAGAAAGAGGTCCAAGCAGTGGGCTTGGTTAACAGGACCAAGGGCTTCACCCATTTCTAATCTTAATGACTCCTCTATAGGGGAACAGGGGCAGCCCCTTGTGTACTCAGCTGAGGAACATATAACCCTGTGTGCCCATGGTCCCATATTCAGGGTTTAGAAACTTCTTATGAGTGCTATTTCCTATTGAAATATGCTATATTTTGCCCAAAGATTTGCCACATGCAAAAGTCTCTGGTCCCCTGGAGGTCACGTTAGATGATTGATGATGGTAGCTGGTGTGCCCTGGTTGATTTAAAGGTACATGTGCCACACATCTTCATTGGGATCTTCTTGTAAATGTCCTCACCCTGCACTGCAGCTCCTTTCCTCTAAGGAATGCTGTTGGCAACTGCCATTGGAGGTCTAGATGCTGCATGTCCTAGAAGCACTGGCATTTCAGCCTTAGCCTAAAGCTGGCCCCTACTGACAGCTCCCCTGGGCCCATTGAGTACTGTGCTGGGAACTGTAGGCACCACTGGGCAATCAGGACAGAAAGAGCAGCATGTGCATAACTAATCACAGGCTTAGTGAGGTAGAATATAAGAATGCTATGAAGAAGATACAAAACAAATACTATGAGAACCCAGAGGAACGTAGTAGAGAGACTGAATGGGTAGCATTTTTTTTAAACAGTAAACTTCTTAAAAGGATGTTAAAGAAAGCCCATTACAAAATATTCAAAAGCCGAGCTGGTCTGATTGAAGCTGGGACAATGCCCAGCCCATTCTTCCTCCTCCACAACATAGCCTGATATCCCTCCTAGAGCCCTAGAGCTTCACCGAGCACTGTTTTAAAAACCACTAACCTGATCTAATGCCCACCCAGAAGTGTGACTCTGCTCACAAGTCTTGAAGGATTCATGGGAGCTGGGATCAGGGCAGAGGTCAGCCAGGGGTTTAGAGGAAACAGGTGTGCCTTGAGTGTATCGGAGCAGAGGTCAGACTGCATCCCAGATCCTGAGCGCTTGCAGGATACCTCTCTGTGGAGCCTCCAGAGGGCATCATAGGCCATACAAAGGCAGCCCAGGCAAAGGGTCAAGATGGCCACGGGCCAGGTTGAGACTAGTAGGGGATGAGTGAGGTATCTTGGAAACAGCTCAAACTGCTAAGGCGCTCCTATTTTCCTGGCCAGAACAGAGAATAAATAGCTCATCAGCTGAGACACTGGCCAGAGTGCCCTGGAAACCTCCCATCACCCTCTCCTCCCCCTACTCCACTCCCTGCTGCCTGATGGGGCCTCTGCCATTCCATCCTGGTGGCTGCTCCAACACTTTCCACTGTCACAGCAGGTGGAGCACTGTGCCCTTTCCTTGGAAGAATTGTCCTGGGAGCCACCCTGGAAAGGCACTTGTCTTGTTTTACTGGAGAGGGGCTGAGGAGATAAAAGTCATCTGATTTCATGGGGTGTTTACGGCACTGGGAAGGTGCATGCCACATTGTTCTGTAGGATGTTTGTGGCACTGTGTGCTTCATGTGGTCATCTATGTGGGCTTCATGTGTAAGACATGAGAGTAGAGACAGTTGGCAAGTGGGGGAAAAAGCAGTGGAGCAGAGAGGCTCTATGTACATATACAGTGCCCTTTGGAGGCTTCGAGCAACTGCCTGGCAGTGGGGATTTGAGGTTGGTTTTCTCAGGGAGGACTGTCTACCTGGTGTTCCCCTACACCTGCCTGTTCTGGTTTCTGTTTGGGAACTCTCCAGAGCGGCATGTCTGGGAACACTTCCAGCTGTGCTGCCAGACCCAGACGCAGGTGACGGCCTTTCGTTTGTACCATAGGGAAACCAAGAGGAAATTAAATGTCATTTGCCCCCTGCATAGCCGGTTGCTGCCAGATCAGACACTGCTGATCAGAGCTGTTCAGAGGGTCCCCAAGGGAAGGCTTATGCTTGCAGCCATGGCCTCTGAGCTGTGGAGACACACAGGTGATGGCCTGGCTCACTCCTAGGCCTTTCTCTGCCAGCCTGGGTTCACCTTGGCTTGGAGCCCAGCTCTGTGCTACAATGACAGCTGTGACCCATGCCAGGCCAGAGGTGCGTGTGTCCCGGTGGGAGGGAATGGAAGAGAAGGGCAGTAGAGGACATACAGGAGACAGTGAGGTGGTCAGCCCCTCTTCAGAGGAGCTGTATGGTATTGTGGAAAAGCACAAGACCTTTATTAAAAATTAAGAGACCTGGATTGAGTCCTGGCTCCACTACTTACTAGTTTGTAGGATCTTAGAAAAGTCCTACTCTGAACCTTCCTTTCCTCAACTGTAAAATGGAGATTATAATAAGCTCTATCTAGCTCCTGACATCTCTGGGAAAAGCGGCTTCCTGTTCGGACTGGTGCCAGAGCTTCCTCACCCCACATTTCTTAGGCCTCGAAGCATGGTCTGGAGTCTCCTGCCCATCTGTGAAGTGAGTTGGCTGAAATTGATGGGAAGTGGGAAAGGTAGTAAGTCTGGCTGTGAAGGTACAGCTGGGAGTCTCACCCTGCCTGAGGCCTTTCCTTCTTGTTCTCATCCTCTCAGTCAAGCATCACCAGCCTTCACGAATGAGTGTGGATGATGGTGGTCACCCTCCTAATTGTGGGCCTCGGCTGGCTCCCTCCAGCCTCACACTTGCACTGCCCTTCCTGTTGGAGAGGATTTCAGAGTTTGCCCCAACCCCTCCCTTGCCTTGAAGTCCGAATGGCAGACCCTCTGCAGTGACATTTATTAACAGGGCTTTGGGAAGAGATGTTTTAATACTGCAAGAGTTCTCCCTAGAAAACTCCCCACCCTCTCCCACCCCCTCCCACCCCCCATCTGCAGCATAGCTTGCTGGTGGTGAAATTCATTAGTGTTCCCTGACAGGCAGTGGCGACAGAGGCGCTCGCTGTCTGCTTCCCGCTCCCTCGCTCTCGTGCTGCTGCTTCACGCACACTGATATTTAAAGCTGATGGGCTGCTTATAGACTTCTTGTACCATGACAAGTTTGGGGAGGGAGGTGGGGGAGAAAGAGACAGACAAGGAGCCAGCTGTCACGTTGGTATTTCAAACAGTACTCTCTCCTGACCCTTTGCAGGCTCCAGCAAGTGTATCATCTTTCTGAAGCCTGTGGTTGGAATTGTAACCTGCAGCTGTCCCAGAGGATGGGGGCAAGTGTGGGGCAAAGTGGGCTGAGAGGTCGGCCATGCATTCTCCCAGGGCTGTGGGCAGGCTGAGCAGAACATCTGTTTGTGTGTGAATGTGAGTGTGTATGTGTGTGTGTGTGTGTGTGTGTGTGCATGCGTGCGTGTAAGTAAAGGTCTTGTAAGTGTCCCTTAACTTTGTCCTCCGATCACCAGAAATGAGAGCCCTTATTCAGTAGTCTTCTCTGTCATTATCTTCTGGGTGGGCCTGGAAGCTACCTGAGTATGGGAATCAGCCTTGACTGGCCTCTGACCCTTGAAGGTCCTGGCGCCTTCCCTAAATCTCTAAATATTGGGTTGGCCAAAAAGTTTGTTTTCCATAGGATGGCTCTAGTAGCACTTAGTTAGTTTTAATTTCATTTGAAACAATTGTGTTAGCTTGTATTGTGACAGCTGTCACATCAGTGTATATTTAAAAAACTTATCAAAATCTGTGAATTTTTGTGTTTCCATTTTAATACTGAAGATGGAAGAAAAGCAACATTTGTGGCACATTATGTTTTATTATTTCAAGAAAGGTAAAAATGCAACTGAAATGTAACAAAAGATATGTGCAGTGTATAGAGAAGGTACTGTGAATGATTGAATGTGTCAAAAGTGGTTTGCAAAGTTTTGAGCTGGAGATTTCTAGCTAGATGATGCTCCACGGTCCTATGGTCGGGTAAATCAGTTGAAGTTGATAGGGATCAAATTGAGACGTTAATTGAGAACAATCAATGTTATATCATGCAGGAGATAGCTGACATGCTTAAAATATCCAGATTAATAAAGTTATTGGTGAAAAGGAAAAGTGTGTCTTTTATTTTACAGAAAAAAACCACATGTACTTTTTGGCCGCCCAATATGTGGTGGCCATTGAGGTAGAACATTCTCTCATTTCGTGTCTATACTGGGGCCTTGGCTTTTGTTCCCTTATATTTGACTATTGATTCTTTGTATTTGGAGAATGAGTCCCAAGGTACCTCCTCCGTCCACAACTTCTCTCACCCCCAAGCTTCTTAGAATTCATTTTTGCAACTGTTGAGTAGTTCTGGAATTCCCCTTTGGCTGTCATCCTCAGTAGTTTCTCCAGTAGCCAGCTGGACTCAGGCGCTGTCGACTCAGCGCAGACGGCCTGGAAGCACCCTCAAAGGTTGTTGCAGGTTTGGTCTCGGCTGACCTGATAGCCAGAATCCCTTTATGAGCGCTTATTTATACAGTGTTTCCCTTGGCTGGCTCCTTTAACCTTCCCAGAGTAAGACACGGAGTTGACATGACCTGCCTAAAGACACATGACACTTGCCCAAGTTTCTCCTAGTGTGGCAGAACCATGTGCTACGTGAGGGTTGTACTGCAGTGTCTTTCTCCCACCCTGCCCCCATGGGGGGCCCTTCCAGCCCCAGGCTCTATGGTGGGAGAAGTCACTGGGGACTAGATCAGGCTCCTCTTTGTTCTTCTCCTTTAGCCTTGCCAGTGCCATCAGTGCTGCCATTGGCTTCCTCAGTTCAGCACAGCAGTGGTGTGTGTGTGTCAGGGGCAGAGAGGGGTTACTGGTAGAAAACACCCTGGACATCCGGTGGAGGGTGGAACCAGAATGCCTTTTCTGCCTGTAGACTTAAGTTTATTTTTGAACTGTCCAGGACTGTCTTTAATGCGATCGTTTCCTATAACCCCCTTTTCCCCCCATCTTATCTCCAGCCCAACACTATGACCTACCCGTAGGGCCCTAGAAGGGGTTGCTGGCACAAGGCTGTTGTCTATGGGCAGTCCCTTTCTTTCCCTTCCTGTTCTTACCGATCCTGCATTGGCTGAAAGCCCTGGGTGCCTGAACTAACACTGGTGGCCTGAGCTGTGTCTTCTTCTGTGGTACCATCTTGCAGGTGAGATGGAAACTAACTGGCTTTGATGAGTAGGAGGCTCAAGCATTAATTTTTTATATATCAGCAGCAGCCAAGTGAGTGAATTCAATTATGAGTCTGCTTTCTCTCTACCCTCCTCCCCACAATGTGCTGGTTCAGAGCAGAAACTAAGGAACCTGTTGAAATGAGAAACCCCTATTTCCTGGCTTGACCCCCTCACTAATTCGGGTTAAATTGCTACGCTATTGCAGTGGTGACACATTGTGCCTGCCTCTGTTTGTATAAGAGGCTGCAGTGGGGGAGGAAGGACCAATTTGTGCAGAGATAAAAGGTGTCACGGGCAGATAACTAACGTCCCAGCCTCGTGCCTGCTCTCATTGTTGCTCAATTTGCTTCGTGTGGAAGCCCAGCCTTCCCTCTTTCTCCCTTCCCTCCCCTTGCTCATATTTTACCTCGATGCCACAGTGTAATGATGCCCTGCGTAGTGGGGGAGGAGATAGGCACCTCTGGCTGACAGCCCTTCCTGATAACCAAATTCCAGCCCATCCATCACCAGCTACTCTCCTCAACTTGAGGAAAAGTGATCGTGAAAGGCAGGCCGTTTATCACCAGGTCTGTTTATCTCCTCTGGGTGGGAAACAGAAACAGGAGGGACAAAGAGCTGGGTACCCAGCTCAGTGCAGCCTGCGCTGGGGTAGCCTGCTTGCGCCGAATGCAGTCCCCCATCCTGCTGCCTGTGGAGGCTCTGACTAGGTAGGACTCCCAGACTGGGAGCCAGTGGGAATGGAACCTTTCCTGAGGCTCAGCTTCGGGACTTGGGGAGAAACCTAGGAAGTGTGGTAGTTCTGAGATTCAGGACAGCCAGCAGCAGTGTTCTGTGGGAATGGTCGTGTTGAAATGAGCAAGTGGAGAGCCCTTGCGTGGAAACAAGCCCCAACCACCATTCATTTGTGTCCAGTTGGCGGGAGTTTGCATCTGGCTGATCGGCTGGATCTACTGGCCAATTCCTTCCCCAGGCTAGGCTTTCCATGCCTCAATGATCCGATGATGATCCGATGATGATCCGGCTGTGACTTTGAAGAAAACAAAGAGCCATTCTCCCTGCTCTTCTCCTTTGCTTCTCAACACTTCCCTTGTTCTGCATATCAAATGGGACAAATAGTTTGTCCTGGCAGGTGAGCAGTATGTGTATATCCTAGAGCTTTTGAACACCAGAACTGACAGCCTGTATCACTCCAAGGTCTGGGTCCTACAGCCTTTTCAGGGAGGCCAAAAGGGGTCAAATGTGGCTCCAGATTTGGCTGACCTCCTCTTTAAAAGCTTGAGTCTGCTAAGAGTAAGAGTGGCATGCATCTCCCTGATTTGGGCTTGCCCGAAAGACTTAAAGAGAGAAAAACATGGAAGGAATAGTGCCCATGACCTTTTCTAGCACTGGTGCCTGCTCTCCTGCTGGTCCTAGCTGTTGGTGTCTGTCAGTCTGTCAGACCTCCGTGGATGCTGCTGACCTCCTTGCCTCAAGACTAGCAGTTCTAGCAGAGCCCCTCATCTCTGCTTGACCTAATCTTCAAAGCTGAGCTCCTGCTCACAATGGCTTCATCCTGCCTATACCTATTAGCGCGGGTGGCGTTCCCTTAATGAGCTAGTCCCCTGCCTTGGCGGGCGCCCAGCTAGTCACACCTGTTTGCCATCAGGGCTGTCTGGACCCAGCTCGAGTGCTGGGTTGCAGGTGGTGGGGCTGGATGAGGGGTGGGTGGGAAAGGCGAGCTCCTTTTGCTTTGTGCTGTACACTTGTCAGGGGGCAATTTCTCACAACCCTGTTTCTCCCATAAGGTTTCTTTAACCTTAGTGAGGAGAGCTTTCTGTTCATTTTGTTGTTGTTGTTGTTACTCAAAAGGATAACATGGAGTGGAGTGTTCCATCTTTCCTAACTTCCCTGTGGATGGAGTAGCAAGGAGCCCATCAGGAGTCTAAGGGTAGGGTTTGATGTTCTGTTTTGATGACCGTAAGGTGCCAGTGTGCTAAGAACAAGCCACATGTTAAATGCCAAAGGCAGAGTTCTGGCCCTAAACCCCACAGTATTTGGAAAGCAATCATATCCTTCGGTTTAGAGTCCACAGGCAGGACTGGGGGGCCCTTCCTTAAAGGGGGCCCCTTGCATTCATGCAACCGAAGGAAGTTTTGATTTGGTTGAAAAAATCCCATTCCTTTTTATGGCCTGGACATAATTGGCTCTTTTCTATTGGCCATCAGTGATGTCATTCCGACCCTCATAAAGAAGGGGAAATCACACCTGTGGACTCGGTGCATAAAATTTCATTGGGCAACAGTAATAAGTATGGCCAGATGATGTTTGGGCAGTTGAGGAGCTTTGTGCCCAGTGATTCCAGCTGTGTGGAGACCTGGGCACCATAAACCTGCCTGCACGTTCATGCCCACAGGCTAGTCCAGGGCCCACTGCCAGTGGCTCTTTTCTTGAGATCAGTATCTGGTAGAAATTCACAGCATTCAGACCCTTTGTACCAGGGAGACTTTTATCTTTTTCCTTTAGAAATGGGTGGAACTGTGTACCCACTGATACCCACTGACCCTACCTATGGGATCCTAGGAATCTTGAACCCACGTGTGACCTTGAGCAGTGATCACCATGTTACCTAGCTGTCTGGTCCTAGGTCTTGCCTTCCTAGGGACTGTGAAGAGCTCTGAGTGCATCTGTGTAACTGATGTCTTGTGCAGTCGGGAGACTTAGGTTCCATTTTTAGTTCTGCCTTTGGCTTGTTTTATGTTCAAGCAAGTCCTGTGTTATCTTCTGTGTAGGAGATAATGACTATTCAAACCCACCTTCTTCATGAGTTACTCTCTTGATGCTCTCTAAGCTGGGATAGGGCTCTGTCATAGAAAGATGTAGCTGTCTTCCTATGAGGCATCTGAGAGTTCAGGTTGTGGCATTTGGCTTTGTGTCTTTTGTGAAGAATGGGCCCAGGCCCTGCTACATGTGTACTGTGTTTGTCTTAAAGTCATAGGGCTAGGACCAGCCACAGGCTAGAGAACTCAACAACCAAATGCATGTATCTTGTATGCAAACTGCATGTGTATGGGCAAAAGACTGGAGCTCTGAGTGAGAATGAGTATCCCATTCTCCTCTGCTTCAGTCAGGCCTGGGGTACAGAGCACTCAGGACTGCTGCTGAGCCATACCTGAGACTACGTATCCAGCCTGACAGTCTCTCTGTCTTAGTCTGTCCTCAATGTGGCCCTTCTGGTATAGTTCAACCTCCAGCAGCATCAGGAAGCTTTCTACTGAGCTAGACCTTTACTTACTACCTGGGTAGAAATGTCCACAACTGATGTCTACCTTTGAAATCTTGCCAAAGAAGGAACTTCCTTCATCCCCAGTGCTAGCCACAGCCAGTAAGATTCCTGGCCTGTGGCAACTAAAAGAATCAGGATGCTGGGAGTGGCTAAGGGAGAATATGATACATGCTCTAGGACCTCTGCCTTTGTGCTGACCACTCTCCCTGACTGTTCCTTTGTATTGGGTTGGCCAAAAAGTTCCTTTGTTTTTTCTTTTCCTATAAAATAACAGATGCACTTTTCATTTTCACTTAAAAACTTCATTGATTTGGATATTTTGGGTATGTTGACTATCTCCCATGTAGTATAATGTTGACTGTTCTCAATGTCTCCATTTGATTGCTGTCAACTTCAACTGGTCTGCCCAACTTTGGAGCATTGTCCAGAGAGAAATCTCCATCACAGAACTTCACAAGCCACTTTTCACACATTTGGTCAGTCACAGCACCTTCTCCATACACTGTACAAATCTTTGGTTGCATTTTTACCTTTCTTGAAATAATAAAGTATAATACACCACAAATGATGCTTATTTTCCTCCATCTCAATATTAAAATGGCTACACACATATTCGCCAATTTTTATACGTTTTAAAAATGCCCATCGGTATGGCAGCTGTCATAATACAATCTCGCAAAAATGGTTTTGAGTGAAGTTAAAGATAACTAAGCGCTACTAGATTCATCTATGGAAAAAACTGAGTGAACTTTTTGGCTGACCCAATACAAGTCTGCTGCTTCCAATGGCCCCCTTCACTCACAGTTCTTAATGTGAGTTTTCAAAATAGCTGAGCTCGGCAAGCATTTTAACAAATGCTAAGGATAGGGAATATGAAAATAAATGGAAGGAAATTAGAACATTATTCAAACATTACAGTTCTGCTTCTTAGGCAACCACATTCTATCTCCGAAGGCTACCTTTTCCTTCAGAACCTTGCCTGATTTCCTTGTGTTCTTTGTCCTTGGTTCCCACATGGACACATCCCACCTAGTAACCCTTCATCATCTTGGCCTCAACCAGAATTTCCCTTCTAGGAAATTGATCGGTTGTGGTTAACGTCACTGTACCACCCACATACTTGAGAAGAACCTTCTCTTACTATTGAAGACCCGTACCATTACTGCTTGACACATGGAGATCAACATCTTATTAGAGTCTGTCAAATAATTGAAGAGTAATGGAAGGAAGATCGAACTGCCCTGAAACTTCCTGGGATGGAATCAGTCATCTCAACTGAATTCTTACTGCCAAGCTTCCTAAAAAAGGGGTCTGCACTTGCAGTCTCCACCTTCTTATCTCACTCTCAAACACATTGCAGGCTACCTTCTGCTATCACCAGCCCACTGACTCCAAATTTATTGGGTTTTTCTCAAGCTCTCATTTTTCTTGACCACTTGATGGCATTCGACATTAATGACCTGCATTGTAAGGTCAAAAATTAGTTACACAGAAGCTGGGGCAAAAGTAGGTTTATAGTTGTGAATATGCAAAACAGAGTTTATTCTTATATGATTACTTATTAACTATTGTGTTACTTTCCATATGAACAATGGCACACTACTTTGCCCTGCCCTGTATAGGAGCCAGGAAAGGGGAAGCTTGCTTTACTGCAGTTTAGTTTGACCACAAGTGACATGAAATGGGGTCAAAAGAGCATGTGTGACTTTGGGTAACCAATACCCTGAGAAAGATCCGGGAGTCCTGCCCTCTAGTAATGGAGGTGGGATGGGTGAGCCCTAACTCGCGGTACAGTATCTCCTGTGGACATCTTTTTAAGTTTAAAGTGAAAGTGAGTTTATAAGTGAAGCAGTGAGACAGAGAATGGGCTCCTCCACAGACAGAGCAGTCCCTGCGGAGTTCCTGAAGGGGCTGAAGGTATGTGACCTGGAGAACGGTACTCTGGGGAAACTTCCTAGGCGCTCAGATCTTGGGGGGTGTTCTGCAAGGAAGAGATGGAAATCTCATCCTTGGTAGTTTCTAAAGACATACCTCAGGGTGGCGGTTACAAGGAGACAGTAACACTCATAGTTTAATTTTAAGGAAGGATGGCCTAAGAATGGAAGGAGCCCAACATTAGAGCTGATGGCTGTATGGGTGGTGAGTTCCTTGTGTATGGTAATGGCCTGGTATAGGGATGGCCTGGTTTTATTTCCACTCAATAAAACTTACGGGACATGGGCCCTCTGCGCCTCTCATTACATCCTCTTCCCAGGTGATCTTAATCTATTCTCATGGCTTTAATTTTATGTAAATCACATTAATGATTCAGCATTTTGTATCTTCAGTCCAGACTGCTCTTTAAAACTGGGTATCCAGGCCCTGGCTGGTGGCACAGTGGGTAAGGTGCTAGCCTGCGAACCTAAAGGTTGCTGGTTCGATTTCCCAGCCAGGGCAGATAATCAGGTTGCAAGCCTGGTCTCCAGGCATGTGCGTAGCTGGAGGCAGGTGAAAGGCAACCATACATTGATGTCTTTCTCCCTCTCTGCCTCTCTCTCTACCCCCTTCTCTGAAAACAACAAATCTTTTTTAAAAATAAATAAATAAATAAATAAAACTGGGTATCCAACTGCCTCTTAGAGATCATCCCACTGCTAAATGTCTCCTGGGTGCCTCACACACAGTGGATGGTGAGCGTGTCTGTGTGCCATGCATCTGTCTACAACTGCGTCCCCAAACTCTTGCCTCCTTCCAGTGGTGCACCTGCTAGGGGGTAGGCAGTGGGAGCAAGCCACTGGTTTAGCCAGAAGGAGGATGCACCGTATGTAGAAATTTTAAAAGCAATCATACAATTGACTAAATGTTGGTCTGCTCTGGGTGTCAGATATGCTCTCTCTGACCTTTCTTCTTTACCTCTGTCTTAGTGGGTAGCATGAAGCTAGCCAAGGCATGAATCTTTGAATTGGGCTCTACTTCTTTCTCTCATTAGACCCCACGTCCCTTTAGATCCTCCTTTCCTTCTCCAATATCTGTTGGTTGCTCACTGTCTCTATGACTGTTGTCTAGTCTCCTGGCTACTATCCAGATTTTTTTTTTAGTGTAATATTTTTATTGCCTTGGAATAATCATTGTAAACCACAACTCTTCAGAGGCTCTCCATTGCCTATGGCTAAGCTCTTCTCATAGCCAGAAAACTCTTATGATCTTCCCCAGCTGATATTTCTAGTGTCTTCTTCCATCCTTTCATGTACCCACATGCTCCAAGTTTAGGCTGTTTTGTCTGCTTTTATTGTCCATCCCACTGAACAAACTGTGAGCCACTTAGGGGCAGGAGTTGCCTTACTTTTTGAGGCCTAAGTACCTGACTACTATTAAACATCGGTAAGTGTTTGGGCAAATGGATTTGTGTGGGTAAAATGGCATCATCAGCTAGAAGGGGAGACAGTTTTAAAAATATAATTTAAAGGAAAAACAAGAATAGACTGTTGGTTTAAATTTTGATCTCTTCTCATCCTTCTGCATGGTTTCCTTTCTTCCTGCCGAAAGCCTGTTGCTAGAGACAAATGCGAATGGAAGTCCCTGCCCAGCTATCTCTAAATCATGTGCTTTTTCTCTCTCTCCCCTTGTCTTATATTTCTGCCACTCTCTGCTCTCACAAAATAACAAGCTAGTGCACTAGAGAGACGTAGGCTTTGGAGTGAGACAGACCTGGGTTTGGTTCTTGGCACTGTCATTTTTTTTTTCTTTTTAGCTGTGGGATCTTAGTTATCCCTGTGCATATCATTTTTTTTTCATCTTTAAAATATAGGCCTACTATATGTATATAGTACCTACCTCACAGCACCATTCTGAAAAATAATGTGAAAATATAAGTAAGATACTTAGCATATTATAGGTCATCAGAAAGTAGTAGCTGTTGATATTATTTTGCATAGGCTTAAGATGTTCACATTTGGTTTGAGGCCTGGATCTGGAGCCCAGATCCAGGGTGCTGGAGGTGGGGTGTGTTTCTTGGTTAGGGTGGGACCCATGGCTAATGGGTTAGCCTTTTGAAGTCTACAGTATTTGTCTATCGACTCTAAGTTGGACTTCCTAGCTTAAGACTCCATACCTGGGACGTGGGTGTGCCCAACTTGTTCTGTTTTCCTTTTCTTATAGGCTCCCAGGCCAGTGCCAGTACTTGGGCTTGCCAGTGGCAGATTACTTCAAGCAGTGGATTAATCTGAAAAAGGTACTGTGTCTGAACCCCACTTGGGTTCTTCATCTGGTTCTCCTGTGCCTCAAATCTACCTTCCCTTGCTTTCTTTGCTTATTTCTGTCCTATTCTTTTTGTTATTCTCATCTTTCTCTTTTTTTCTTTCCTTTTCTTTTTTATTTTTATTTTTATTTTTGTTATTGTTCTTCTCTTTTTTCAATATCCTTCTTTCCTCTTCCCTAGCTAATGTGCACTGGATGGTTGTGGCTATTTCTGGACATGGGGAGCTGCTTGGAGTGACACTTCCCTACTTGGTGTCACCCAGACGTGCAGAGAAGTCCCAGTCAAGGGGATTTCCCAGGTTCTTGCTCAAAGCCTAATCTCTGGGTTGAGCAGCATTACCTGTAGGAGAGGTGCGGTGCTAGCTGAGCCTCTGGGGAAGTATCCTCCTTTGATGTGATCATGAGTATGGCCTCTGACCCTCCTCACTGGCCCTGGTGGCATATTTCTCTGGCTGGGAGATAGAGCTGTTCAGGTTGGCTTTGGTCCTGTCTAGCCACAGCAGAGCCTTGGAAGGGCTGCGGAAATTATAGCCTAATTTTCTCTGAGCAAGAGGAAGGAGACTAGCACCAGTGTAGCACCAGGCACCTGGAGAATGGTCTGAACTGTGGGCTGGGAGGGATCCTATGTAGCTAGGGAAGTGGCCCCTGGCAGAGAATGAATTACTCAGAAAACTGTCCTTCCCTAGTGTGTGCTATACTTCCTGGGTAAGCTGAAGAAAGAAGGTGTAAGAATAGACTCTCCAGACCCCTGCTCTTGTGGGATCCTTACTCTACTAGGAAAGCTCATTCCCATAAGTCCTCCTGGTAAAAGAGCAGAAGCCCTGGGGCAGCCTCAGGAACCCCGTGCCTCCTGTCAGCTGTGACTCCCAGGAAGCTCAGAGATGGGAGAACACACTAGGGGTCAGAGAAGTAGCTCCCACAGGGCTCTGAGAGGAGAGTTTGTTGGAGGGTTATGCTAGGATGATTGTAAGGATTTGGGTCTTGAACAGAGCATATTCAAGGGAGGTAAAATATGGCTCTGATGAGGAGAGGCTTTCTAGGCAGGGGGCTGGAGCTGAGTGAGCTCGTGAGGGAACAAGGGAGAGAATGATTTTGGACTTTGTTCCATAGGTTTCAGGACAGCCATTATTTGAGGCAACATTTGGAACTCCTTTACTAGCCTATGGTATACAGGTCCTCTGCATGCTGGTTTATTTGTACTTTGACCCCTACCCACTTCCTCTATCTTCTGTATACTCAAAGGACAGCTGCTTACTAACTGCCATCCTTGGCTGAGGAGGCCAGCCAGACTCTGTGCTACCTTCAGCCCTTGGCCTGCTACCTTATCTCTCTGACGTGCCCCTAGTCATCTTCATTGGGCATATTTCCTCTTCTTGAAGATTCAGCTCCGTTATCACCTCTGCTGAGAAGCTTAGCCAGCCAGTCTGTTGCCTTGAAGCTCCTTGATACTTTGGATCTTAGAGTGTTGAAACTGAGAGTGTGTGTGTGTGAGCTTCCTTGCAGACTGTCTGGAGCACAGAGACTGAGCCTGGTTTCTTTCTGTGTTCCCAGTGGCCAGATCAGGTCAGGGTACAAAGTATATGCTCTGTGAATGATTGCTGGCTGGCTGACTAGTCTTTGAGAACCAGCTCCATAGAGACCCTCTCATGTGGGCCTTGACAGGGTTGCATATGTGGGTGTGGGTAGGCGTGCGCTCCTGGAAGACTGCACACCAACTGTCAGAGTGCATCTGAGGCTGCTTGCTGGTCTCTGCAAATGCAATGTGAAGGCCCGGCCAGGCGAAGCAGGCACTGACCATGAACAATTGCTCTGTGAAGTTCACTAGACTTTTTGGTATATGGATAGCTTCCTGCCTCTAAGTTCCTTGGCAGAAAGGCAGGAAAGCAGCCAACCCACATGGTAACATTGCTAATCAGGGCTACCCTGATGCTCCTGGGGATGGAGGGAAGCTGTCCTGAGCCTGTTCAGCTTGGTTCTCTGCCAGACTGTACTGAGCCATGGAAGAAGAATGGGCATGATGGAAAACTCAGGACTCGATTCCAGTTGGCCTTGTGATTGCCTCTTGGGAGGTAAACTTAGCAGGTCTAGGAAAAATAAGAGGTCTAATCCCTTTCTTTCTGCTTTCCAGCTACATCATGTTTCAGCTTTGCTTGAAGACTCTGCAGGAGAGCTATCTTAATTCTGGATTTTGGTTCAGTCCTCGACAGCAGGACTTATTCAAATTAAGGCAGGGCCATGGAGGTCCAGGGGCATGGTGATCTTTCTGACCTTTATACTGTGTGACTTAGTGCAGACTGCACAAAGATTCTTATTCCCTTCAGAAGAGTAACAGTAAAAGCAAAACCAGAGAGGTCATTGCCAAGGTTGTGGAAATATGTAAAAACCTTACTCCGTGCCTTCTTTCCACATATGCAACCCCCACTCTGGCTTTCTACATGGTCCTGCCCTGTCCTTGATCTTATTTTGTCTCTCCTTCCTTTCCTTTTCTGCTTCTAACTCCCCTATAGAGCTTTTCCCCATGAAGAAAATGGGGAGGGTTCTGGTCTGTTTGGCTACCTAAATCTGTCTAATAAGTGAACAACTTATACTGAATTCACCATCCCCATTTCCTCAGGACTCCAAGATGCACAATGTTGTCTTTCAGCTGCCCTCTTCTGTCCAGAAATGGCATGGGTTGCATCAGGGAAGAGCAGCCTTTCAATGACCAGGTTTCCGCATCTCCCACCTCCACCTACTTTCACTAGCAGAGTGGAGCAAGCCAGTGTTTGCTGACATTTGAATAACCTTATATTCTTAGTGAACTGTTAGCTTGGAGAGGAGGACTTGGGGCCCTGCTCTCAGCTCCCTCCAGGAGGTCAGAACTGTCACTGAGGAACCAGAAGAATACATACATATATATATCCTCATACATAAATATACATGTGTGTACTCATGCGAATACATACATCCAAGAGGGCATACCCAAAATTTATAGGTATCCATACATGTGTACATGCGTATACACATATTCAAATAGTCACCTACGAAAATATGTATATGGAAATATACAAATAAAAATGTTTATACAAACATTTATAAAGTATAAAGATACATAAATAAACATATACGTTTTCACCAGTAAACCGATATACTTGAGTGCCTTCTGTGTTCCAGGTTCTGTGCTAGGCCCTGGAGATACAACAGAAAAGATGGATATTAAATAATTGTGTTGTAACACCAAAAAGTTCAGAATCATGGGATTGTTTCATCAGGGGACCTGACCTAGTGTGGTGGAGTTGGAGACTGGCCCCCTGAGAAAGGGTGGCTAAGTTTAGAGCTAAAGGATGAGCAGGAATTGGCTAAGCATGTGGCAAAGCCCTGAGGTGAGGAAAAGCCTGGCAGCTTTGTGGAACTAGAATATAAGTTCCATGAGAGCAAAGAATTTTTGTTCACTGTTCTATCCCCATCACTAATTATTATCTGTTGAATGAATGACTGCCTAAAGCATAGTGGATGTGGGAAGAGAGGAGAGTGGCATGAGATGAAACCAGAAGGGGAAGTGGGAACTTGTAGGTCACACTTTAGATTTTAACCCTTATCCCCAGGGTAAGGGAAGCTATGGAAGGGGACTAAATACAGGAGAGGCTTCAAAGCAGAAAGAACAAGAGCAAGTGTGGGAGTGAGGCAGGTTTTATATTTTAAGATGGAAGACATGGTGTGCTTGCTTGTAAGCACTATTAGAGAAGAAAGGGTTGAAAATACAGGAGTGAGAGAGATCCCTAAGAAGGTGAAAGGAGATGGGATGGAAAGCTTCTGTTCTTGAAATTGGCTGTCTTCAGAAGGAGGGTCCCCTCTTCCATTGTGACGGGGGAAGGAGGAGAAGACAAGTGCTCATAGCTGCAGGTAGGCTTGTGGATTTGATGATGGCAAGTTGAAGTTGTTTCCATCTGATGGCTTTTCTTTTTCTCTATGAATTAGGAGGAGTCATTTGCTGATAACTAACAGGGGAGGGATGGGAAGATTTGCAGAAAGTAGAAAAGGAATACCATAGTTTTGGTAAATAGAAATGTGAGCTGACTCAACAAGTATAGTAGGATTTTAGGCGGTGCTGAGGGTTCATTCGAGGCTGGTGACATTAATTCACAGTGGGACTGTGCACTCTGTTCAGTTACATGACTTTTATTTAGCAGAGCTCAGCTGCCTGGCTGTGGGCATGCAGAAGGCAGGCATTTAGATTCATCCAGTGTGGAGATTTTCTCATGTAGTGTGATGAAAGGGACAAAGAAGGTGAAGATATTGTCGAGACAGTGGTTGCCAAGATAGACTATGGGATCTAAGCTGGTATTGCGAGAAAAGAAGACAAGAGGCCCAATGGAAAACATAGCCAGGTCCTAGTAAGATGAGGAACAGTTATATCAGGTGTGGTTGAGCATGCCGGATGAAAGGATAAGAGATTATGGTTAGACAGCAGGATATCTGAATTAGTGGTTTCAGAGCTAGAGCAGTTATAGGTGTTAGCAGGTTCCAAAATGTGCCAGTGAGAGTGGGTAGCTAAGGTTGGGTGGAGGAGAATGTTACTGTAAATAAGAGGCCAAGAAATGGCTACGTCAGATGAGACCTCTATAAGGTATGAATAAGTGGATGCATGAGGGGAGATCCCCCACAAAAAACTGGAATTATCTTCTGGAGGGCAGGCCCCTTGTAGTACAGGCTTCCCCTGTTAGGTGTGTGTTCTAGGAACCCATCCGTATCATTGCACTAGTGGCGTTGTGGTGAGAAGCTGTGTTTGGCTTTAGTGAATTTTCTTTTGAGGACTTTCACTGTTTGCCCATTTCATGATGGGTGATTTACAAGTGCACCTGCCCACACAGCGCTGAATGTTCAACAGTTTCTGATCAAAAACAGCACAACGTTCATGCCCCACCTTCCCTATTCACCCAACCTTGCTCCAAGCAACTTTTTGTTGTTGTTGTTGTTGAAAAAAGTCCTCAAAGGGAAACATTCTGCTGATGTGGAAAAAGTGCAACAGAAAATGGCAGAAGTACTAAAAGGCATCAAAATCCATGAGCTTAAAAACTATTTTGAGGCCCTGGCTGGTGTGGCTCAGTGGATTGAACACCAGCCTGCGAACCCAAGGGTCGCCAGTTCAATTCCCAATCAGGGCGCATACCCAGGGTGCAAGCCAGGTCCCCAGCCAGGTCCCCAGCTGGAGGCAGGTGAAAGGCAACCATACAGTGATGTTTCTCCCCTTTCTTCTTCCCTCCCTTCCCCTCTGTCTAAAAATAATGAATAAAATCTTTTTAAAAATAATGTTTTGAATAATGGGAAAAAAGTCTTGGTTAGGTGTATTGCATCAAATAAAAGAGTACTTTGAAGGTAACCACAGTTTAAACATGGGAGAATAAATACATAATTTTTAACAAATTTTTTATTTTGGGGTCCCCTTGTGTATACATGCACACTTAACATATACTCAATGCATATACACAAACAGTAGGTATAAAGGTATGTACCAATGCATGCCTCCATACACACATATACATATATATATACATATATATATACACACACACATATATATATACACGTATACACATATATATATACGTATATATATACGTACATATATATGTGTGTATATGTGTGTGTGTGTATATGTACGTATATATATACGTATATATATGTGTATATATATACGTATATATATATGCATATATATACGTTTATATATGTGAACATATATATGTATATATATGCATATATATACATATGTATATACATATATATGTGTGTATATATACATATATATACACATATATATACGTATATATATACACATACATATACATATATATACATATATATATATACACACGTATATATATATACGTGTATATATATATATATATATACGTATGTATATATATGTATATATATATGAAGACTGCTACTCCACTTTTCCTCTGCCATCTGTGTTGTATGCCCTCCTACAATTTCTAGATGCTTGAAAAAAGAGCAGCTGGGACCAGCTGGGACCAACTGGGACAGAGTAAGGAGGAAGATACTTTCTTGGGTCCCTCCAAGAAGCATTCCTGCCTCCCCTCCCCTGGGAGTGGACAACAGGAGAAACTGCTGAAGGGAGGGTTGGCATCTACGATTGAGTATGACTTTTCCTGACCTTGGAGCATTCAGAGTTCCAATCAGCACAGTAATAAATTAAGGGCTTATGGAGGAATAAATTTTCGGTCTTAATGAAGTTCTTTGCTGGGGGCCATAGGCGGGTCAGCAGGTCGGGATGATGCAGATTGGAGGCTTCAGCAAGTGAGCTGGCTGGCTGGGAAGTCACCAGAAGTGGAAGGATCTGCAACTCTGTTGGTCAGGTCACTTTTTGGTGCTGTAGGGATAAAGCTGCACAAGTGACGGGCAGCCTGACAGAGGCTGGGACTCCATAGCATGGGAGCCGCATGGAGCCGGCTGCAGAGCCCCGCAATAGGGGCTCTTCAGAAGCTAATTTGGAAAAATACAAGAATGAAACAAACATGAAAGCCAAGAGAGGCATGAAGATCTAGGAGCCCTGCAAGGTGTTTGTTTTGTTTTATTTTGGAGGGAGGAAGACCACTCAGTGGTAGGAACCTGACTGGGGCTATGGTCCAGTTCTCAGCATCCTCTGAAGTACAGAGGGTTGTCCGTGGGCCAGTAGGCGATTATAGACGCTCTCCCGGTGGGAGCCAGTTCTGAGGCCAGGAGGAGAAGGGCCTCTACCTGTCTTTGGTAAGAAATACGGCACAAAGGACAAGACACAGGCACCACATATAAATGAGGGAGATGGGGGCACGGGCATGTGATAAGGAGAGGGCGAGTGGAGAAGCAGCCTGGAGTTTGTTGTTGGATTTGAGGCCGAAGTCCTGAGAGGGGCCAGTCCTGGGGGCTGGAGGCTACTGAATTGTAGAACTGAAGTTAGACCCTAGGCCTCAGAACTCCACATCCTTTTCTGTTGATCCCACCCTGTGCAATATCTGCTCTTCGGGATGAGCTCTTGGGATGTAGTCCAGAGACAGCCGAGGGAACAGTGCTGCATCTGGAGTCAGGGGCAGTTGGAGCTACAGAAAATGTCGCCTTTTCTTCTGGTCCTCCTGCCCCCATGGCGCAGTGCCTTGCCTGGTTTTTCCTTTAAATATGTCTTACAGCTGTCTGAACTCTGAAATTTCTTTCACTCCTTCCCTCGCCTTGTTAACATGTGTTGCCTTTGGGGTAATCAGGGAAAAAATATTATGTCCTTTTACAATTACCGGGTTTTGGAATATTAAAATGTCTCGCTGCATCGGCACTGTTATTTTGATTGGTATTCTAACCTTTGACTAGCCCATAAAGCGCGCCGCTCCTGAAGCCAATATTGCAGGACTGAAATTTAATTCCGAAATGATTCCAGATAATAGGGAGACAGATAATATATGCATGAAGGATATTATGTTTGGACTAACTGCAGCAGGGCCAGGGCTGGGGAGCTGAATAATAGCCCAGAGTGAGTTATAATCTGTGGGACAGAAATGCCTTACTGTCAGGGCCAGGAGAGGAACTCTTAAATCAAAGCCCTGGGAAAGGGTGTGATTGCAGTGTGCTTATTTTGACAGGAAGAACACCAAAGCCAAGAGGGAAGGCATGGAAGGCTGTGGGCCATTCTTTCTCTTGAGCAAGAAACCCAAGGTCCTGGATGATCTAGCTCATTGTAGTACCCCCACCTTCATATCTCTTTTCCCTCTGACATTCCATCTATCTCAAACTTCTGGCTTATTCTTGTTTCATTTCCCTTTGCTTATTCTGTTCCCTTTGTTTACACTGCCTTTCTCCATGTAGGGTGTTGGAAAAACTCCTGTTCATCCTTCAAAACCCTCTTCTTTGAAGCCTTCACTGGTATTCCCTTACCTCTTGTAGACATAGCTCATCCCGTCTTCCTTTGTATGACTTCAGTACTTTGTAATGAGTGTCCCACATGCTCTTGTGATTATATGCTTACATGTTTATGTTTCCTAAGAAACTGAGCCACTTAAGGTCTACATACCACCCATCTCTGTATTTGCAATGCTTAGCACTGGGCCTGATACACACTAGGGATCGACAAGCATTAATTGGACCCACACTGAACATAGGGCTTGAATAATAAGCTCCAGAATCCAGATGCCTGTTCTCCTGTCAGATTTCCCAGACAAATAGGTTTAGAGAAGTTAAGTAACTTGCCTAAGGGCGCATAGCCAGGAAGAGGTAAAGCTAGGATTTGTGCCCAGGTAGGCATGTTCTTTTCCCCAGACCCTTCAGTTAGGTAAGTACGCAGGCATGGAGTTGGAGGCCAGGATAGGAAAGACAGAAATTCACTTTCCTGACTCCTTTCTTCCATAGCTCAGCACTTGAGTCCCATTTGCTGGAGATACATTGGTTCTTAACATTTATGCAACTCAAGTCCTGGAGTGGATTGTGACTCCTGTTGCTACTAATGACCTTCAGACAGTTATTTCACATGAAAGACACTTTTCAATTATGACTTTGTAATTAAGGATAAGGAAAGTACTTTGAGAAAGTTACCCATGTGTGGTTTTGGAGAACTCTTCGGGAGGTAGGCAGGCAGTGTACATGGAGCTCTTAGTAATGTCTGAACATTTCACAGACATTTGCTTCCCCCTTGAGCACTTGCTGGAACTTTTATTTTAGGTGTATGGTGATAAAGTACATAGTGAAAAAAGCTACAATGAATTTGATGGGCTTTTAAGTGGATTTATATTTTATTGGCTATATAGTATTTTGTAAAAAATACTATGTTTGTCCATGAGCCTGGACAAATAGTATGGCTATATGTGAGACTTAGCCCTTCTCTTGGTCTTCAGATGGTGTGTACTCTGGCCCCTGGGGATATGGCTCACATGCTGGAAGGCTTTGGTGCAAGAGAACTTCTAATATCACTGCCAACAAGCTGTGTGATCTGGTGCAAGTCTCCTAACCTCTCTGAACCCATAAAAGATAACTAATATCTGACACCCAGAGCTTCCTGCCTGGAGTCCATTAGGCTTGATTTAGAGTCCTAACTTTGGGCTTACTAGCTGCCGGGGTTTAGGAAAGTCATGTGACTTCTTTCAGCTTTGGTATTTTCTTCCATAAAGCAGGAATAACAATACCCACTCCTAGACTTGTCCTGGGCCTGAAATGATAGCACTAACCTTCTGCTCCTCCCTTGTCTTTGACTGTCTTCTTCGCCCCTGTAGCCTAGTCATCTCATCTAGTCTACAGAGGTGAAGGAGACAGGAGCTCAAGGTAGACGTAGAAACCGTTTTGGACAAGAGGCAGGAAAAAGAGACTCCCCAGCAGAATTCAAGGGAACACCGGGGAGGTGGAGCCTAATCCCAATCTTGGGCTGACACTCAGCTCACATTGAGGAGGAGTCCATCATCTATCTCATTGTCCTTGAATCTAGCTGACACCAGCATTTCTATCTGTCCAATGGGGTAACGTCATACTTACCTTTGGACAATAGCTGGCTCTGTCACCTACCTGTGTTATGAACTTGGACAAGGCACTTCTCAGAACCTTGGTTTTCTCATTTGTAGACATAATAGTAAGCAGGAGCTGCTCTAAACACTTTATATAAATTAATCCTCTTTAACTCTGTAAATACAATTATTAGCCCTCTTACAGATGAGGAAACCGAGGTACAAGGTGTTAAATACCTTTCACAAGGTTCAACAGCCTCAGTTTCCACAAGGTTCAAAAGTGAGTGATGGAGCAGGCGTGTGCATTTAGGCAGCAAACTGCAGAGACTGTGCTCTGAACTCACTTGCTCTGTGGCCTCTAGCGCAGAGGAGGAGTCATTTTCACCTGGGTTGTTGTGAGAGAGTCAACAAAAGTTTCATTAAGGAAACCCTTGCAGGAGAGTAAGTTTTCAGGAGACAGGGTGGAAAGGGCATTCCAGGCGGAGAGAAGAGTGAACAAAAGCCTTGAGGGGTAAAACAGCTTGCCGGACTGGAGAACTATAAACAGTAGTTTTCAGGTTTTTTAGGCTACTGATGTGGGCCACCTATGTGCATGCCCTTTACCAGAGGAAAAGTAGTGCAAGCCCAGTAAAAAACCATTGCCCAATGTCTAGAGTGGAGGCAGCCTAAGCTACCTTCTAAGAGTGGGGCAGTAGCTCCAGAAAACTGCCATGTCTGTGTCCATGTGAGGCAATAAGGAGTCAATGGACCTTGGAGAGCAAGGAGGGAAAGAAGCCACCCTGCCTTACAGCATTGTTGGCTGTGGGCAGTCTGAGGCTGCTGTGCCAGAAAACCTCAGTATCCTTATGGCAAAATGAGGCAAATTACAGTATGAGAAATCAGGTAATGTTTGTAAAGCTCTTCAAGTACTGGTGCTTGGTGTGTGGATGGGCAGCCTGCACAGCCTCCGCCTGGAAGCTGGGCTGGCCTGCCTTGTTTCACACCCCTGGTAAGTGTGGCCACAAGGGGGAAGAAGCAGGGGAAGGAGTCAGCCAGCTGAAGGCAGCTAAGGTTCTTTCTGCCTTCCTGGGGTTCCTTGCATCTGCATACAAAAAGTTGATTGCGTGCAGTTCCCTCAGTGGCAGCTCTTAACAGCGAGGCCCTCCTTGTGGTCTGTGTGCCTCTTGCTGGCTTTGCTGAGTCTGTACTATGTTAGTGATTCAGCTTCTTTGTCCCAATTCCACTGTGAGCCTCCTCTGTCTTTCTCTTGTGTCCTTGAGGAATTGAATTCTGAGCTCATTCTGGAGCAGGGGAGAAAAAGGAGCTCTCCTTGGCCTGTTTGGAGCTTGGACTTAAACCAAGGCATCCTGTCGTCAGAGCCCATACTCTGTAACCCTTGGCCAGGTGGCCCACAGTAGCCCAGGGTCCATGCTTCTTGGTTGTTGTGTGTGGCCTGATTTGTCCCTGTGCAGGACCACAAGTCATTCAAAGAAAGGGACTAGATCTGCTTCTTCTCCGAATCCACAGAGCTAGGCAAGCAGAGGGGACTTCAGGAGGCTTGTAGAGGCATAGGTTCTGTGGAAGAGCTGAGGCTGCTTTGGGAGAGAGATGAGGCGGGCAAGAATCATCAGTGCTCAATACAAAGTCTGAGAGTGCTAAGAGAGCCCTTTAAAACCTTCTCCAGGTTTTTTTGTTTTGCTTTGTGTTTTTCTTTTTGTTATTTTGTTGTTGTTGCTGCTGCTGCTGCTGCTGCTGCTACTCTAGACCCTGGAAACTGGGAGGAGTTACATAAAAGAGGAAAGGATAAGGAGACTTCCTTGAGGGCAGGAGGCACAAGCCTGCCTCCTGTCTCCCACATTGCCCTGCAGATCACTCTGGAAAGGCAGGTTTGACTGGGTCCATGGGTGTTAATAATAGAGCATGAACATATTGAGCCCCAGTTGATGCCAGCTTCTGTGTTAGGTGTTACACACACATTATTGCATTTCGTTCTCACAGCTACTCAGCCAGGAAGTGGCCGTTGTCCCTATTTTGTGGGTGCTGAAATAGAGATTTGGAGAGATTAAGAAGCTTGCCCAAGGTCACATGACCAAATTGTAAATCTGGTTTCTTTCCATAGCTCCCTTCTGTCACTTGTTCCATTGGAGAGACCAACTGAAGGCAATTCCTGTGGTCCGGTCTGGTTTAAGCTGGAGGCCTTAGCAAACACGTACCAGCTATTACTAGTTATATGATCAGTGAAAGTCAGTGATTAGGGAGCGATAGCAATTGGCCCCCCAGGTCTCTGAGAGTGACACCTGTTGTGTGGAGATATACCTGTCCATGTCCATGCATGCCTGTACATGTCTAAAGAAGTGTACCTCTCCACATGGGGATGTTTGTGTTTACTTAGATGGGTGCACATGCCCACACATGGGATTGCAGGTGAGGATGTGGGTATGGGATCTGTGGTTTCACTAAGGCACCCTGGAAGTAGGCAGATGAGGCCCTTGTCTCTAGAGGACAGTGTGATGCGAGCAATACAAAGAATGCTGGACTGAACTTAAAGCTAGAAGATCAAGACATGGGCTTTGGTGTTGGGTCACTTGCCCTTTCTGAGGCCTCAGTTTCCTCATCTAACAAATAAGGGAGCTAAATAAAGTGATCTCTTCTACTTTTGCCACTCTTAAGTCATTTATGGTACCTCTTCTTGCAAAAAATGAGACAGACGCAAGGAAGATGAGAGAAGTCCCTCTTTTACCCTGACCTATTTTGATCTTTACCCTTGGGATTACTCTGCTTTTCCATTGGGGAAAGTTGAGGGTCCAGGGAAGGCAGGGCATTGCCTGGCTTCAGGTCAGAAGAACTGGGGGCTCAGGTGTTGGGGAGGCACTTGGACAACTGGTCCCTGATGCAGTTTGTTGTGGCCTGGACTAGGGCTGAATGCCATTAAGCTTTGGGCTTCTCCATGAGAATATGGGGTAAGAGGAGGCTTGTTGTCTCCCTGCTCCTTTGGGAGGTGGCACAGGGTTTTTTAAGGCAGGCTGCAGCCCAGGCCCTCCCTTGGGCCTTTGATCCTCTTTGTTGGTTTTCTTGGCAGATGCAGAATGATGTCCAAGTAGACTAGGGAAGGTAGCTGGACATGTGTTCACATTTCTATGGGGCTGCCAGCTCAACGCAATATCTGTCAGTGAGCTTGGCTGATCTGCTGTCAGCTCTCTTGGGGAAAGAGTGGTTTAGGGTTGGCTGCCTTAATTTTCTCTGGCTGATTCCTCAGGGCTGATCTGGGTGGTGTCTAGAGAAGGGACCTTTGTCTCAGTCTTCAAGTGGGATTATAGCAGGGTTTTGTCTATTCTGTCCCATTAGTGAGCCACCAGTTCCCTGAAATTTCCAAATTTGACTAGCTGGGTCACTAGAGAAGGAATGGGCATTGTATAGGTGCGCAGTGCAATTCCTTCAGTATTGGCGAGGACTTCTCTCCATTGCCTGGGTTTAGATGAGTCTGGACCTAAGCCTCAGGTAGCAAGTGACCTGTGCTGTGCCTGGGCTGGGACATCTAAATTAACGTCCAACCACAGTCACTCACAGAAGCCCTGTGTGTTAGAGCATCTAGACTGCAGTGAATCAGGTCTGTTTTCCACCTGTACAGAGCTCCTGGTGTGCAGGAAAGATGGGTGAGTCAAGGCAGATGGGGAAAACACAGTAGAGATAATAAGTAGTAAGTGGAGAGATAGGAATATGTGTATAGTGTGGGAAGTATGTTTCTAACAATTATTTCAGCTGAGTTGGAATTTACAAGAGACAGAGTCTAGGTAGCCATGTGCATGGGCTTGTGTGTCCCTTGCCTGTTCAACTCAGTAGGTTCAGAGCTACCCAGATAAGCTAGCTCCTGCCGCAGCCTCATGACTTCGTCAGAGGCCTTAAGACAGAGCCCTTGAGAGACCGAGACCGAAGACTGCCCTACTTGGGAAAGAGGAATAGCCCTCCTGGGGCTAGGAGGTCCAGGCTGGTTGCTTAGGAAGTCCTTGTGTGTGGGTGTGGGCAGGTGTGCTTGTGAGTGTGCACAGGCATGAACCAGTGGTGCATATGGCAGTAGCCAGTGGTCTTTCCTCAGCGCCACAACTGGGTCTTATGGGGGTATGTCTGGGCTTGGCACCTAGTTGGCTGCAAGCAGGAGGGCAGGCTGTAGGCAGATCCCAGGGCAGCCATGAGGCCTCCCCAGTGGTGTTTGCTGTGCCTAATTACCCGGCAGTTGTTTAACTATGCAAGCTGCATGCCTGCCTTTATTGCGCTGTGATTGCCGAGCTGCCTATGGGGAGTGTCATAAAAAGATATAAAATGCCCATTATCTGTCTGACGCCCTCCTCCTGGACTGTGGGTGTTTGTGTTTTATTTTATTTTTATGGCTTGAGGGAAGCTCTGCAGGAAGGAAAGGGAGGGGAAGGGAAGCCCTACAGGAATTGGAGGAGCCCCTTTCGTGCTGTGGTCAGCCTCTAGCTGAAGGCTCTCTCCTGAACAGAGCGGAGAAACAGAAATGGTGGATCTCCAGAGTCAGGATGGCGCTCAGGAAATATGCCCATACCTTCCCCTCATTGTCCAGATGCGAGTCCTGCAGCTTATTTCCACTGTATCCCTGCGAGCCTCCTCCCTGCATGAAGGTCCGCTGCCTTGGGTGCAGGGCAGTATGCAGAGGATTCTGAGAACAGTCTGTACGAATGGTTTAATTGCCATTCATTTCTTTACTGGCTTGGGTGACTGGGGTGGTCTTCTGGCTCTGTGGTTTGCTTTGGGACAAATACTGTGGGCACCACCCCTGCTCCTGACGTCTTCCACCCCCACGGCTTCAGCTCCCTTTTCTTACCAGCCACAGTGATGTATTCAGAAATTCACTGGATCTTCAGGAAACCTCCTAGAATGGGAGAGAGCAGGGAGCTAATGTGATTTGAGTACCTTTCCTGTGCCAAATAGGACCTGTGTGTGGCACTGAGGCAGAGATCAAAAATCAGGCAGGGGTCGTACCCTTAAAGAACTCATGCTGTATAACCAGGGTTCCAGCGTCACAGAAGGTGTTGAGTAAATGTTTGTCAAATGGGACCAAATTCAACATAATCATTCATTCTCAACAGTAAATGGCTGTTGAGCACCTACAGGGCCAGGCACTCTGCCAAGCACTGGAGATAAAATAGTAAACAAAATAGATAAAATTCTACCCCTCACTGCTCACTCAAGCTTATTGGGAGAAGGATTAAAAGATTTAAACCCTGGATATCTAACTTCAAAACCCATTTTCTTTCAACTATGACATGTTGTTTCCCATGCCCAAACCATCAAACCCCAAGCTATCCTGTATTGATCATCTAACTTCCTTACTTGAAAAACCTTGATATCTACTGAATGGAGTACAAACTCTCTAGCCCATCTTTAAGTGATCGCCAAAGTACTTTTCCAGCTATACCAAGATAGACTGTACGGTCCACTTCCATGCCTTATTCACGTCTAGTCCATTTGCCTGTATTGTCCTTTGCTGCACTCCTGCCTACTGAACTACTTATCCTAACTCTTTTTTTGTCCTCTGTGAAGACTTCCAGTTTCTCATTGGGAACTTCCTCCCTCTTCAGACACCTACACTGAGTTCCAAACCACTGTGCTGGAGCTTTTCCCTAGCTTTGTTCACTGTTGGTGAGCCTGCTGTAGGCACTTCTTGTATTGTGTACCTAAAAAGTTTTATTAAGAGCCCTGGCCAGTATGGCCTAGTTAGTTGGAATATCGTTCCATGGACCTAAAGGTTGCGTGTTCAACTTGCAGTCAGGGCGCATGTCTGGGTTGCAGGTTTGGCCCTGGTCAGGGCACATGCTAGAGGCAACTGATCACTGTCCCTCATGTTAGTGTTTCTCTCCTTCCCTTTCTTTTCTCTCTAAAATCAATGAGTGAGGATTTTTTAAAAAGTTTTATTGAGATAGAATTTATATAATATACAGTTCACCTATTTGAAGTGTATAATTCAGCTCTGGCTGGTGTGGCTCGGTTGAGGTGTTGTCCTGTAGACCACAAGGTCCCAGGTTCCATTGCCAGTCAGGGCCCATTCCTAGGCTGCGGGTTTGATTTCAAGTTATAGCACACACGAGAAGGTAACCACTTGATGCTTCTCTTTTACATTAGTGTTTCCCTCTCCCTCTCTCTCTTCCCTTCTCTCTAAAGGAATTCAATATTTCTTAATATATTCACAGAGTTTTACAACCATCATACCATCTAAGTTTACAACAGTTTTGCCCCCCTCTAAAAGAAACTTCATTAGCAGTCACTTTTCATTTCCCCAAAATATGCTAGCCCTAAGCAACCACTAACCTAATTTCTGTCTGTAAATTTGCATGTTTTTGCAATTCTGGGAGTTTCTTGTATGTGGCTTTTGTGATTGGCTTACTTTACTTAGCATAATTTTTTTAGATTCATCCATGCTGTACTATGGATCAGTTTTTTATTTCTTTTTATTGCTGAATAATGTTCTATTCTATGGGTATACTGTGTTTTATTTATCCACTCATCAATTGATAGACATTTGGATTGTTTCTACTTTTTGGCTATTATGATGAATGCTGCTATGACCATATATGCACAAGTTCACTTTATTGTTTTTGCTTTTAAAAAAAAAATTACACTTGTCTTATCTTTCCTAGTATTGTCTTTCCTAGCTCCTGACCCTAAGAGTAGGGGTCACTTCTGTATTGTTCGCTGCTGCATTCCTACCATTTAGCCCATGGTTAGCACTTAGTAAATGTTGGTAAACAAATACATGCATGCTTTCTAATTCTTTTACCCCTCAGGAATAACAGCAAATTGTGGGGAACCTGTTTCAATTCCATAATTCACTGCGCATACACACATCCACCACCCATGCAGAATAGTGACAAATAAAAGTTCATTTGTCAGTATTCTACCCTTTTCATTCCACTGTGGACCTCTCTGGTGTAAGTCCTTATCCAGCAACAGCTGATCTGAGAAATTTGCCTCCACAATCGCAGATACAGCCTCTACCTCAACACTGAGGCAGAGACAGGCTCTACCTTCCTTTCTCCTTCCCTCTTGCCCTGAGGAGCCTGAACCTGTGAGGGAACCCTGGAGGGAGTGTTGGTTGAGCTGGGTGGCCTTCAGCTAAGAGGTTTTCACAGGCTGGCTTTGTGACAGCTCCAAATGCCTGGGTATCTGGGGGAGGAGAAGATTCTACCCCTGCTATTCTAGTCTGTAGCCTATATGAACCAGGTCTGTAGAAGTAAAGGAATTTCTAGAACCAGTAGCTCTGAGAGATCAGTAAAACCAATATTTCTTTTTTCTTTGTACTTAGCCTAATAGTTTGAGCCCATAATTAGAATTGGGCTTTATTAGGCTAATTAGGAGATAGGAATGATGGTAGGGAGGACACGTGAAGATGCATCAGGGTGGTGGGCAGTAAATCTAGGGTTTTAATAGGTCTGTTCCTTAATAAGGTGGTCTGGAAGGCTGACTGGGTGGTTGGGGCCCCTCCCCTCCCTTCTGCTCCCATCACTCCTTGAAGTGGCCTTCACACTTTGCCGTCCTTGTCCTCGGTACTGGCAGCAGCTCTGGGATATGGGGAGCTAGGGAGGGAGGGAGGAGACCCCACCCGGAGCTTCATTGCCTATGCACGCGCCGTCCAGCCTGGCGGCATGATTACCTTGCTGAGAAATCCGTCCAGGCGCAGGGCTGCTGATAGCAATCATTGATTAAGAGGGTAATTGTCCTGAAAATTCAGATTGATCAGAAGGCAGAAATGATAACTTGTGTAACTGTGTTTAAAGCCACGTCCTGTCAATAGAAAAGACTGAGATGTATCGCGCCAAGAGGGGGGCAGAACGGATGGGTGTGTGTGGGCGGGTGGGCGCTGCCATCCTTCTCTCTGGGCTGAGCAGGATGTTTCTTGTCAGTAACCTGGACTATTGGAGATTCAATCACTTTTATCTCCCCCTCTCTCTCAATCCAAATGCCTTTTCATATTAGGAAATTAGAATCGGCCCTGCTCATGCAAGATTTATTAGCTCTGCTGAGCAGTTGCACCGAAGAGTAAATGATTTTGCTTTGCTGGAGCTTTTTACACATTAGGAAGGACCCAACTTGTTCCCTGCTATGTGCCACTGGCTGCCTGGAGGAATGGGCTCTAGAACCAGGTACTTAGGGAGTGAGCTTTCGAAGCCTGGTTGTGGGGAAAAGCATCACTTGGGTCTGGCTCCTTGGTCTACCAGAGACCCTGTTGTATCTGGCTTCCTTCTATCTGTCCCCAGGCAGCTCCCTTACTGGAATGTAGGTTGTCTTGCTCAGCTGAAGGGCCAAGCCCCTTGAGGGGATGAAACACATCCATCTGAATTGGATGACCTGGTGGAGACTCACCTCTGGAGGAGGCACTGATGTATGTATTAGGTAAGGATTAGCAACAGAGGCAGAAAATCGTGGGGCTGCCATGACCTCTCCTCTCAGAGCCTGGGATTGTTGTTCTGTCAGGGGCAGGGATGCAAGGGCTGGAGCATCTTTCTGAACCCCTGGGGGAAGCTGTCCAGGACATTGCCTGGGAGTTTAGAGTGTGGCAGCTAGTTAGGATAAGCTTAGGAATATCTGGGCCTGCTGGTTGCCTGTGTCTAGAGGACTGTAGGCTTGACTGGCTGGCCAGCAGTACAGGCTCTTAGGGAAGAAAGGGCCTGGGGTCCATGCTTTTGGGACCCTACTATGGCCTTGGACTCAGAGGCACTGTGGGCCTGTGTGGCCAGCTGGACCTAGCCTGCCCCGGAAGCCAGTGAGTTAGACTGCTTGTAGGGAAGACCATTCTTCTTCACTGAGGCTGACTACCTTCCTGTCTCCCCTCCTTGACTGCCCTCATCAGTCCCCTACCTCCTTGAGCCACTTGGACCCATGGGCAAACATCAGTTATTCTTCCACCCTCCCTGCTTGCAGGTGTCTGATCCTGGAGGCCTGCCTGGTAGAACAAGTGAAGGTGTGGCCAGTCCTTCCGATACAAGGCTGAGGGAAGGTTAATTGACCTTCTGCATTTTTTTGTGAAAGGGACATCCCTAGGAGTACCTTCCACCCACTTCGCTTTTTTATGTAACCCTGTGAAGCCTCCTTTTCTCTGAACTTTTGAGTTATTTCCCCAAGTAAAAATGTAATTAGGCTAACCTGAGAGTTGGGGCTGGAAGTGATAGAATTCCCGGAGTGAACAGTGGGAGTAGATAGCAGCCATTTTGATCCAAAAGGAGAACTGTTTTGTGGCAGGGGGTAGAGGGAAGCTTTTTGGAGGGAAGAATCTGGCAAGTGTCTGTAAGATATTCCCCAGATGGGACCTGCCTCTAAACAAACCACCAGATCACCAGCTTTCTACTGAGGGTCTGCGTCAGGTCTTTCCCCATCCGTTACCCAACTGTCCTCGAAGAAGCCTTGACCTTCTTGAGAAGTACCTCCTACTGCTGGATTGGGCGGGGCAGGCCTCCCTTCTGCACAGGCACCATCACCCCCGCCCCCTGCCCCTGGGTATGCTGACAGATACAGTAGCAAGTGGGAAGCTTGATGCTTCCCCCTCACCCACTCTGATGGATTGTGAAGGGAGTGGATGCTTCCCAATGTGTAGCACTTCTGCCTCTGCCTCTGAGCTAGACTAGCCAGCTGCCTAGGAATACTTTGCAGTCCAGAGGGAAGATATAGCCACATTTGGCTTTAGTCCTCTGCTGGGACTAGTTCGGACAAAGTCAAAAGAAAATGAAAGTGCCATGGGCAGCTTGGACTTGGGAATAGAGCTCAGAAGACATATTTCCGGTGGAGTAGGGAGACAGATACTCACTACAGGACAATAGAAATGGTGTTGCCTTCGAGGACAGAAGAGGGAGTACCTGAATTCTCCTGGAAGAGCTCCCATAGGCGTCCTGAAATCATGGGGGGCAGGGGGTGCTTGAACTGAGTCTGTGAGGAGGATGGGGAGTGTGCAGTGGAGACCAGTGTGGGTTGGCATCTGGCCGGGGAGAACAAGAAATGTCACCGATCAGCTGTGCTAGGAGTAGGACTGGAGCCAGTGGGATTTATTTTCTCTGGCACATTCCATCATAGCTTAGGGGTATGGACCACCTCTCTGTTTTAGCAAGCTTGAGGGGTACCTACTTTCACCATCTGCCTGGGCTGCTGGTGGCTATGGGCCTTGGATTGGACTAGCTGGAGCCTTAAGTTGGAATGATGTACAGGACAGAGCCTTAGGGAGTGGACCCTAAGCTCCCCTCAGCTCTGTTCCTTCTCACATTCTGCCTTGAGAGCAGGAAAGAGAGCAGAGGTTCAGGCTAAGGAAATGGCTCTGGCAAGACTTGAGGCCAGCTTACTTCACCGTTGCTAAACCCATGCCCGGCCCTACCTTGTACCTAGATCCAGCTCTGCTACCAGGGCCTGGCAGGGAGGCTGGGAGGAGACTGGGAAGCCAGAAGACTCATTTTCACTGGAATTTGACCTAAAGAGGGATTGGAAGGGAAGAAAAGAATTTGAACAAAAGTGCAGGCAGGAAGGAGCTGTTAATGAGCCTTTCTTTCTCTTGGGGACAGAGCAGAGCGCATAGCGGGGCGCAGCGCCTGCTCTCCTCAGTGGCTCTCTAAGGTAGCTGTAGTCTCTGGCCACTGCCTGCTCTTGCTCTCTCTCCTTTTTTCCCTCTCCTCTTTCTCGCCTCTCTCTATTATGGGGACTTGCTCCAGCTCTTTCTCTCTCTTCTGTCTCTCCTTTTGTTCTCTCTTTGTCTATTTATCACACTGTGAAGGTTGAAAGAGATGTTATTAATCTGGGAGAATGAAGGCAGGATTAGTGGTATGAATCGGATTTTGAGAGGTGTAATGATAGAAAGACTCGCTCGGCTGGCGGCCTGCGTGAGCTTGATAAATGGGGAGCACTCCAGACTGACTCGCGCCTTCCTCCGCGCTGTGCGCCCTGCCCGCTGGGGCGTGCCGCGCTCTCAGATCTGCCAGCCGGCCCACCCCGCTCCTACCTGAACCGGAGCAAAAAGCCAAGGGTAAAGCAGACACAAATATCTCCCATCGCACTTGGCGACATCATTGCTTTCAGCACCCTTTTCAAGTGGAGGCCTGTCGAGTTCTCAAAGGGCTATGGGAAGAGGGAGCAGGGACCTAGACTTTAGCCTGCTTCTAGGGCCTGTGAAAGTAGAGCTTCCTTCCTACTCCTGACATGGATGTGTCAGAGGTCAAGGAATGATAAGGCAGTCCATAGACCAATCACATAAGCGAACTAGACTAGATGTAATATGTAATTAAGCCAAGTACTGCTGGGAGAACTGTGGAATGAACTGTGGAGGTCAGGATAAGACATGGAAGAGAAAAGAGGAGAAATCAGGCAAGGGTTCCTGAAGGTGATGTCCTGGCGTACAGGTAGGGTTTGGAGAGGGGTAGAGGAAGGCTGGTGTTCTAAGTAGGGAAATAGCACTTGGTAGGGAAATAGCATAAGCAAAGGTGTGAGGACAGAAATAAGCCTGATTCTTGTGGAGGTTGAAGAGCCTCAGATATGGTAAATTTCAAATCAAGAAGGAACATAAGAAATCAAACAATGAGGAAACAGGCCTGGGGTCATTTTCTTTTCCCAATGCTGGTTTGAAAGGTGCCCCTTCCATCTTCATCGGGGGGTGATACAGTGAGCCTGTCCCTCTTCTCTGCTCTATGGCTTTGGTCACAGCCTTACTACCTTCATCTTTGCAACCTGAAGATCTTGGCTTAGGTTCACTGCTCTGTAGTCCCCAGCCCTGCCCCCAGCCTTGGCTCAGGGTCCTCTTCACACTGTTGCCCCTGGCCCGACCTGCCTGCCGTCTGTGTGGAGTCCTCTGCCAGCCGCGAGCTGCTGCGTGTGTGGTGAGGGGAGGACCAGGAGGCAGCCCACCCCATTCCGGGCTCCAGATGCCTCTGAGCCTGAGCACTTTTCTCCCTTACATCCCTCTGAAGTTATCTCTAATCACCCTGTGTTGCGGTGATTGGGCACTTATTGGTGTCCATATCTATTCCTCCTCAATAGACTATGGGTTCTTTGAGGACAGGGTCTACATGTGGTTCATTTGAGTTTCTAGGGTCTGGTAGGCCTTCAGTGAATGCATATAGCCTGGCATATAATAGGTTCTCAGTACACATTTGTTGTGAACGGGTCAGTGTGATTCCAAAGTCTGCACTGTTCCATCATATTACACTTGGGTAGAGGGAAGGTAGAGGTGACAAAGGGAGGTACAGGGGTCAGGATGTTGGGCATGCCTGGAGGGGAGGCTCTTTGGGCTTTCGCCCTGGAGGCTGTTGTGTTCAGCCTTTCCATCTCTCAGCCCTCCTTTTTTCCCTCCAAACTTCAGAAAAGAGAAGGGCCTCTTTTGACCCCAAAGGCTTTTGTTCTCTTTCTGGGTGATCTTATCTACCTCCACACCTTTCATGCACCACCTGTATACTTGCTGAGGACTTTCTGGTCTCAGCTCAGTTCACCGAATTGAGCTCCTGGTCTTCGTGTCCACCTTCCCCAGGCAGCCCCCCTTCTCCAGGCAGCCTGCCACTGAAGGCCGTCTTGGTCCTTCTTAGTGATTTTTCATTAAGCCTGGTTAGGGTTTCTGCTGTAGCGGGGTCTCAGCCCCTCCCTATGTGTAAGTTTACATACACGTTTACATGTCTATCCTAACTTGGAAGCCCCTTGAAGGCAGTGGATGGGTTTACTTGACCTTTGTGTCTCCAGCACCTAGCACAGAGCTTGACACATTGTGGTTGCTCAATACGTGTTATATGAGCAGTGAAGAGGGAAGGGGGTCTGGGATGAAGGTTTTGAACACCCTTTTTATTTTTCCAGGGAGAAAGAAAGTGAGGGTGCATGTGTTGTGCACAAGCATGCATGCTCCTTTATGTTCGAGGGGTGGGTGGTGGGATGGTGTCACATGCTCAATAAAGGATTATATTTTAATTTGGAAGGCACTTTAGAAACTTAAAGTGCTTTGCCTAAGTGCTGACTGCTATTAGTGTCTCCTTTTTATTAGGAAAAAGGACATGATTTTTCTCTTTTATCTTCAGGCCTGTCCAACTTCTGAGAGTCAAACTTAGCAAAATGCCTGCCCCTGACTGAGGTAGTTACATGCCAGGTTCAAAGCTTTGGACTTGAAACACAGAATTTTGCTTTGCAGGCTGGTTCTGACACCCCTCAGGGGATTAGCCCAACAGCTCAGCATCGGGAAGGGGGTGGGACAGACAGGGTCATTTGACATAGTTCAAGCTATAGTTCTGAGCTCCTCCCCTCTCCATATAGGTCTGGGTGAAAGGACATAAGAACTTGGACCATTTGGAGAGATAGGGGAATGACCCCAATGACTATCAAAAACCCAATTGTCACACAGTATGAAGGACCAGACTTCAGAGGGAGAATTGGGCAGGAATGGCCCCAGGAAGAATTGGTTTTGTGCAGTTTGGGAATGATAGGACCAAGAGGCAGCAACATCACCGCTTCTGGACCTGGTGCTATTGAGAGTTGCCACCACAAAGGGCAAGGTCAAAGGGAGGGAGTCTGTGTAGCAGGAGCAGGAGGAATTCTTGTCTAGGAGGCCATGAGGCAGGAACTTGCCTGATAAGCACCCCTGAGGGCCTTGCTGGTTTGAAGGAAAGGAAACACCCGACCAACCCTATAGAGAGTTGGTGCTGCAATGGCAGGAGGTCCAGGTGGCCCAGCTGAGCCTTGTCATTGGGCCCCTCTGTATGACTTCTGCCCAGGCTATTTCTTGAGCAGCCACTGATAGACCACATCCTGGCCTCAGTCTGGCCTATTTCTGCCAGCCCTGAGTCCTGAGAGCTTTGCCCACGGCTAAGGCCACAGGGAGGTGGGGGCTTTGGCTTATCTTGCTAGTGCCCTGCAGTCCAATCTCCTAATCGGGCCTAATTTGGGGAACTAGGGCAGGGGTGGGGTGGGGGGAGTACATTGAGCGTTCTGCCTTAACTGAATTTCCATACCTCCTGTTGTTAATTATAGAGATGTAATAATGCAATTAGTGCACGATTAAAAAAAATCCCTGATATGATTACCATGGATTTAATATCACATGATATATCATTATATCGTTATGCAGTGACAGATGTAATTGAAATACACTTATTGGAGCCAAGGGTGGTGTTTCATTCAATCCCCAGCACCCCAGGGAGGAAAGGGCTGGCTAAAAAGAAGCAATGGGAGAGGAAATTGTAATGAAAACAAAGAAAACTCACAATGTAACTCTTACCTTGGGCAGTTGGCTCTGGCTGACCTGCAGCGTTTGACGCTGCTTGCAGGTGATAGTGCACATGGATCCCCAGACAGGCCAGTCTCTTCTGTAGGGCTGAGGCAGCATGACTGAGGAGCTGCTTACCTGGTTCTTATCCCAGAATCAGAACCAGTGTCCCCAGGTCCCCTCTGATTTGGTAATGAAGCTCTGGGAACACGAGGGAGATGCTTCCACCTGAAAATAGACTCAGGACCCTCATGGGATCAAACTGAAGTGGCATCAGTTCTCCAAATGTGGGCCCTGGACCTGTGGTGCAGCCCTGGCCTTTGCTGTGATGTAGTCCAGCGCACGAGAGACAGCTGTCCTGTTGCAGGCAGTGGGCAGGAAAGTTAAGTACACAGAGATGGTAATTATCCCACTCAGGTTCTGTGGATGCACAGGGGCAACAGCAACTCTGGGGCCCCTGAAGTAAGTTGGTAGTCGGAACACTGTGAGCCCACAGAACTACCAGCTGGGACTAGAGAGATTGGGTTTGTATCACCTGGTGCAGGTGTCCATCCTTTTGTTGTCACTATGCTGGCCAGGCCTTTGGTGGGCCTGGGGAATGGGGTCAATACCCATAAGGCCAAAGGGTTCAGAAAAGGAGAAGGGGTCAGGAACAGCTTCCTTTGCTGACAATAGGCACCTGAACCCCCAGTTCTAAGGACAGCTATCAGGGGATTGCTGGTCTTTTGGGCAAGAACAGCAGTGGTTCCTGGAGACTGGATGGGATGAATAGCAGTAGCAACTCTGAAAACAAGGCCTTCCTGCTTGGCAAAATCATAACCAAAAGAATGTTCTTTTTTCCCTTCCCTCAGTGGAGACCATTCAGGGAGATAGCTGTTATAACACCTACCCCAAGAATCTCCCAGCATCATGGGGTAACAGATTTATAAGCAAATCTAATGTTGCGGGTGCTGTTTAGAGTATGGATGAGTTTAAAGAAGGGATTAGATAGGAAAGACGTAGTGAAGGAAGGTAGTTTTGATTTGAGTATTGACAGGAATGTGTGCTCATTAGGACAAGAAAAGGGAGAAGTATGAGGGCATTCTAGGTAGGCTGAAGAAGTTTCTTAAGTCTTACAGGCATGAAACAGCAATCTCAGGTCTTAGTGGGTGGTAAGGGAAAAGAAAGAAGCAATGTTGACCCCCCTTTTCTGGTAGACCAGGTAGGAGGTAACGACTTTCACTGTGATTTGGTAACCTCAGAGAAGGGGCTATTTGGGGAGAAGATGTTTGAAATGGGTTTTTAAACATATTGAAAATGAAATGGCTAAGTAAATCCAATTGGAAATGCCAGGTAGGCAACAGAATATATATGTTTAACACACAAATAGTGGAGGCAAGAAATACTGATTTAGAAGTTGGAGAGCCCTGACTGAGTGGCTTAGTTGGTTGGAACATTATCCTGTACACCAGAAGGTTACAGGTTCAATCCCCAGTCAGGACACCTGCCTAGGTTGTGGGTTCCATCCCTGGTTGGAGGATGTACGGGAGGCAGCCAATCGATATTTATTTTTCACATCAATATTTCTCTCTTTCTCTCTCACGTTCTTTCTCTCTCTCTCTTCCTTTCTCTCTAAAATCAAACACATCCTCGGGTGAGGATTAAAAAAAAGAAGAAGAAGTTGGACAAATTGAAGATAAGGAAGTTGGAAGAATCATCCAGGAAGAGTAGTAGAGTGTAGACAAAAACAGGGAGAGAGAGTGTATGGGCACACACGTAGGATGACCAGATGCAGAAGAGACTGTATAGGAGAAGGACAGGAAAACGACAGAGACATAAGAAAACTCAGAGTTGGATGTTGAAAAAATCAAAAGAGAAGGGTTTTAAAGATGAAGCAGTCTGCAAGAACCTGAAACTGCTGTGGATATGGGCAGTGTGGTGAAGACTTGACTTTAGCAGGAGCTAAGTGGCATGTTAAGGCTGGAAACCAGTCTACACTGGTAAAGGAGTGATGGGGGAGGTAAGTGGAGGAGAGCGGAGAAAATCTGGAAAAGTTTGGTTGTCAACAGACTAGGCAGAAGCTCTGGATGGCAATATGGAGTGAGTGGAGGACTTTAAAAATTATAATCTAATATTTATATAACTTTCAAAGAACCTTATTTTAAGCACTTTACGTACAATAACTCATGTAATCCTCACATCAACTCTATGGGGTTTCCAGTTAGTATTGCTGCATAACTAATTACCCCAAAACGTAGTTACTTAAAACAATAATTATTTTATTAGCTGATGGTTTCTGTCAATCAGGAATTCAGTAAGAGCTCAGTTAGGTGGTCTGGCTCAGGTTCTCTCACACATTTGTAGTCAGTGACTGGAGCTGGCACCGTGCATGGTTGGAGCTGCTGGGGGCTGCCTGGACTTCTCTCTTTCCCTAGTCTCGTAGCTTCTTTGTGTGGTCTTTCTGCACAGGCTTGTTTGGTCTTCCTCATGGCATGGCTGCCTCGAAGCAGTCTGACTAATTCAGGGCAGCTCAGGGCTCCGAGACAAGTGTTCTAGTGAGTGAGGAAGAAGAGGCCTTAGCATTTCTGAAATTATATCATATTCCTTGCAGTTACATTGCATTACTTCTACATTACTATGTTGGTTGAAAAAGTAAAAAAAAAAAAGTCCACCCTATCTAAAAAGGAGGTGACATAGATTCCCTCTCTTTATGGTAGGTATATCAGAGTCACATTGTAAGAAGAGCATGTGAGATGGGAGATAAATGTTACAGCCATCACTGGAAAATATAATCTGCTATAAGTGGTGTTTTAAACTGAACCCAGAAAATGGAGAGGGAATAGTATTCTTAAAGGCAAAGTGCATTTTGGGTGATGGCACCAAGAATATTTAGAGGCAGCAGTGGGACAAGTGTTCCTGAGTGACCTCAGGTATACCTGGAGGAAAGAACTACCACTCCACTTTGTAATATAAGAAATCAAGGCTCAGAGAGTTTTAATAACTCATCCAAAATTCAGTGCCCAAAACTGGCAGTACTGGGAACCAATTCATGATTTGTCTGACTCCTGAGCCCATAGACACTGCCCTTCTGTGAGACTGGGCCTCTGGGCATGCCATCCTCATGTTTACCTGTGGCCTCCGTACTTGGTTTACCAGCTACAGAAGAAGTGTTGGCCAGTTAGATTAAAAGGTTAGGTAATAGTTATACCTATCAGACTTTCCCTCCCTCATTCTCCAGAGTATCTTGTTTACAGCTTTGCCTGTTGGGTGTATGTGGGCAATGGTTTGATTTGGTTCCTCATCCTGGGAAATGGCCATCAGCCTTAGGCCCAGTCGGGGTGACAGTCATCCAGAGGTCTGGTTAAAGGTCTGCTCCTCCTCAGCTTGTGGAGAGGCTGGATAGGTTGGATGTGCTGGTGTTGGCTTAGAAGCTCTGGGTTTTCTGGAAGTTGCAGGGCAGCCTGTGCTTTTCTCTGCAGTCTGAGGTGGGCTCTGGCGCCAGCCACTGCCCTTTCCGCTCTGTGTCCACCCCATGCCCAGGGCCCTGGTAGGTAGCGAACGGGTGGGCAGAGATACCCCAGCAGCTGTCGATGCTTCTTCTTTCCTCTTTGAAGGATCTGATGCTGCTGCCGATGAGGGCTACTTCATCTATTAAACCCAATACACTTGTCGCAGCTGCTAAGCCCCCGTAAGCCGCCGGGCGCCGTGTTTGTGATGGGACTGACAGTGCATGGAGGAGGCTGATTATACACGATTCCATTTCGCGGGCCCAGCAATGTAATTTCACAGGGCGATCAGCGTTTGCATGTAATAGCAGGCTGTGCTGAGGTGTCAGAATATTAAAGGCGCTAATGGCAAAGCTCCCTGTTACACAGGGGGCCACCCGCCGCGCCTACAGCAGGGCTGCGTGGCAGGCCCGTCGCAGATGGCTGGCCACTAAGCTAATGGGGCAGCAGCCAAGGCGGGCAGAGCCACGAGAGGGGAGAGCCAGCCGGGAGCAGCTCGGCACCTGCTTCCCTGTGCATGGAAATTACAGCAGCTCAGGGGAAGGGAAGTGTGCGAGCCTGCCTGGCATAGGGCTGGGATGGTGCAGTTTGGTAGACCAGCATCTCTCACCCCAGCCCCACTGCCCTGGATGGGGCTTGAGCTCCTCAGACATCCTTCCACTGGCCCCCCTCTGGTGCGTCCTGATGGCTGGGAGAAGTGCAGCTGGAACAGTGGCCAGAGAATTTGAACCCAGCATGGCAAAGGGGGATCAGGCGCAGATCTTGGCAAGAGGTCTTAAAACATTCCTGCCCTGCACTGATCAAGGTCAGAACGCTTCTGGGTCCGTTACCCTGACACCCCACAGGCTGGTAGCAGAGGGGGTGGGGTGGCTAGGAAGCAAGAGAGAGGGGAAAGGGCACCTCAGTTGATGCCAGTTTGCACAGAGCTAGGAGGCAACACCTCAAGAAATGACTCCTCCTGTCCATATTGGCTGCCCCAGCAACACCCAAGGCCTTGCTGTTGCACTCGCCATGCTTGCTGCCACCCTTCTCCTTTGCCCTCGCTATGTTTTCTACCTGGTGCCCTCCAGGCAGCTTTTCTAGCCACCTCCAATCCCACATGGGCTTGTCTGTCTTCATTGTCTCTGTGGGTAGCCACAGGGTACAGCCTCCTTGCATCCTCATGTTCTGACGGTTCCCTTGGTCCCAGACTTGACTTCTCAGCCAGAATCTGAGACACAGCCCACATCATCTTATCTTGAGCTGTACTTCCAGGGAGGCTGTGCTAAGAATTCTGGATGAATGTAATCTCTTAGGGAGGATGTTGGGAGGGAGTGGAGAATGGGCAGAGGGGCATAGTTGTGTGGGTATGCATGCTTGGTGTATTTATCTGGGGGGAGGGCAGGAGCTTTAGAAATGGGTCCTGGGGGGTGGTAGGCATGCGGTACAGGTACAGAGGGCAACACGTGAAAGGATCCAGACCACACATTAGTAGGACCACAGGTTGCTATAGGACCCCATTTTCCCTGGGTGGCTGTCTGTGTCCACTGGCTGTGCCTAAGGGGTACTTGCACTGGCAGGGTGCGCTTGAGGTGTTGGTCCGTGCCTAGAGGGTTCCGTGAAGCTGGTGCTCACTTGTGAAGGTTCAGCTCTGGAGGGGTGTGTGGCAGTACCGGGGGGAGGCATTCCAGGATTCTCTACGGGGGCAGTAAAGAGAGAGCCCAGGCTGAAGGAGAGCAGTTTTAATTAACCATTTTTAATATCATTTTGGACTCTGGCTGGTATGTGAAGGCCCCGCTGGAAGCAGCATTTGTAAAAATTAAATCCCTCTTATTAGGAGCTTGGCAGACCCACATACACGTGTTGCCTCCCCTCCTCCCTCCCAGGCCCCCTGAGGAAGTGCTGGATGAGGCCGTGTCAGGGCAGCAATTGGTTATCACGCCTTATCTGGGAATATGAAACTGCGGCATGACACCCGTGGCCACGGTGGAGACGCCGATTCATCTCACCCTAGCTCTGACAAGCTAGACTGCCCTTCCTGAAAGGCATTCGTCAGGCGGGACCAGGGCTGCTGCCTCGCTTGGTACCCCGGCGTTTTGCCATGGGTTCTGGCTTTCCTCCGTCCAGCCTGGTCCTCCTGGGCCCTGCCACCCTCCACCCCCCTTCACACATCCCAGTCTGGGGAAGTTCTTGGGGAGTCATTATTATAATAATAATCTAATCATGCTGACACTCGTTGGGGCAAGCGTCTAATGTTATCTGAAGTGGTCTTCCCGCTTAGCAGCGATAAGACTCAGGACGACGTGCAGATAACGTTGAGCTGCCCTGTCCCCGAGCCGAGAGCAGAGCAGGGGGCCCCAGCAGCCCTGCCGCCCGCTGCTTTAAGCCGGGAAGCGGCAGCACCTGCTAATGCAAGTGTTTAATATTTGATGGGCTGGGATAAAGCAGGATCACCTTCGAATTGAATTGAGTGTCAGCCGAGAATCTATTACTGAAATTCGGGTGTGATTTGACAGCAAAGTAGACGATGTTATTCTTCACTAGTTACTGCAATCTTCTCCCCGACATCACTTAAATATTTTTTTCTTTGCTTGAGTAAACACACATTATCCTTCTTTTTTCCCCTTCCTTCCCTTTTTCCTTTTTAGAGGGGGAAAAAAAAAACATCCAGCTTGCCTTCTCCAGGCTGATAGAGTAGATTGTTATTTCTTTATTTGTCCTATTAAATGGAATTTCTGATCGTTTAATCCGGCCTTTGTAAGTGATTTTAAAGTACTTGAAAGCCGGCCCGCCGCTGCTCTCTGGCCCGCTGCACTCCAGCCATGGCCCGGACCATGCTTAGCAGCGTCTCCAGCTGTGTCCCACCCACTGGCTGCTTTCCCTCCCTGTCTGTGCTCCCCCAGCTCAGCCTTAGCCAGCGACCTCTCCCCTGCCCTTGAGTCTCACACTCAGTCTCCAGTCTGTGGTTGCAGCTGTGACAAGGGAAATGGTGGGAGGGTTGGTTTGGAAGTTGGGCTGTGTCTGGTACCCCTGTGGTCAAGGAAAATGGCTTTGAAGGGTGCCAAGGGTGAAGTGCACCGGCTCCTAGCCTTTCAGTGCCAGTGGGGCTGTGGCTTGGTTCCTGCAGCTGGGAACGAAGGGTTCTAGCCCTCTGCCCAGCTCCTGGCCCTGGCACGGGCTCCTGTCTTGATTCTGATCCTATGCTCAGTGCTCCCCCTGGTGAAGGAGGCTGCAGTGAGAGGGGGACCTCCTGGGCCCAGTGATTGGCAGGGGTACCTTAGTGCCTTTGCAACCATGGCTGTAGCCACTTTACTATCACCATCTAACTTCTAGGGACTCACCCGAGCTTCATTTCTATTGACCACTGTCCCACATGCTTCCTGACACTGAGAGAAGGGCAGCCTTTTATTTGGGGACTTCTAAGGTGAGGGGATGGGTAATATTTGAAATGTCAGCTCGCTATGCAAGTCCACTGGTAGAAAGAAACCCAGGACTTTGCTACCAGGCTGAGCAGGAATTAAATTCCCATTGGGCCACTTTATAGTCTTCTAACCCTTGTGCGGCTCTTCTTTCTGGATCTCAGTTTCCTCACCTGTGGCATCAGGTCATCACACCTGTAAGGTACCGTTAAGAGAGGGTAATATCCCTGTCCTGCCATGTGCCCTACCCCCTCAACCCCTCATGGTGGTTGGCTGTGGCCAGGTGACAGGAGTAGGGGATGGAGGGGGCAATGAAGTGCTGGGGGTCTGAGCAGATCGATGCCCCCAGCACTTCCTTCCCCAACCCCTGGAAAACAATTAAGTACAGATCGATGGGTGGCTGCTTTGAATATGCATAAGTGAGCACTTGACCTTCAGCAAAGATCTGCTTCCCCTCACACACACACACACACACACACACACACACACTCACTTCATGTGCTCCCCTCACAGCTGCTTGAGTCAGCCAGGTGACCTTATGCCTCCTCATTTGAGCCCCCACATGGCACTCAGCCTTCTATTGCCTTGCTTGTCTTTCTGGTTTTAAAGCAACTTGACCATGGGCAGGTGGTTGGCGCCCCCTCACTTCTGTTTTTCTATCCGTGAAGTTTGAATACATTGCTCTGCAAGTCATTTCTGACACTGGTCTCTCTAGCCAGTAATACTATGGGGGAGGGGGCCCAGCAGGGTGCTGGGAACTCTGGAGAGGACGGAATCTAAGGGCAGAGGGGGTACCCAGGTGAGAGGAGGGGTCCTGACAGGGAGGGTCTTGGTAAATGGGAGCGATCTAGAGGAGCAGGTGAGGGGGCACCCAGTGAGGGCCAGGGGCCTCTGATGGGGAGATGTCCAGGAGAAAGGGAGCTCTGCAGGAAGAAGAGGTTTTCTGGTGGAAACGGGGCCTAGTGAGGGGACTCTCCTGAAGTGGCATGATGAGAGTAAGCCCTTGTAGAGGGGAAGTTTTGGTGGGGGGGTGGTGAATGATGGGGTTGGTTCAGGGGTCAGGGCCTCTGTTAACCATTCTTGCCTCCTGTCTTCCAGGCTTACAGCTTCGCCATGGGCTGCTGGCCCAAGAATGGACTTCTAGACATGAACAAGGGCCTCAGCCTGCAACACATAGGCCGGCCCCACAGCGGCATTGGTCAGTCCCTCCACATGTCCCCCTGGCAGCTCGGTCAGTCCCCTGCCCGCATGCCCCAGCCACCTGGTACACAGAGGCATTCTGTGGCTCTTCAGCGCTCTAACGGTGCTCTCTGTAACTGGCGAGAGTGGGAAAAAGGGGTGGAGTGAGAGGAGAGTGGAACCAGACCATTGGAAGGGGACTCTCAAAACAATATTTAGGAGGAGGCTGGGTTCTAGGCCCTTGGATTCAAGCTAAGGTGCCCCTGCTCCCGGCTACTTCTCTGGTGGGTGATGTCCTCAGAGGGGTGGGCATATGTCAGCTTACCTACCCCCTGTGGAGCTGGAGGAGACTGTTTAATATTGTTTCAAGTCTGTGGCCACTAAACTGGGTGATCAATGGGAGTTAAGGAGATGAATTATTTAAACCTCACCAGCTTTTAATTAGTCGGGGTCCTTCTGACCGATGGCTCCGTCCACAGGGTATTGACTCCCCCGCAGGAGCAGCAGCCTCCATTGAGCGGTACCCAGGTTGGGAGGGGCCACTTGGGGTCCTGGGTGGGGGTGTGCCTCCAGGGGCATTACTGCTTGGGAGGGGGCTAGCGTGGCTGTGGTTCTAGGCACTAGAGGCTCTGCTAGCCTCTGATCTATCAGTACGGATATGTGTCTGTCTGTGAGTGTGTGTGTGTATCTGTCAACTTCAGCTGCTTATGTAAGGGTATATATGTGTCTCTGTGTGTGTGTATATATAAGGAAGGCATGTATGTGTGAAAATACATCTGTATATTTTTCTGAGGGCACGTGCTTATATAGAACTGTGCCCTCAGAAAGCAACTGTCAGCTTGTGTGTGCGTATCCATCAGAAAGTGTGCTTGTCATTTCTGTGTATCTTATTTTGTCTGCATGTGCATACACACGCATGCAAATGCTTTCAAGCAGGCATAAGCTTTGTTCCAAGTGGGGAGAAACAAGGGTATTCTTGGGTAGCACTACAGCATTCTCATAACTTGTGTACCTTTGGGGAGGGATCAGAGGTTGAGGGAAGGGGACTGTCAAGATACACTGAAAGGATCCAGCTGCCTATTCTACATGAGCCCCTCATCCTTTCCACAGATACCTGGTGGGCGCTGGGCATTCTGAGTAGAAGTTCCTGTCCTCAGGAAGCTCACATCCTGGGAGGAGACAGAGACTGAACTGGGGGTTTGACACTCAGGGCACTAAGAGCTGTGATGATGGAAACACGTGGGCTACCTCAAGGGAGGTTTCCGGGTCCTCTGTTGCTAAGGTGGTTTCTACTCCTTGACTTATATCTCATGGATTTCTTGGATGCCCTGTATCATTCTTGTTGGTGGCGGGGAGAAGATGAAGTCAATGGACCTGAGGAATTTGGGAGTCTCCACAGCAACTGCTGTCGCTGTCCCCTCCCCACCAGTGTTCTATACAATTTAGAGGAGACCCCAAATCTAGCAAGGTGATATGCCTGTGAGGTTGGCAGGAAGTCTCCTAGAAGAGTGAGGGTATCCTTGAAACATGAATAGGAGTTTGCTAGGCAGAAAAATGGGGAAGGGTTTTCTTTTTAGGGGAAAGTGTGTTTAAGGCCTGAGGGCATGAGGAAGCCTGGCATATTGAGAGGACATGCCCAGACATCCAGACAATTTCCAGGGTCTGACGTGAGAGATCCTGGTTAGGAAATGAATGGCTAGGAAATCAGCGGGAAGTAAGTGGGCCTTGAATACCAGGTTGGGGCGGGTGAGTTTCTTGTGAGGTATTTTTTCTTTTTTATTGAATTTATTGGGGTGACATTGGTTAATAAAATTGTACAGGTTTCAGGTATACAGTTCTATCATACATCATCTTTATATTACATTGTATGTTTACCACCCACATCAAGTCTCCTTCTATCACCATTTATGTACCTTTTACCTTCATCTTCCTTCTCGTGAGGCTTTGATGAGACGGAGAATTTGTGAGTGAGAGGACATGATCAGAGCTTTGATTCAGAATCAGTGAGGCACTTTGTGCTGCACAAACTAGCTCTTAATAGGTGCTCAATAAATTCAATCTGATAGGGGGATAAATGAACAAGTGAGTAGATGAGTCAATGAAAGAGGAATGGTACAGGGGGGGCCAGAGAATGAGGAGCAGTGAGAGGACTCGCATTGGCCGAGGGGAAGAATGGACTGTAATTGAGTCTGACCAGTGGGAGGAACCAGCGGCACTGGGTTAACTCACCCTGCACAGCCTTGAGCTCAGTGTCCCACTTTTGTCTATCTGTCCAGGGTGTTTTTGAGAAGGGCTTCCTCATTTCCACTCTGCCACCTCCTGGAATTCAGTGATGCCCCTCTTGTCTCTTCACCCATGTTGATTCTGGGCTAAGACCTCTGAAGTGTCCCTTCCTTTTCCATAAGAGAAGGATTTTCCATCAGGGTGGGCCCCAGGGGATAGCCTCAGGCTGAGAGTGACAACGGAGTGAGGGCTTTGGAGCCCGGAGTTCTGGTTCTGCCACCCAGAACCATGCGACTTCAGACAAGGGACAGTGCTACTGTTGGGAAGGTTCAGTGATGTCAGCTGTGTGAAGGGCTTGTGCAGTGCCTGGCACACAGTGGGCACTCAAGCACATTGGGGGTTCCTGGCTTTTGGTCTTTGTGTTTTTGAATGAAGAGGGCAGCCCTACCAGCTCTGGGCTGGCTCTGAGGTGTGGGTGAGGGTGCTTGGAAGGATGGGAGGATGCAGGGCATTAATTGGGCTGGGAGAGGCGGGGATGGGAGGTGTGGGTTTTGAGCAGTGAGGTTAATGGCCCTCGCGCCAAAGAGACAGCTTTAATGAGCTTCAGCTGGCGGTGCCCCAAGTTACTGTGCGTGCTAAAAGGGTCGCGCTGTAAGAGTTTGATGTGGACTATTTCCCAGCCTTGGGGTCAGGGGTCAGCTCCTGTCACTGGCCACTCAGGCTGGTCCTCAGTGACATGGTACTAATTAACTGTGTGAGGAGCTGCCAGCCTGGAGTGGGGAGTGGCATGTATATTGGGGGTTGGGGGTGAGACAGCATTGGTTATGCTGGGCAGGGGTTCTGCACATCCCACAGATTAGCCATCTCCAGGACCTGCTTGGTCTCCCACAATGCCATGGGGGTGGCAGTGGCTCAGTGTGCACATCGGCGATGACGCTAGTCCCACCAATGATCCTGAGTTCCATTCTAAGGCATCTGTGGTAGGGGGAGCCTGTGGGGCCTGCCTGGCAGGGACTCCTGAGCACTGGGTGGTAGAGGTGCTGAGAGAGCAAGGGGGCAGGCTTACGGGAGGGGTGGGGGCACAGAGATCCAGCTGTAGACCGGGAGAGGGCTGGCAGGATGGATATGGGCAGCTGAGCTATTTGAGGGGGAGTGTGGGAAATGTTCAGGCAGAAGAGTGACCTGGTCAGAGTTGGGCTTCAGTCAGAACAGCCAGAGAGTGTGTACATGGAGGACTAGTGAGGAGAAAGTGCAGAAGGGGGTGTACAGGAAGGTACATGGAGGTGACGGTTAATTCAGTGCCGGCAGTGGCTTGTGGGAAGGGAGTCGGGACCGGGTCAGTGAACATTCACCTTGCACCTACTATGTGTCAGGAACTGTGGTAAGTGCTAGAAATATGTTAGTAAAGATGACAGACACAGTGCCCGGCCCCCACAGAGCCCACAAGTACAGTCCAGGATGGGGTAAACGAGGCTGAGGAAGAGATGGGGCTCAGGGGTGGAGGCTCCGCGGGGGTAGGGGACTAGGGGCTGTTACCGTGGCCTCTCGGTCAGGGGGGGACACCTCCTGCTCGGGGAATGGATTTGGCCTCATGAGCCTGGTGAACAGGGTGACGTTGGAGCGGGTTGTGGGTGTGGAGGGACTGCATGTATGTAGAACTGGCTGTTTAGTGGGATCTGTCAGCTTCCCAGGCTTGGGCCACTGGCTGTAGGCAAGCAGCCTTCAGCAGGGACTGCCAAGTGCTGTGTGGTCCTTTCACTTCAGCCACGGGTCAGCAAAGCACTCACATTATGTGGGGGCACTTTATTGTTAACTAATATAATTTTCACACCAGTATTACGAAGGCACGCGTCATCATTCCCACCTATCAGGCTAGGAAACTGAGGCTTAATTAGTTTAGCGACTTGCCTGAGGTCACACAGCCAGTTGAGCCTGGTGAATTGAGTTAGGATTCAAACCCAGGCCTAACTAAATGCAAAGCCTGTGTTCTTCTTACCACTGTGCTAAACCAAACTACCTTTTTTTGGTGCTGGGTTTTATGCTACTAACATAGACAGTGAGGAAGAAAACAAGCTCAGCTCCCACATTTCCTTCAGTGTCATGCAAAGCATACAGGCCTTGACAAAGCTTCAGTAGCAGCAAGGAAAGGAAAGGAGGTATTGCTGTCCCCTCTCTTTGCTGCAGTCACACTCAGAGCCAGGGCCCTGCCACCAATGGCCTCTGACCTCCTCTTGACCCCGATAGTTTCTGTTCTGTGAGTGGGGTTTGCCCTCCACCTCTTGCCTCAGGAAAGCCTACCCATCTTCCAGGGGCCACCTCCTCTGGGAGTCTTGCCTGGCCTTCCCAGCGTGGGTGTGCAGAATACACCTTTAGGCCCTGATTATAATTTGTTCAGTGATGATCAAGCCCCATACACTTTACCTCTCTAAGGGCAAGACCCAGGCATACTTTGCTTTCTTTTCTTGTTTGTTTGTTTGTTTGTTTTCATCTACACAGGAAATAGGAAATGTTGGTAAAATCTCATCACTTGTTGGGGCACGGAGGCCCCGTAAACCTCTGGGTTCAGCTGGCTGGGAGAATAACTGGAACCTTCCCTAATGCCCAGCTGGGTGGTCCTGCCCTCATTGCTTCACCCTTCTGCTCAGGGACTGAGGAGGTCCATCTGAGGCTCATGGTAAGATCAGATGGTCAGACAAGTGGACTCTCTCAGGAGTTCATTGCCCAGCACAGTTTGGCAAGAGAGCTGGGCTGGCAGGATGGGGGTGTGGCCCCAGGAGGGCAGTACTGGCCTGTGGTCTCCCCTGAAGGAGTGGGGTGTCTATCAAGAGTCTAGTCAGAGCACATTAGCTCTGTGACATGGATCTCATTAGCGCCCGTGAGAGGTGTCACTGCAGGAGGATTGTTGGCTCAGGGAGACTCTTGTACCAAAAGGAAGAAAGGACAGTGACAGCCTTTTCTCTGCTGCCTCTGCCGCCAGCTCCCTGGGCCGCCTGCCCTCCTCCTCTTAGTAGGGGTGTGGGGGTGCTGGCTAATGAGCTCATCTACAGTACAGCTTTGCCTTCCCCTCCTTGAAGTTCTCTGGGTCCCTCTGAAGACCTCAGGCCCAGGATTAGCACACACCAAACACCAGCTCCCCCCACCCCCTGCCCAGCAGGGAGTTCCTTCTGATCACCCTTCCTCTGCTACCGTAGGCAAGGGAAAGGGGGTGGGGCCAAGGCAGCCACTGTGGCCAGTGGGAGAGAGCTTTCACCTTCGGAATGTTCAAGCCCGCTGCCTCCCTTGACCATGTCCACTTCTCTGCAGTGGGCTCTTTCTTCCCACAGTTGTGATCTTCTCTTCCCCTCCCCTTTCCCCATGACACCTCTCATCCCTATAATGAACCCTTCTCCCAAGGCAAGGAAGATTTTGGGGACTCTGGCTCAAGGTTCAACACAATGTGGCATTTAGATGGGATCTGATAAAGGACTTCAGAATTTGCAAGAACCCAGTTTCTGTGCTTCAGATGAGTAGATGGTGATGAAGAACTGATACGAGACCACTGCAGACCTCATCGCCTCTCCCTGGCTGGCCTCCAGGGGCAGAGAGGTGCTCTCCCCCGTCGCCCCTACTTCATCCTCCTCAGGGCTGGGAGGGCAGGAGTCAGCACAGCTGCCTCGGAGAGGGTGCAGAGCCAGCTGGAGTACATGCTTCCCCAGCACAACCCCACTGCTGACTGCTGTGTGGTGTAGCTCCGAGTGAGGAGGATGGATAGCCATGAGAACTCTCCGGGCATCCAGGGTCTCCGCTGGCCTGCTTGCATAGTGCTCAGAGAGAGGGGTGCACACCCTCCTTCCTGGGCTGGTACCCTGGGAACTCCAGGGACATCTTGAGCACTTGGTCCTTGCCAGACACCATGCTCTAGTCTTCGGTAGCAACCACAGATGGAAAATGGACAGACGTGTGTACAAGTGGACTGACGGATGGAAGGAGAAAGGTTCTGGTATATGTATGTATGTGTTCTGTGTGTGTGATATGCACTGGGAAGTACAATCTTTGTTTCCCTTCCTTCCTAGCCCCAGGCCCCAGGCCCCAGCCCGGCCTCCCCTTGTCTCTCTGTATCTCCTGTCAAACCATCGCAGACGTAAATGACAAAGAAATCAGAAAGACAGATCAATGCTGGCCAAATTAGCACTTGCAGATAGACTGTGCGGGGATGTCAGCGCCCTGACCCCTGGTGATCTTGCAGCCTCCGCTGCTGATATTATGCAAATTGCATCCATCTGGCAGGACCCGTGTGCTTGCTGCTCCTACTCAGAGGAGTAATGGGCTGGGGGTGGGCGGGAGTATTGGAGCAAGAGTCGGCGGGGTGAGTGTGTGCCTGTGTGTGCCTGTGAGCATGTGCTTGCGTGTATGTGAGGGTGTGTGGTGCCCACCAAGCACTGGGTGGTGATGGAGTGATTGACAGGGCAGATAAGGGGCTGCATTGGATTCCTTTGGGCTGGGGGATTAGGAGCAGCCACAGATGGGAGATAACCAGACTTCATTTCAGTTTATTTTCCTCCTTATCCCCTCTCCCCACCTTCACTCCCGAAAAACACAATCTCTGTAGTTTGCGTTTTCATCAATATTTGCAAGTCATTACCACTGGTTTAAGGTGAAAGACAATGTCAGGGCCCAGACCATGCCGGCCTCTTCCCCCAGTCTCACACAGGCCTGGTACCCTAGGAATGAATTCCCAGAGCAGCCCAAACAGCCTGTACTCCCGTGGGGTTCACAGCATCCCTTCTCCCTTGCCCACAGTACTTATGGGGGTGGGGAGGTCCATACCTCATGGACCAGTCCTAATGACCTAATGGCACCTGACAATCCTTCAGCGGGGCCTGTGCCCCTCCCACCTGTTGCTGTGTGCCATCCCTGCCTTCAAGTTTAGGCCCCAGCTTAGGTGCTTCTGCCCCTGGTATTAGCTGTGTTCCTGGGAGCTGTTTTACCTCTTCTGTGGGACCCTGGGCCCTTTCTCACAGCACTTCCAGCCCTTAACACTACTGCCCAGGGCCCTGCTGGGGCCTGTAGCCCACAAAGACAGGTATTTGGGCTGGTCCGAATAACTATCTATTTACCAGTATCCTTAATAATATTTGCTGAGTATCAGATGTAGTAAAGAGGACTTTGTCTTTTATCTCATTGAATTCCCAAACCCTGTGAGATAGGAGATGTCACCAGATAGGAAACTGAAGCTCAGGAAGGTTGTCACTCACCCAAGTCTGCAGAGCAAGGAAGTGGAGAGCAGGAATTTAAACACACATCTCTCTAGGGTCAGACCTCTTCACAGCCAGCAGCAGTACTACTACTTCACAGCTGTGTCACCAACCTGGGACACTCACACGTCACCACACTGGATCCATTTTTTTAATATATAAATTTTATTATTTTTAAAGAGAGCAAAAGGGAGGAGGAAGAAAGGGCTAGAAACATCAATATATGGTTGCCTTTTGCATTCCTCCAGCTGGGGACCTGGCTGGGGACTTGGTCTGGAACCTGGGTATGTACCCTGACTAGGAATTGAACCCTTGGGCTCGCAGGCCAGCACTCAATCCACTGAGCCACACCAGCCAGGGCTCACGCTAGATCCATTTAAAGGAACCATCCTTGCACAGCAGCCAGGCAAGTTCCTTTAGCTTGTAGCCTCTGACCACAAACCCTGACCCAGACCAGCTCCCCTGCCAGGCTAAACCAGACAGAAGGAAACAGGATTCAAACACATCCCACTCTCAGGAGCTGAGTCTGAGACAGCTGGGCTGTAGCAAGAAGGACACACAGGTGACAGAATGCACCCAGCAGCTGAGCCTGCCCAGGGGTATGGCACAGCAAGTGGGATCCAGGCTTCTGCAGCTCAGACCAGCCAGCTGTGGTAGCTGAGGGTATGCTGTGCCAGAGGCCCCTCCAAAACTGGGTTCCAGCTGTACCAACCCACCAGGCAGGGTTGGAAGCTGAGAGTGTTGGGGACATGTCCGGGGACACGTGTGCAAGGGGAGCTTGTTCTAATGAGGAGAACATGGCTGCTAGTTAGGCGAGGGGCGGGCGGGGAGCCGCAGAGCTGATTGAAGGCAGGGGCAGGGGTCAGACAATTAGGCCCAGATCCGGCTGTTTGATGTGAGTTCTGAGGCCTCAAAGCCTCCCTTCAGCCCGCTCCCTCCACTCCCTCCTCTCCCTCCTCTTTCCTTTCTTCTTCTGCCCAAAGGCAGGAAGGATGGAAATGCTTACTCTCACTGTTACTATTATTAAACTCTGTGCCAGGCCAGCCAGACCCCAGGACTCCTGACCGCAGGGGGCCCCCCAGGTCCCTCGAGGCTCTGTGGACCCCACAGGGCATCTGACCAGTAGCCAGGGCCAGCCTGAAGGCAGGGACAAGGTGAGACCCAGGGCAGTGTAACCCTTCTGCCTCTTGCCTCAGAGGTGGTAGTGAGGTGGTAGTAAATGGGGCCTCCCAGTGGAATTTGGGCCTGGGGCTGCCAGGGCCACATCCCAGGCCTGCTTTGACCATCACCTCCTGCAGCCACCTCGTTTTCTGTTCTGTTGTGGGGTTGCTAGGGTAAGGGCATGGTGGGTTCATGCTCATACCCCATCACACTCATAGTTGTCTACAGCGCCACACCAAAACCTCACCCTGCCAGGTAAAGACATACAAAGCCCTTCAGTGGTCACATTCACACACCAAAGCAGAGTGTCCCCCTACCCCCAGCTCAGATGTCCTAACCAGCATACTGTCATGTCACAGAGTCCTACCCTAGTCACACTGGTGCAAAAGCCCTGACTGTCCCCTAGGCAGCGTCCCTCCCCAGAGTAGCTGGGAACTGCAGTAAAATCGTGGGGCGGGGGGGGGGGGGGGTCCTTCCAGTTCCCCATCCTAGGAAATAAGCCTTTCAAGCTGGTACTGACCAGAGAGTCGGAGGAAGCCAGATTGGGGAGGGGGGCAGTGGGGAGAGGGAGGGTGGGAGCAGAGATAAATGTTAGCTCATTTCTTCCGTAATTAGTTACTCCCTCATCCCCGAGTTGTAATTGTGAACAAGCTGTAATGTTTAATTAGTCTGTAAATGAAACCCCAATTTCATAATGGCCTGGCTGACAGGGCTAAGTGAGCCGGGGAGGAGGGAAGCAGAAGGCATAGGGAGGGCTTGCAGAGGGGGAGGAGGGCGGTTCGTGGGATCACCTCCTCTTCCCAGCCCCAGCCTGGCCTCCATAGGGGTGGCTGAGTGACTGGGTCCAATCCATGCCCTTCACCTTTACCAGCCTCTCCACTGCCCCTTCTTACCAGAGAGAGGGAAGGGAAGGTTGTTGGCTTTCTTATTACACTTTCTCTGCCTCCCGGTCAGTTCTGCAGCTGGGATACGACAATCACAGCCCAGCCTGGATGCTTCTAGTTGGAGAAGCTGTCTCTGGGCCTGTGACCCCAGCAAATAGGGTGCTTCCTCACCAGGTCCAGCCTTCCCTTCCCCAAGTCAACCTGCTAAGAGGCCTTTGCACAGCATCGGGGGCCTCATGACCGGTCCTATACCTGAAGGAGCCAGTGATTGGCACAGGGTAGGCCCCTCCCCTCCCGTCCCACTGCTAGTGGGTTCTAGCATCCTTGCTGTGCCGACACCCCGGCCAGGCCTTATTTCAGCAGGTGTCACAGCAGACTGTGATAAACTGGAGCTGCCGCAGGGGGGAGCCCCTGGCCCCACCGCTGCCTCATCGGTCTCTCCCCTGTCTCCCCCACAGCATCCTCACTGACTGCGCACACCCCACCCGCCGGCTGCAACCATAAATCTCAATTTACGAGGGTGGCTCTGGTGGGGGAGGGAAGCCGTGCCACTAATGACGGCTCCTCAGCCGGATTTTTCATGTTGCACAGTCATAAATTTTTAAGAACAGCATGGGCAGCACGTTAGCGAGTTATTGAGGCTGCCTGTGTGCCGGCTGCCTAGCTCTGAGAGAGCAAGCAGAGTCTGGTAGGACAGAGGAGGCTCTTGGGGCTGGTTGGGGGCCCAGCAGCCGGACTAGTGTGGACGCCAGCGTAAAGCTGGGCCAGGCAGGCAGCGAGCATGAGCCTTGGCACAAGGTAGGCCGTGCTGCCCGAGCAGCTGGGCGCCAGGTGCATGGGTGGCATGCGGCACGCGGGCATGGACGAGGGTGTTGGGAGCTGCCGGTGGATGCCTCTGCTCCAGGACTTGACACCGTGATATATGGGGAGCCTCAAGACATATGGATTTTCGAAGTGGCCACTTTGAGTAGAATTACAAACCCGAACCATGTGCACAGTGAGAGCTGCACTTGGTTCATAAGCCAGGTGCTTTTTAGGATTGTTCTTGGAGTCAGCAAGAGAGATTCCTAGGGAAATACCCACAGAGGGGGTGGATCTGTGGCATATGCTAGAGCCAGGTGCCTGGAGACAAGCTGACCTCATTCTGCTTAGAGCTTATCACTTCCAGGTGGAAGGTCCTGGCTAAGTCATTTACCCTCCTGGGCCTCAGGTTCTTCCCCTTTCCAGTAGGGTTGATGATGGCACCTACCTCTTCAGGCTTACTCTGAGGATTTGAAAGTGCGGTGAAACCCTGAGTACATATTAGCTTGGTTGTCTACTTAAATCCCTGGGGGAGTTTTGAGGGGAATGTCTGGGGAAAAGGCTTCCGTTTATTCATTCAGAAGATGCATGTTTGCCAAGGTCTCTGGAAGGCCGGTGCTGGGCTTTCAGAGGCGGGGGAAGCCCTGCCTAAGAAGTGGTGTGAGCCATTGCGGCTGAGGTGGGTCAGTGTTCCCAGCCCTGTGCCTGGTCTCCCCCAGGGGGCCATGGGCCAGCTCCTACACTGTTTTGCCACGGCCCACCCAAGCCTCGGAGTGCTGAAAGGCCCCTCCCCGGCCCCCAGGCCAAATGCTTCTCAGTGTTTCCTATCTGTACAGTGGGGGGCCAGTGGTCTTGACCATCTCTGGAGCTATGAGTGCAAAATCAAGAAATCGGATGTTCCTCAAGTCAGCAGAGGTGCTGTGAGTGTATGTTTGTGTCAGGGTGCTTGGGTGACTCCGTGGTAACCCACTGGGACAGCTGCTGGTTGTTTAGCGAGAAGAGTGACCCCAAACTGGGCCTTGTTGGTGTAGGGGCAGTTCCCTGCCCCTTCTCAAGCCACTGTCATGTTCCCTGTACTTCAGCACAATGCCCGCCCTCATTTCCTGGAACCTGCTGTGCCTTCTTCTAGCGCCTTAAGATTTCCCACATTCATTTTTCCCTTGGGAGCCCCCATTCCCAGCCCTCGGCCTAATTAATACCCGCTCATCTGTCCGAGCACAGCTCACATTTTGCTTCTCCAGGGAAGTCTTCCCTCTTCCTCTTGTGCACTCCATAGCACCCTGCACTCCCGTTATATGCTGTGACAGCCATAATTAAGAAGTGAGTTGTTTAATGCCTCTCTCCCCCAATAGATTGTAAGTTCCCTGAGGGCAGGAGCTTAGATCTGTTTTGTTCAGCTTGTGCCCCCAAAGCATAACATAGCATCTGACTCACATTGGCATAGTAAATAAAACGTATTATTTTGAATTGAGTTAAATTGAGTGGAGATGGCCCTGGCCCACCCCTGTGTGCCAGGGCAGGGAGAGGCGGGTAGAGAAGTGCCTGGAGCTGAGGTGGTTCCCATTAGTCCTCATGATTAATTCACAGCCACACTGTGATGGAGTGGGCTTGTCCCCAGTCAGCGCCTCCGCTGGGGCCCACCTGTTAGCGACAAACAAACAAAGGGGATAAATAATGCATTGGGAGCTGAGCCAGGCAAGGCGGCAGTATTGAAATTAATAGGGATTAGCTGAGCAGCTTGAGGATAAAATATTTACCAGGTAAGACTGGGCTTATGGAGGGCAGCGCCCCTCTCGAGTCCCCAGGCAGAGCCAAGCGCTTCTCTAGGGCACTGTTGGCCAGGACTGAGGAGCCCAGCATCACTACGGCCCCCAGGGCCTTGATCTGTAGGACAGGCTGGCCAGACTGCTGAGAACTCAGGTGCCAGCCAGCCTTCTAGCACGGCAGGTTTTTGAGAAACCTAGACATTAGGAAGGAGTGGAAGTGGGGAAGGGTCTGGGGCCCCAGGGCACTTCTGAAGCTGGGGACAGGACCATGGCTGATTTTCAGGGCATGTCTAGGCTTCGGGCAGCAGATGTCAGGGCTGGAGCAGGTTCACCTGTGATCTTGTCCCCTTCCCTTCCCTCCTTTTTTCCTTTTCTCTATCCTTCCACTTAATACATATAGACTGGGGGCCTCTAACATTAGTGCCCCCAAGGGGGTTGTGGTCCAGCAGCGGCTGACCCAGGCAGTTACAATGGGGAAAACATAGAAACGGTTCCTGATACAAATGTGGGAGTGCAGCCAAGGCGCCCGGGAAAATGACAGCAAGCCCAGGTGCTGCGAGAGGAGGGGCAGCACCAGCTGAGAAGTGGAGGGGGAAGTTCCAGGCAGAAGGAAGAGCAGGTGAGAAAGCTGAGAAGCAAGAGAATCTGAACTCCCCCCACCCCCTCCACCCAACAGGAGAGTGGGACAGATAGGGTCCCAGAGGGGAACCTGGACAGATCCCTGGGGCTTTATAACGGGGTTTGGACACTGTCCTGAGAGCAGTGGGGCACTGTTGGAGGTGGTGGCGGTGACTGTTGTTTTAGTTAACTCTCAAACTTTTTACTGTGGACTAATTTTACATTAGCAGAAAAGTTGCTGTGTATCTGCTACCTAGCTTTCCCTAGTGTTTCCCTAGTGCCACAGTGCAATTATCAGCACTAGGAAATTAACATTAATGCTATATTCTTAACTAAAGGCCTTATTGAATTTCACCAGTACTTCCACTAATGTCCTTCCCAGATCATTGAAGGGTTTTAAGACAGGGAGTGAAATTACAAGATTTGCAGTTTAGGCAGACAACGTGGAGGAGATTGGCCAGGGCACTGCTGTCATTTAGATGAAAGACGGTGGTGCCTGGACTGGGATAGTAGTAGTCACAGTGTAGGGTTAGAAATTACTGGAAAATATGTGGTAATTAAGACCTCAGTGGCAGGTGAGGTTGCCCAGGGAGAGAGCAGAAAGGGAGAAGGATAGAGGGCCAGTGGCAGCTCTGAGCCACACCCGCATCTTATGGCCAGTCAGAAGCAAAGGCATGTATGTGCAGAGGAGCTGGAGGATGGTGTCCCTGAAGCCAAGACAAGAACGTCAGTCCATTGGGTCGGATCCGTCTAAACCTGAGAGGCTTCCACCGGACTGCAGCCCTTGAGGTTGCAGGAGGGATCATTGGAGGAAGCAGTTTGGTAAAGCAGTGGTGGGGGAGATCAGGTTGCCAGGTGGGAGATGGGTAAATGAGACCAAGAGTGTTAACAACTCTGAAGTTTGGCTGTGAAAGGGAGGGGAGATCAGAAACTAGCCACATGGGAAAGATAGGTAAAGGGAAGTTGTTTTTAAAGGTGGAAAAATGTAATCTATTGACATGCTAATGTGAAGGAAACAGTGCAGAAGAAACAGCTGGAGTTTCTCATAATGGCAAGCCCCTGAAGAGGCAGTAGGGCTGGACTCCAGACCCAGGTAGAGTGGAGGGACAGGCTTAGAAGTGACATCAGGAGGGGTGCTCTCCTGTAACAGGATAAGAGGGGAGAACTGGCGTGGATGCAGGCGCGTGACTGCTGTATTTCCTCTGAATAGGAGATGAGTGTGGGTGAGGGGTCAGGGTGACGTTAGGAGTAGGACATTTGAAATTGTGGCCGGTAAAGAAAATTTGAAATTGTCACTAGGGAGAAAGGGAGAGAGCGCATGCGCACTGACCAGATTGGCTAGGCAGTTTTATACGCCCAGATGAGGTTGATGACTATGATTTTATGAGTGGCATGAATCTGTATGGTTGTGATTTTCTCTAATCACGCTCAACCCAGATGCAGGCATAGAGAAGGCAGTTTGGGTTTTTCCAGGCAAGGGGAAGGGAAGGGAAGGGAGCAAGAGAGTTAAAAATATTGACAAGAAAGGATTGGAATCAAAGTTCCAAAGGGAGGTGGATTAGTTATGTTGCTAGATCAGAAGTCACTTGGTACACACCTAAATGTTCAGGGTGCATGCGATAAAGTGGCAAAATTTTAGTAAAACAACATATCACGAAAGTGTTGTATTTTGAAATAAATTTATTCTTATATGTAAATACATAAACGTGGTCATTATATATATATATTATATATGTATAATTGTTCTAAAAAGTCTCTGCTGTAATAATAGACTTGATCTGACTTGGGAATCTTGAGCACTTAACTTTTCTTTATCTATGGACATCTTAATGCTTTCAATCTTAGCTTTAACAGCTCTTTATTGGAATGAGGTTGTTTATTAACTTCTCTCTCACAAATGCCCCATACATAATGGTCTAATGGATTTGCATCTGGTGAACTAGGCAGCCAGATTTCATTTGACCAGAATTCAGGAACATTGACAGTGAGAAATTCTTGCACCTTTTTGGTGTTATGTGCTGGTGTACTATCTTGTTGAAAGATAAAATGATGTCCATGTGCGACTTGCTTCATCCACAGCACAACTACTTCTCTCAAATCATCAAGGGGAAACATCAGCAGTCACCTTCAAGCCTTATGGACAAAAATGCGGGGTCATGATATCACCTTCATTGCTGACAACACCTAACACCGTCACTATAGCAGGAAATTTCGTTTTCATGACAATTGGGACTTCATTAAGATTCTCACAGAGCTACCTGTTTCTTCTGTTGACTATTTGGTCCTGCTGAGAATTCTTTTCATTGGAAAAGAAAATCAGAGGGTTCTTTTCTTTGGGATTTTTCAACATTGTTAGCAGTTTCCCTGATTTTTCAAAGTGCCTTTCCTTTGTCTGCTATGTCATAAACTGGCCTCTTCTAAGAACATATGATCTGTATCTCATATCTTCAGCAATAATCTTGTGACCCGTTGCATCCGACATCTGCAGTTCTCTTGCTATGGAGCGCATTGACTTTTCTGGATCTTCATGGCTGATCTCCTGGATTCTGTGTACAGTATTTGGACGTGTGTGAGATCCTTGCGTACCTTATGCGTTTTCCTTGTTGTTGTGGCATCATACACCTTCTTCGCGTTGTCAACTGCATGTAAAGGGATGTTACTGAAGTGTGCAATTTCCTTAGCACAAAGTCCAGAGATGATGGTTGCTCTAGCATCGTATTCCTTCAACATGACAGTTGCTCTCAGAATGTAATACTTTATATCTGAGACAGTGATGTTAAATCATAACCTTAGAAACATAGTTTTTCAAAATTAATAGGAAGCATGTGAAGTAAGGAGATGCAAAGTCACTGCCAGTTGATCACGCACACACTGTATTGTCCTTCCTCACTAGAGAGAGCCCTTGTAAAATAAGGGGCAGCAGTGTGTACCCAATTTAAAGACTAGTTGCTTAGCTTCTCATACAGCTACGTGTGGTTATGTCTCTGAGTTCTGTCCCATGAGATAGAGAAAGTGCTATGTGGGACCTACAGGAGCAATACTTAAAAGAACTGACTCAGCTAGCTAATATGTTATTCCTGCTTTTTCCTTCTTCCTAAAACGTGGATATGATGGTTGGAGCTCCAGCAGCCATTTTGAACCATGAGATAACTCGGAAATTAGAAACAATGTGCTGAGAAGGGCAGGGCAGAAAGAAGAAGCCAAAGCCTCTGGTGACTTTATGGAGCAGTGGGGCTTACTTTTTTTTTGCAAGCCACGGACATAGAAAACCTTTCTTAGGGAAATTGAAGTTGTTTTCACGTGGGTTGTTCCCATCTAAACTTGACTCTTTTCACCTTTTTTTTAAGATTTTATTTCATTATTTTTAGAAAGAGGGGAAGGGAGAGAGGCAGAGAGGGAGAGAATCAATGTATGGTTGCTTTTCACCTGCCTCCAGCCACAGACCTGACTGGGGACCTGGTTTGCAACCTGGTTATGTGCCCTGGCTGGGGAATCGAACCTGTGACCTTTGGGTTCGCAGGCCGGTGCCTTATCCACTGTGCTACCAGCCAGGGCTCTTTTCACCTTTTATTAACAGGGCCTGTATCCTGAGATCCAGCAGGAAACAATTTGAGTGCATGATAGAGAGAGCATGATAAGGGTGACCATCTTCCTGGCCTGAAATACCAGTGTCCTCATTGCTCTTTGCCCTGCCTCCTATATTCAGCCAAGTTTGCACTATAGGGTCCATTTGTTATGTCATTCTCTTTTCTGCCTTTCAATTCTGTATCAGTTAGTGTGCTCTCAGCTACCAGAAGGAGAAAACTCAGCTTAAAATACCTTAAATAATAAGAGGATTTATTACCTTACAAATGTTTGTAGGCAAAGTGACCCTTGGGTTGCTTCATTCAGCATCCCAGAAACATCCTCAAGGAACCAGATTTGTTTCCACTTTCTTGTTTTTCGATCTTCAGTGTGTTCTTACTAGTCTCACTCCCTTCCCAGTAGGAAGATGGCTTCTGCAGTCCCAGACATGTGCAAACATGAAAACATCAAGCAGAATATAAAGGGTTATTTCCTTCTCGTGCTTCGCTTCTTAAGGGTGAAGAAATTTTCCATGACGATCTTTCAGCAAACTTGCCCTCCTATCTCAGTAGCCAGAACACAGGGTCGCCCCTAAGTCAGTGACCAGCAAGGGGAATGGGGTCATCACAAATGGCTCAGACCATGACACGTTCACCTGGTCACAGAGGGACAGAGGCGTGGCCTCTGCCAGCTCAGCAGGAGGAAGGGCTGTGGGTAAGTGGGCAGGGAAGAGGTGAGGTGGGAGGGTGGTGTATATGGAGAAGCAGAGGCATAAATGCTTGCAAGTGAGGAGAAAGAAAAAGTGTATTATCAGAAACTAGGAATATTTGAATTTAATATTTCAAAGGAAGAGCAGTAGAGGACATTAAAAAGGTTGAGAGTGTGACTGGAGTGGTGGAAATAAGGTAAAATGGGCAGGCCATTAGTGCTGAGGTCAGAGAACCAAGAGACTGAGAGCAAGCTTCTCAAAGGACGGGTGTAGAGGCCGTCACAGGCAGGCCTTAGGAAGGAGGTGGCCAAGGTCTGTGGACGGATAGCGCTAGCTCACAAGTAATTCTCCAGATAGGCATGTAAATCTGGGAGTCTTGGGTACCTAGGGCAGCACAAGCATGGAGCCCCATCTCTCAGCGTCCCAGTGTCCCCATCTTGGGAGGCATTCACCCTGGTCAGGCAAGCCACCTAGGAAGGGGGTGAGGTCCTGCCACCTTTCTCTTGGACAGGTTAAGGTGGAAGCTTGGTTGAGCCCTGTAGGGTGGATGTGCTCAGTTGTTCTCAGTAGCCACCTCTTCCCCTCACCTCTCTGCCCTCCATGGCCAGGTCCCCTTCACTTGGCCTTAGCTTATCTGGCTGTCTATCCTCTGGCCCTTCTAGCTATGGCACCCCAGAGCCAGAAGGAGGGTGAGGCTTCTTGGCCCTTCTACCTGGATGGGACCTTGCTAGGAATGAATGGGGGGAGGCAGGCACCCATTGTAATGGCCAGAGCAGCCGCCCTGTTACTACGGCGTATTTCACTTTTAATTCTGACATATAATGTAATGATCTTTTTTAAGGCCCGATGATATTATCTGCCTGACTAGATTATTGAGTCTTCATCATCTCCAGATAAATTTATGGCCAGGACGAGGCTCAGGATTTATCATCAGTCAATAGAGCTCGATACTCTAACAAGGCGTGTAATAAGATATACATATTTAATGATCCAAGGGGAGGAGCGCTAATGGGAGCCCAGAGTGAGTGGTCCACAGGGCTGGGGCTCTGCCTAGCTGTAAGGGCATGGTTGTTGTCTTTGCCCCGTGGTCCCAAACTCTGGCCTTTCTCAGGACTGCCTCAGTCTCCTCCTTTCAGGACCCTGAGGGGAAAGGCAGACAAGGACAGGGAGAGGCAGCACTGGGGACAGTGTCCAAGCTGGGGCCTAGGCCTCTCATGCACCCTACCGGAGGACTCTCCCTGCCTCTGGGCCCTGGAGGAGTTGGGGGTATCCTCAGACCTGTACACCCAGGCCCCTGAGCACGAGGGCAGGCCCACAAGGGGAGGGAGTGCCGGGGCTGTGTGCCTAGGCCGCTGATGGTGACAGATGGTTTTTCATTACAGCCTCTCAGGTCCTGCCCGCGCCCTGTGTGGAAATTCTATTTATTCCCTAATTTGTAAAAATTCCCTCTTTATCTGATCCCAATCAGGGCGGGGTAATTGGCTCTCTGGGGCAGCGGCTGGGGTCCTTGATGAAGAGCTATGTGGATGTACCCAGCCCGGCCCCCACCCGGCCCGCCACCGGGGCCCACAATTAATAATGATTTGCAAATGGCAGACAAGCAATAACACAGAAAGATGTGGCGTCCTCGCTGCCTCTTCATTTCCTCCCCTTGCAGATATAAATGGCCACAGAACAAAAACCCAGCACTATAAATTCTGGAATTAGTTATTCACCGGGATAAATGGGGCCTAGAGCCACCGGCCCTTCTCCTGCCACCCTTCTTGCCTCTTTCGCTGCTCCAGGTCTGTATCCCCAGGTAGCCTCCAAGCCTGGCTCCTAGCTCCTCAGTGTCTTTGGCTCATGACTCAGTTCCCCAGCTTCCCCTCCAGCCCCTTTACCACCACTTTAGCTGCCCCTTCCTGTGTGGCCCAAAGTGGGGAGGGTCACCTGCTCTGGGGCTGACTGGGGCTTCCTCAGCCTCCACCTCCTCTCCCTGACCAGCCTGGCTTCCGTCCCCACTTTGCACTGGGATTTGAATGGAATTAACATAACCTGTCAGACCTGGGAGTCTGGATCAGAGTTGGTTTTAGGTGTCATCTTCGGCTTTTGGGACCAGTCTAGTTATTTGCCTGGCCAGCTCTGAGTTGGGCGCCTGGTGGCCACATGTGTTGTAAGTGATATAAGAGGTTTGATGCTGTGCTTACTGGTCAGGCTGTTGTGGACTGTTGGTACCGGTGTTTCCAGGCTCTCTGCCCTCTCGGCCAGGAGCGTCCTCTCCCCACCCCCCCAAGTGGCTGTGAGCTGGCGGGTAATGGGCGTGTAATGGCCTCATTTCCATGCCCGGCCTCCAGGAGCGGCGGTAAGTGTTTGATTGCCTTAATTTCCAAACACATCATTATCCCAGCTTTACCAGCGCTTAATAAACACTTTATGAGGATTTTTTTAAAAACATCTTCGGTCCGCATACTTCTCTGAAGTGATAAACTCTAATTAAGTCTAATATTTAAAAATATGGTAATGGTGAGTTGTTTGAATAAGTGGACTGCATTTCTGTAATTTCATTATTACGTAAAACACGCTAATTATTTGGAGCGCGCTTATTATGGAGAGAGAAATAGCCTGCTAATCAAGATGAAATTGCCTTTCCCCCTTATTGTGGAACCACCGTCATCCTTCACCATCAGCCCTGTGGCACCTCCAGGCACCTCGATGGGATGGAGGGGGGTGAGGAGGGGCACTAAAGAAGGGGTCACTTTGGAGTTGAGGCTCTGAGGACCCTGCCTGGGGGCAGCATGAGGGAGCTGAGGAGCAGTGTCTGTGGAGAGATAGAGTCTGTGTCTGGATGGGGTGTGTTAGGTGGGCCAAGGTGGTTCTGTCTGGGGGCCCAGAGGACTGTGGGCCATGTCTGGGCCAAGAAACAAGAAAATATCAGTGTTAGTGTCAGAATAACAATATTTTTATTGAATATTATTAGAATAACAATAATAATAACTAACCCAGATACTGTCTTAAGCACTTCACCAATAAAAACTCATTTCATCTTTTTAACAACCCTTGGAGGGGAGTAATTGCTATAATTATCATTTTTATTCCCATTTTAGAGAAGAAGGAATTGAAACCAGAGAGGTTAAATAAAGTCCAGTAGCTTGCTTAAGTTCACAGTTATTACCTGGTGGAGTTTGGATTCGAACCCAGATTGTAAGGGTATGCAGGGTCCATCTGATGGTTCAGTCCTAAATTCACTGCCTTGACACCACCGCTCACCACCATCCCCCCATCTTCCCAGCATAGAGTTGCCAATTTAGCAAATAAAAATATAGGACGTCAGTTAAGTCAGAATTTCAGACTTCACTAATTTTTTTAGTATATATAATGTCTGCTGTGGAGCTGGGGACAGATTTAACCTGGCAGGCCTATGTCCAGCAGGCTGGGATCGAGCCACTGGCCCTTCGCTGTCAGGCATGCTGCTGCCAGGATGTCCAAACAGACGGGAAGATACGGGGATGCAATGAGCTTCTAGAGTATCTGCACACTCGGGGTACTTGCTCTCTCGTTCTTACCATGGTTCCTGCTCCTTGCACTGTTCTCCCCACCCCACCTTTGCTGGTCCCTGCTCCACAGGTTCTGGCCCCATCCCAAGCAGCTCCTGAAGATCACTAATCAGGTGTGTCACCAGGCTGAGCTTTTAGACAGGAGACCTCCAGCTGTATCTAATCTTTCTTTAGGCCACACTGCCTCATATTACCATAGAACCATCAGCTTGTCCCCTGATGCCTCTGATGTTCCCTTTGCCTTTTTGGTTGTTTCACGTTCATTCTCTTTCCCGGTTCAGTAGACCCCTGTATAGGCATTGTACACATGATGGAGGCATCATTTCAAAAGGGTGGGGAAAACACACATAGCTCAGTCAGTGGTGATAGGACAACTGGCTGTCCACTAGCGAAAAAAATTGAGTTAGGGCATGTATTTCTCACTATATACAAAATAAATTCCAGACAGTTAAAATAGTTAAGTACAGCCCTGGCAGGTGGCTCAATGGATAAGGCCCTGGCCCGCGGACCCAAAGGTTGATGGTTCGATTCCCAGCCAGGCCACATAACCAGGTTGCAAGCCAAGTCTCCAGCCAGGTCCATGGCCAGAGGCCGGTGAGAGGCAACCACACGTTGATGCCTCTCTCCCTTTCTTCCTCCCTCCCTGCCCTTCTCTTTCTAAAAGGGATGAATAAATCTTTAAAAAAGAAAACATTGAAAAAAAGGTGACGGATAAAAGTTGAAAGTATTAAAAGAAACACATGACAGTTATCTAACAACACTGGGCTAGGTGAGGCCTTTTAAAGCAAGATGTAAGGCCTGGAAGCCATCAAGGAAATGTCTGATAAGTCCGAATGTCCCATAGGAGCATCCAGAGCTAAGTTCTTCTCTGCCTCAAGCCTGCCCTGTGCTTGGTTTGCCTTGTCTTAGTGAGTGGCACTAGGTCCTGGATTCGGCCCTTCGCTGGCCCTTCTGATCCCCTCATTCAGGTTTGCTGTGTTTCATCATCATCTCCATCATTTCTCCACATCACCAGTAGGTCTCCATCTCCGGCTGCGCCACCACTGGCCTCGTTCTGGGCCACCATTTCTGGCCTAGACCATTGTACAGTCTGCTAAATGGCATCTCTACCTTGAGGGTTAATCAAATGATAATTCTAAAACACGCATTTGATCGTGTGATGCGCCTCCTTAATCACGTGTCTCCCCATCGTTCCCAGAATAATAAAAACTTAAGCCCCTTAACTTAGTATTCAGGGCTCTTCGGGGTTTCTTCCAGCCAGTCACTCCCTGCTGACCTCACTAGCTTCATCTCTTGCCACTCACTCCCTTGCCTCTTATTCTTCATCACCCCCCACCCTGCCACCTGCTCAATTTTATTGCTTTTGGACACTACTCCACTTTCCCCTCTAGAATGTGCCTGTACTGTGCACCATGCAAGGACACTTGCCTTACTTCAGCCCCAGCCTGCTGGCCAGCACCTCCCACATGCCCTTTGAACCACTGCTTAACTTTGCCCTCCCGGGAACCCTTTCCTGATCCTCAGACTGAACAAGATACTTTTCTGTGCCTCCTTTGCTCATAGCACTGTTCACACTGCACCACCTACAGGTCTGGCTGAGCTCTCTGAGGACAGGGAGCTACAGAGCCCATGCAGATCTGTGCCCACCAGGGCCCAGGCACACCCTGCACACAGGTGCCAGTGTTTGCTGAATAAATGCACAGATGAGTGACCCTCCAAGACATTCCTTGAGCCCCTTCCCTCCTGGGAGTGGCCCCGGCTTAGGCCCTGCTTCCTCTCCTTTACTGTTCAATTCCCAGGCGAGTGCAGCGAACCAGAGTGTGTCGGCCTTAGGTCGTGAGCTTGCACTGGGCGTCCTGAGTGATCCACGCCTCCCTCCCACTGGCACCTCCTTTGCCAAGTGGATGCAGGACCACCCTTGGGCCCAGTGACAAGCTAGCCTTTGCAGGCACCAGCTCTGCTCACCTCTTCGAGGGATTTATACAGCTGCACCCCTCCCTTTATGGTCTTGGCAATATAAAAATATTCCCAACATTAAGAATATTAATGCCCGTAAAAAAGAAGAGAAAAGGGTCATTTTTTCACAAGTTGATGACCCTGCAGGAACATAAAACAGGTTAGACTTCAGGACTCTGGAGGGGAGGAAGACTTATTCTTGGAGGCCTGCAATGTGAGCACAGGGCTGTGGCCAGCTCCCTCTGGGCCCCCACCCCATAACAGCTTTAGGCTCACCTCCTTATCTCAGGGAGAGGTGCCAAAAGATGGGGCTGCTGACCCAGGTGGCCCCAGAGCTTCAAAGCAGAGGACTCTGAGAGGCCATGTAGTCACCATGCCCCCCCCCCCCCCCGATTGTGTGGCCTATTAAAAGTCCAAGATCTGTCTCTGTGCTGCTTCTGCCTAGTCTCGTTTTCTAAATGTGCCATTGACTGTTTAAACTGATCATAAGTAGGTTGCACTGACTTAAGGAAGGCTTCGAGGGCTGGAAAAAGCCTGTATGGAAGCCCATAACTACCATGCCACCAACTTGCTGGGTGAAGCAAGAGTCTCCCCCAGTCTGGGTCTCTCTTCTCTGTAGCAGACCAGTTGCAGCAACTTAAGACGTCGTAATCCTCAGTAAACAGCACCATAGTCCGTCAAAGTTGGGGGAATGAATGACAGTTGGTTTCGTCAGGTTTGCCAGCCCCCATGTCACCTATGCTGTAGGTTGTACAGTATATACTTTCTTACCATGGAGTCACCCAGAAAGCTGGCATCCTTGCCTTCCCTTCAAGGAGAGGAGAAGAGGTGTTCCAAACAGCCAGCGTGTACAAAGACATGTGCCTGTACCAAGTTCAGTCCTTAACACGGAGGCGGTGTCCACTGCACCCTCAGTGGAGGAACCTGAAGTTCAGAGAAACTACTCACCGCAGGGACGCAGCCAGTGGACAAAGTTAGGACCACAAACAGGTCTAACTCCAGAGCCCATTTGGTCATTTTCAGAAGCCAATAAGTAGAAAATAGGGGTTGTTAGGACTTGAAAGAGAAAAGGATCTGACCCGATGTATGTAAGGCAACAAAAGAATGGACTAGGGGGGAAAGAGGACAAATTATTGTAAAAGCAAGAAATGATGAGCTGGCTGAAGGGCGAGGACTGCCAGAATGATGGGAAGTAGATTATTAGAAAATAAGATTAAATCTGTAGTTCACGCTTGATTAGATTTGGGGAGTGAGGGAGAAGGCAAGGGGTCAAGCTTGACCCCTTGTTTGGGCAGTTGAGGGTGCTTATCCCTGAGACAGGGCACACAAGGGAGCACAGAAGTTCGGGGAAGAAACCTGATCACTGGGCATTTTGAGTTTGTGTGGATTTCTAGAAAGAGATGTTCCAGCATTTGGATCTGTGGTCTGGGGCTCTGGAAAGAGGTCCAGGCTGGAGACGGTGCTCCTTGGGCAGTGGAAGCTTTGGATGTGGATGAAGCCTTCTTGTGTGTAGAGTTGGGAGAGGTCAAGGACAGAGACTGGGGCGCATGGATCTTCTCCCAGCTCAGGGCAAGGCACAGGTGGGAGGTCAGTGCTTGCCCTCTGGATGGCTGGTGACCTGGGGGCAGAGGCCAGGCACTTTCTGTAGGGCTGGGGGAAGCAGATTGAGCGATTTATCCAGCAATGAGGGAGGAGCCAGATGAAGTCAATAGAAAACTAATTTTCTTTTCTGCTAGAAGAAATGAGGTGTGTGGCTGCTGGGTAATTGCAGATAACGAGGGGACTTATTCTTAATATGCAGAGTGGTTATGGTCTCTGGAGTGCAGGAGACAGGAAGGATAGGAGGTGCCCTGACAAGAACAGACTTCTTTGGGAAGAAAACCGCCCTATCACTGGCCTGGGCCCCATCATGAACTGTACCCTCTCCCAGGTTCTTCCTGCCCCAGTCCCACCCCTGCTCCTGCTGCACAGTCCTTCCTGCCCTACTCCCCTGCCTGTCAACTGCCTACCTCCGCCCGTCACAGTCCCCTCCCTCCACCCTCCACACCCCTACAGCACGGTGCACACTAAGGGAGACAAATGATGGGGCCTCAGATGAGCGGGGCGCGTGTCCGGCCCATAAACCACAGGGACGGGTCACGTCTGGAGTTGCCATGGCCGCCACTACCTACCCATCTGTCTTCCCTCTGTTCTGCGTCAGACCAACCCTCGTGACCTCCAGAGTCCCAGGGGGAACAAGGTATCTCTGTGTCTCACTCAATCCTGGGTCACTTCTCCATGTTCACATCCACCGCTGACACGTTCATGTTGAGCTCTGCAGGACAGGGCCGTGTGTGACTTGTCTGGCTCTACCCAGGGGCTGTGGAGCTGGTAATGATACTGACCCGGGACTGACCAGAGACTTGTCCCACCGCCCACAACTTTTCTAGCCCTGGCCAACCCACTTTCCTAGTCTAAGGTCCTGGCTGGGAGTTTGGTCCTGGGTGGCTCAGTTGGAAGGGGTTGGTCCTTGACAGCTGTGGCAGCCTCCTGACCCCACCTTGACCTTAACATTTCTGACTACGATGTTGATGTACAACACTTCTGCCATCAGAGCCATCGATCCTATGCCCAGAAGCATCTATGGGAGTGGGAAGAGAGGCTGGTGAAGGGATGCAGGTTGGGTGGTCTGGACAGTGGAAAAGAAAAACCCAGGCACTTGGGCCATTTCTGTCCTAGGTGTACTATAGTGGGACAAGCTCTGCATAGTTGTACCTCCTGCTGGTGGTGGCAGAACACATCCTGGCCCACAGTCGTGGTACTGAGGCCTGGAGTACCTGTTCCTGCAGCCACCAGGGTTCTCGGACAGTTTTGAGCATGGGGAATAGCACTGGCAAGATGGCCATGACAGACTAACAGACAGACACATTTAACCTGAGATACACCAGGGCTACAGGCTGATCAGCACCAGCTTTGAGCCAAGTGGGCTGGGAGAAGCAGGACTGGGGCTCCAGTGTGTCCAGTAGGTGGCTGCTGGCCAGGAGATTAGGGGACCACAGACCCGGACCCTCTCCACCCGTCTGGGGCTGCACACGAGCTGGGTCGTCAGGCTGCTGTTTGAGCATATAGACCTGGGGCTCGGGGCAGGTGTTCGTTACCCAGGGCCCTGGCCCAGAAGTGCCGAGGCACGTGCCTTGTCACCAGTGATTACGGCCTGGGCCACATCTCCCACGTACACACAAGTGCTGGCAAAGTCACCCTGGCCATGGGCGTGATGAATGGCCGCACAGTAATGAAATGGAGACATCAAGGCGGGTGGCGGGAAGACGGAGTGTGGCGGACAGGCCGTCCCCACGCGGCAGCAACAAGAAGGATCGCCCAGCGGCCGGGGGCCGTCAAGGGAGAAATTACACATTTACTCTGCCTTTTTCTTACTGCGACGGCGCCCATACATCACTGCTGGGGCTGGGGCGGGACACGCCGGCCAATTTCCAGCATGAATTATGGGACCGAGAAGCATTGAGACCAGGCTTCCTGCTGGGCCAGCATCACCCAGCCCCACCTAAGGCTTGAGATGCTACCGCAAGGGGTCAGGACCCCCTCGTTTAGTTTGTGGCTCCTGAATCTGACCCTGCTTCTCACCCTTAAGAGCACCCGTGGGCATGGAGGGGAAGAATCCAGGGCCCACCTAAACGTCTCCTCTTCCTCTTTTTAGATGACTGCAAGAACATTGCCAACATCATGAAGACACTTGCGTATCGAGGCTTTATCTTCAAGCAGACATCGAAGCCTTTCTGATTGGCCGAGAACAGGATGGGGCAGTGCAGGGTGGCTGCCTGGCCCAAGCCAGACCCCTCCTCTCCCTCGCCAGAGGGAAAAGGGAGAGTGGCACAGCTCTACGTTCAGAGTGTCCCCCAGCCTGCCCTGTGGGCTTGTGCCCTAGGTAAGGGCTTGGCCACTTGGTCCCTCCTGAGCAGACACTTTGTGGCCCTAACCCTCCATCTCCGCCCAGTGTTGGCCCCTCCTACTATGGGCCTGGGCTAGGGCGGCCCAGGCACTCACTGCCTCCTCCCTGGTACACAGGCTTCTGCGGGGGCCACCAAAACCCCCTGGTCCCCCTCCTATCTGTAGTGCATGGTGTGCGGTGCCCCCAGGGCTCCAGGACAGATCAGGCCCCACCTTGTGTCTACCCCATCCCTGTTGTGAACGTGCCGCTGAATAAAGTCGGGGAAACGAGGCCCTGGGTATGTGTGCACCAGGGAGTGCTGTGCCTGACACTGTCAGGGAGGGTGGGGGTTATAGTCTGTTCCAGACTGTTCTGGGCTTAAGGCTAATTGTCACTGAAGTACCTCTGACACCCTCACTGAATGTGCACATGGCCTCAAGGACTGAGCAAAAGGCTGTTTGAAGCTGCTGGGTCTGAGGCCACTGCTGCATGTGAACCACTGCGAGTGGAGAACCACGGGCAATAGAAGCAGTGGTGAATGGTTATGCAGGTACGCCCCAATGCGACCATTAAGTGGTGTGGTGACCTCCTCCTGTCCACCCAGCCAGGGGCAGAAGTGGTGGGAAAGAAAAGGAAGCAGCCCAGTCCAACTCAGCAGCTCTATTTACACAGCAGCATTACCCACACCCCTTGTGGCCCCTCATGGCTTCTTGGCTTTCTTCACAGAAGAGGAGCTGGAGGCGGATTCCCGTCGCTTCCTCTGAGGAGACACAGAAGGTGTTGAGGTCAATAGCCCGAGGCGTGGGTCAGGCTTAGTGCTTGTGTTCGCACTGGCCACCCACTCCCACCCTCAGTCTCAGCCCCTCAGAGTGGCAATTCCGGTTGCAGACACTAGAGGGAACAGAGCCTGCACACAGGTGGGCGTGCTCACAAGCAGGGCCAGTTCACACTCTTCCAGCCCGTCCAGCCTCTTACCGAATTGGGTGTGAGAGGCGCACCCACCACATCAATGATGGTGTCCTTGGTGGGGTCGGGGCCGAGACTGGATTCGGGTACTGCCGACTCAGCAGAGGCCAGGGCCGGGCCTGTTGCTGGTGTGGCGGGGCCTCCTAGCACGCCAGCCCGGGCCAGTGCCTCGTGACGGTGCCGCAGCATCTGTAGCTCGTACTCGCAGTTGGCACAGGCCTGCTTGAGCTCATAGAGCAGCACCAGGTCACTCCGCAGCTCGTTGAACATGTGCACCAGTTCCTCCGTGGGTGTGGGGCTCAGCTCTGCAGGTGGGTGAGTAGAAGGCACAGGGGTGGAGCCAGGTATGCTGGAAGGCTGGCAACAGGAACTGCCCTCCCCTGCCTTTATCCAGAGCCTCTGGTAGGTGTGTCCTGAGGGGCCCAGCCTCCACACTCACCCACACCCAGCTCCAGCAGCATCTGTTCCAGGGCCTTGATCTTCTTCTGTCCCACAGAGCTTGGCAGCTTCATCTGCAATGACACAGCTGCTCAGCCCCCTGCCCCACATGCAGCTTAGGATGAAGGGGACCAAAGGCAGTGGGGGAGTGGAAGAAAAGTTAACCCCTGGAGACAGCTCTGGGTCAGGAAAGGGAATAGCCAGCAAGTGGAACATCATGAAAGCTGCGACCTCGGCCTGGCCGCATCTTCTGCGGCACATGGCGCAACCTCTCCTACTGCTTCAGCCCCATGCCTGCAGCCCTTGGACCACAGAGCTCCCAGGGCCCAAACACACTGAAGGTGACACGTACCCTCTGGCTCCGTAGTGTGACACCTGCAGACTTGAAATCTGGAAACTTGATGCCTGCAGTCTCAGGAACAGCCTAGGGGGGAAGGAATTACAGAGACCAAGGTGTCACAGGGAGAGGCCCTGTGTCAGTCCCAGAACCCTGCCAGCTCTAGGTCTCTCAGAGCCTTCCACTAGGGACCCTCTGTGCCTGGTAAAACCCCCCCTCCACCCCTGAACTGGGCTGATTTAGTCCCCACACCGGCTTCTCAGCCTCCTTTTTCTGGGGTAGCTTCTTCTTGGGGGCCTTGCGTTCGGTGCGCCGCTGCTCTGCGGTGGTGTCTGCCGCTGTGATCAGCTTCTGCAGGTCCTGACTGCGCTTCTCCCGCTCCTTCTTCCGGGCCTCGATCTTGCGCAGCTCCTGTAGCAGGTACTCCTCCTCTGCCACCTGGGGGAGAGACACTAAGAAGGCTGTGTGGGCACACATGGGAGTGAGGGTACACACACATGCAGAACGGAGTCAGTGGGTTCTGGAGCATGGAGGAGAGTTTCTGGGGCTCTGGGCTGACCTGCTCTGGGGTCCGGTTGTAGAGACGCTCCAGCTGTTCCTTTCGCCGTCTTTCATGACCAGCATCAAACACTGGTATCTTAAGGTCAGTACCTGGCACGGCCCGCACGTTGGCAAGCTTGGCACAGATGTGGTAGTACCGCTCCTTCAAATCCTCCACAGAACGCTTCTGAGGAAAAAAGACACGTGGGGGCCGGGACGTTACGCAGGGGCACGCGGAAGGGATGAAGTAGTGGGCCTGCTAGGCCCAGGGGCTCGGCACACATGCAGATACACAACACTGGCTCACCTTGAACTGCTGGTGGTCGTACCGGTCATGGATAACTACAAAACGAAGGTCAAAGCGACGGCTGAGATCAAAGAGGTGGTCAGTTTCTGCTTTGGTCCAAGCGTCATCGTGAAGATAGAGCTGGTACTCCTGCTCTGAATACACAGGGACCTGCACCGTCTAGTGGCAAAGGGGCACAAGTGGGGGCATGCCCAGGTCATGTCTCACGACCACAGCCCCTCCTATTTATTGCCAATCCCCGTCCTGAACAAAAGCAAATTCTCTGCCTGGGGCCTTGCACTGCTGGAGAGCCTGGAGATGGTGTTTCCAGAATGAGGAAAGAAACTGCCTGACCAGAGACCCTGGCCAGCTCAAGGACTGCAGCCTGTCTCTGCCTTTGTTCCAGGAACCACTTCACCACGCCTTCAGTCCAGAGCCCTCATAACTGCACATGTTCCTGCCCCCATGGTTAAGGTGAGGGGCCAGAATGTAAGCCCTTCTTGGAGTCAGGCAGATGGCTCAATACTGGAGAAAAGCCCAGGCTTCCCTAGTCCATGGAACACTTGTCTGAAGCGCTCCTGCCACCCAGTGGTAACAGTGAGACTTGCAGCTCCCCTGAAGCTGGTCAAGGTTGCATACATAGCTCTCTAAAGAAAGGGCCCCCTGCCCTGGCAGGTATGGTTCAGTGCATTGAGTGCGGGCCTGCCAGTGAATGGTCTAAAGGTTGCAAGGTCGCCACCAGTTCCATTCCCAGTCAGGGCACAGCCCTGGGTTGTGGGCCAGGTCCCCAGTTGGGGGCATGTGACAGTATCTCTCACACACTGATGTTTCTTGTCCTCTCTCCCTCCCTCCCTTCCCCTCTCTTAAGTAAAATCCTTAAAATAAAAAATAAAAAAAATTTAAAAATTAAAAAAGGCCCCTGAATCCTACTTCCTTCCATGCCTGTTGGCCCTCAGGGACAAACAGCACCACCACAAAGACCCCAAGAAGACGGCAATGCTAGTCAACGGTGGGCTGGACCAGGGAAGTTTCTCTTATCAAAAACCACAGGGCTCTGAACCTGCTCTCAAGACCCTTAATTCTGCTGCCTCCTGAACATCTCCTATGAAGGTCCATATACAACTTCCTATGATCAAGTGACAGATATTAACAAGATTTATTGTGGTAAACATGCTGTACACCTTAAACTAATGTCATGTATCAATTACACCTCAATTTTAAACAACTAAAAAATGTGGTATATTCAGCACTGAGCTCATCACCCCCCTTCAAACTTCGATCTCCTCCAGTCCAGATCTCAGTCAATGTCACCAACACTCAACCCACGTGCCCGAGCAGAAATCTGGGAAGCAACTTTAATTTCTATCTTTACCCCTAACTGCCCCCTCCCAAATTTGTGGCTTTTACCTCCGGGATCTCTCTCCCCACTTCTCCACTGCCAATCCCAGTGCAGACCACCACCACCATTTTCCGGGACCACGAAAACAGCCTCCCACGGTCTCCCTGCCTCCATTCAGTCCTCCCCCAAGCAATTCTCCATCCATAGCCAAGATGGGATCGCTGAATAGTGCTACTTAAAGGACAACACAAAGGCCAGTGCTGTTTGCAAACTGTTATCACTGATGCATGGTAAGGAAGGAAATTAGAGTAAGTCTTTAGAAACCTTTATGCAATTTCACGGTAATCATACAATGCTAAATCTAAGCACTGTTCTAGAATATATACCTGATCATGTCATCCAGCCTCAAAGGCTCCCCACTACTCTAAAAGTTAACTCTTCAAGAGCAGAGGTTGTCTGGTTCGTTTTCTGCCTTCAGGGTTCAGCACAGGGCCAGGCACTCGATAGGTATCAATGAATATTTACTGAATCAATCAGTGAACACAGAGGTAAGAGACCTCCCTCTGTAGCCCTAAGCCCCAGCCAAAAGGCTAGCAGTGTCTGTAACATACCAGACTCCTTCCCTCAGCCTTTGTTCTTGCCTGAGATGCCCACCCACTTCTATATTCCTTCTACTTAGATAACTTCTCATCTCCTCTGGGAAGTCTCTGATTTCCCAGGGTTGGTTAAGTACCCGTCCTGTGCACTTCAAGTTATTTAATTAAAATATTCAGGAACTATGTAGCCAGTCCCATTCTCAAGGATATTGCTGTCAAGGGAGGAAGCCATTCATTCATTCATTCATTCATTCATTCAACAAACACCTACCATGGGCCTGCTATACCTATGCTAGGGACACGGTGCACATAAGGTAGACAGGGATCTTACCTTCGCAGAGCTCACAGACCAGCTGAAAAAAATTAGCAGTGCAGTCAAATCTGATGACAAAGGTATGCCTAAGCTGTAATGAGTGACACTTGATCCAGCCTGGGGACACAGCTGGTCAAGGTAGAGGTAAATGAGGCCAGATTCAGTCTGAGGTTAAGCAGAAGTGAACTGGTGAGGGAAGATGGTAGACAAAATCCTAAGTGGGCGACACAGACACAGTGAGGAGAGAGGAACAGCCTAACGTGAGCAAGCTTAGCAGTTAGGGACATGTCAGGGAGAGACAGGGAAAGGCATGCAAAGAGTCAGCCTTGTGTGCCCTTAGGGTGACTGGAGCCAGTAAGGTTAGTTTTAAAGAAAAGAGTGACATGGTCATGGTTCTCTTTTGCAAAGAGTGCCTGGCAGCAGTGAGGACAGACGGGGTGAAACAAGAGTCTGGGAGACTCGTTGGCAGGTTCTAGAAATCATCGGGGTGAGGAGTGAAGAGGCCTGAATTAAAGCAGCACGAGTGGAAGGCAGAGAAAAGGGCACAGACTTGACAGCTTTAAATTAAAAGCCAGGGGAGCTGACAACGGGACGTGAGGGGTGAGGAAAGTGCTGTCATAGGTGACACCTGTGTTTCTGGCTTGAGCAAGAAGGCAGCTGAGGAGCCACGAATGAAGAGCGGGACTCCAAGGATGAGTCATGTTGGGGGGAAGATCATTTGTTCACTTAACTCTGACTTCATTCTCCACCTATAGTCACCATGATCTTTCTACAACTGAAATTGGATCCTGACACTACTCCACTTCAAATCTTGTCAGTGGCTCCCCAAAGATACCAAGGCAAAGCCCAAATTTCTGAGCCTGGTTGGCAAGCCCTGCCAGAACTGGCCTCTCATCTCCCACCAGGTTCTACCCTGGGCTCTAGGCTTCATGTATGCACAGGACACGCCCGCACCTCCCCACACCTTGACTGCTTTTTCATTTCCTCCTATCACCTCTGCCTGAAAAACATCACGGCACTCCTTTCCTAGTATCATCTGGTGAGATCCTTTAGGACAACTTGCCCTTTAACTTCTGCAGGAAGCTTCCACAACCTTCAGATCCTCCCAATATAGCACGTAACCTACCAAACTGTAATTGCCTGTGCCTCCCTCAACCTCCTCCCCCACAATATGGAGTTTCTTGAGGGCAGATATTGTGTTGATTCACTTCTGTGTCCTCGGTATCTAGGGCCTGGCTTGGCATGGATCAGTATTTACTAAATGCAAGTTAAACATTTTTTTGTCTTCACTTTCTCATTTTCTCATCCCTACCTTCTCTCCCATTGCCTCAAATGCCTCACTTCTTGGTTGTCCCTTCTCAATCGTGCACCCCTACCTCTCCCTCCTCAGGAGCTGAGGGGGCCTAAGGATGGTGGGGAGATGGAGGAAACCAGGTTTGGGGCACAAGGGAGAATGATGGGTCACACCTGGACGTACCTAGTCTGAGAAGCCTGTGAGCCATCAGGGAGAAGTGTCCAGGTGCAGTGGGATCTACTGGGCTGGAAGAAAAGAAGTCGGGACTTGGGAGTCCCGGGCTTAAGTCCCTAGTGCTTTCAGGCTCAACATCTAGGCTGCTTCAAGATGCAGGGATGCAAGGTCATATTGTATAGCAACTTAAATAGTGGCCTAGAAAATCCCAGCTTTGTTTCTCACTGGCTGGCGGAGTCTGATTAAGGCCCTGCCCCTTCCTAGCCTCAATAATCTAAACCAGAGGTAATTCAGGTTGGACTAGGGGGCCAACGTAAAGGAAAACAGAAGACATGATTCACTATGGGAGCAGAATCAGTAAAACTCTGCTAATCTCTCAAGTCAAACTTAAATGCCACCTTATCAGAGAAACCCTTCCTGGCTACCCTCTCTAATGAGGTCATCCTTTATCTCATTTTATATCTCATTCATATCCTGGTTTCATTTTGTTGGTGGCTGTTATCTGAAAGAATCCAATTTACTTGCTTACATGTTGGTGATCTGTCTTCCACTACTTCCTTTGTCCTGTTGTTGACTGAAATAATGTGAGAGCTAAGGGAGAAACTAAGTCAAGAATGATTCACAAATTTCTGGTTTGGGCAACTGCGTGGATGGTGGTGCCATTACTAATGTGGGGAACAGGTTTGGGGACGGAATAAAGAGAACCTACTTGAACTGAAGCACTTAATGGACCTTCAGGGAAAGATGTTAAATAAAGATTGGATAAGTAGGAACTGTTGCTCAGGATTGGAGGTATTAAGTTGGGGTCACTCACATACAGAGAGTATCTGAAGCCACAGAGTTAATGATACACAACTAGGGAGACAGTGTACAGCGAGAAGAGTAGAGCACCTAGTACACAGCTCTAAAGAACAGCAACATTTGAAAGGCCAAGAGAAGCCACCAAAAACCAGAGTAGGTCTAGGAAAGGACAGGATCCCATGGCAGAAAAGACCCTGAGTCCCACCCAGCAAATATTTGCCATGAGGACTGACTGGGTAACCATGGTTGAAATAAAGGCTTGAGCCTGCCTCTAGAGCCCATGCAGGTGGCTCACAGTATATGGAAAACCTCGGCCTATGTCCGAATGGTGGTAGCTCACCTTATTGAACCTGGCGAAGGGGTAGTCTTTGCCCTCCTCAGCTGCTCGTCGCCAGTGGAAGAACATAGCCCCATCCTTGCGAGCTGGGTTAGTGAATGGCATCCACTTCCAGGGCCGCACCTTCTTGGAGCCCAGCTTGGCCTTCACTGTACGGTAGCCTTGACCAGTGTCACTCGGTAGCAGTGGGGGTGCATCCCTGGCAGCAAGGTTTAGGGAGGTGAGAGTTTACAGTCAGAATGTGTGGAGAGAGTGTTTGGGCCCAGGTCTACCCAGGAAGTCAGGTCCTGGAGGGAGAGATCTGACTTCCTCCTGCTTCCTACTAAGCAAGCAGGAGACCTGGCTGGGGAGGAGACACAGGGGAGAACTGGCAGAGAAAACTAAGTTAGGGACATGCAGGTGGGTCAGAGACCAGAGATTTTAATTTCTGGGGGAGGCAGGGCAAGGGGGGACGACTTGGGATTCTAATACTTGCTTCTTGTCAGAGTAAAGCAGTGCATAGACCTCCCGGTGCATGCCCTCGGGCCTCTTGAAGGTCAGCGTCTCCGAGGACTTCTTGGACTTTTTCTGCAAAGGGAAACCACAGGAGAGAAACCACAGCCTAGACTCCCTTTCCTGAAAATTCTTTATCCCAGCTTAATCCCTGAACAAACAGCACCTACAGGTACAATAACACACATACATGCACACTGTGATAAAGAAGACACGGAATGACACTATGAAGGCACTCACAGAAACCCACTCACAAGGCACCCCCAGTCTGAGTAGGTCATTCCCCTCACCAGCCTCACCTCACCTGGGTTGAGTCCCAACCTGTCAGAGTAGAAGTTCCTTTCCCACCATCTTTCAGAACCTCACACCGACTTGGTGATCCACCCAATACTCTACAAGTGTCACACTCTCTTGGTCCTCTCATCTATTAAGTGTCACAACCACTAGGTCCCCCTCATTTCCCACGGGTGTCCCACCTCCTCCGTCCTATCTCAAGGCAGTACATGTTTTCTGTCCTGTCATGTCACACTTTTACCGCCCATCTCACTGGAATTGCAGCACCCCAACATCTCACCCACCTCGCTTCCGTTGTCACGCCTCCCCACCTCTTCACTCCCGATACCCAAAGCTCTCAGGCGCTCCCGCTACCTTGTCCGGATTGATAATGTCCTTCTTGCTGATGGTCCCGGAGGCTGCTTCCCCCTCTGGACCCCCAAGTTCTAGAATGTCCCGCACATCCGCGCCCGTAGCCATCGCGCCTGATGGGGGGAGCGCCCAAGGTCAAGGGTTAGTGCCTGAGAAGAGACCGGCTCAGATCAGGGGGCAGAGCCAATTCAGCCCCGGTGGGGGGCGGGGTGAAGAGGCGAGCTGCTAGGAGGACCGCCCAGATCAGGTCCGGATTCCGCCTGTGTCCCACCGCTTGGGTCTCCCTAACGGCCCCATCTGCCTCCTAAGCCCCAGCGCCTCCAAACCGATAATCCCCAGCAGCAGCCACCGCCGCTCCCCTCTCGCTGCAAAACCTCGCACAGAAACTTCCGGTCGTGTGCATCAGAAACGCGGCCGACAGGAACACTTCCGGTCTGTGCTTATTTATAAAGGATCCCTCCCGCCACACTGCGTGCAAGTTGCTAACTGCAGGGAGCGTGTCGCGGTACGTGCCTACCACCGTCCTGCCGGTGTTCCTGCATTTCTGGCATTTTCTCTCTACGTTGCTCCGTTGCATTTAGGGCAATGAAGGAGTGCGCAGAGCTTTGTGACTTGAAGTCACTTAATTTCCCTGAACCTTTCATTGTAAAGTGGAAATGGTAATGGTACCTGCTTAAAGGAAGTACTGGGTACTGGAAAAGATTAGAGCCGTGCCTGGCACTTTTTTTTTTTTTTTTTAAGATTTTATTTAATATTTCCAGCGGGAGAGGAAGAGAGAGAGGCAGAGAAGGAAAGAAACCTCAATGTATGGTTGCCTTTCACCTGCCTCCAGCTAGGACCTGGCTGGAGACCTGGCTTGCAACGTGGTTATGTGCCCTGGCTGGCAATGGAACCAGCGACCTTTGGGTTCGCAGGCCGGCGCCTTAGCCACTGTACTACCAGCCAGGGCTCTATTTTTTTTTTTTTTTTTTAATATGAATTGTGGTATGAATTTATCCTGTTCGTTAAGGGCTAAGTATGTACCGGGCACTTGGCTAAATAATAGAAATGAAGAGGTAAACCCGACAAGACGCGGCTATGCAGGGGGCTGCCAAGATGGAGTGAGGTCTGGATCCTAACTTGCACCGCCTGTAGTGGAGCTGTCTGTAGGTTGGTGGCCTCCGGGGGCTTAACTGGAGCCCAGGTTCCTGAAACTTCACTAGTCCTGGAGCTAACTGCATTTGTGTGGATTACAAAGAGCAGCAAAAACAGGGCCCCTAGCAGGATGCAGCTGAAAGAAGTGTCTCTCAAGGGAAGAAAGTTCCTGCTCTCCCTGGAGAATCTTCTAGAAATAGGTCCTGATAGGAGCAGAAGGGATAGTGGAAGTAGCTCCCAACTTCGGTTTCTGTACTTCAGCCTGCAAACAAGGAGGACGTTGAGAGTAGAGAAGCAAGTGGAGCTTGTAAAGGGATTAATTATGGAGACCAGACCACAAGCTAAAGGCCTGCTAAAGATCCCAGCAGGGACTGGAGGAACAGACAGCCCATGCAAGTTGGCTATCAGTGTAGCTTGTTCTAGCTTTCCGGGTACAGGACACAGCTGCTACAGCTCCAAGCCTAGCTTTGGAGAACTGGTTCTGGTGGTACAAACCTTGCCCTGTTCCCAAGGCCTTATTCCTGGGTAAATCCGCTGAGCTCTAACTAATTTCCAGGGGAAGCCGGGGTCTTGCTGCAGAAATTGCCTACAGGGTAAGGGAATGGTCCTTGGAGCCAGAAATGGACAGAGCAGGGAGAGGGTCCTGCACCTTTGCCTCAAACACTTGACTCTACTTATAGTTAATTCATTGTGCAATTAATAGGCTCATTTTTGTGAGGACAAGGATTAGGGGACATAAATATATGCATTATTAGGCATTTCTCTAGGCTCTGAGGGTGCTATGGGTGAATGAGAAACAGTTCCTGGTGGGGCTTATATCTAATGGAGGAAGAGAAACATTGAGTATATAAACAAAATAGATAATGTAACTTTTGAGGGTGACAAGAGCTATGAAAATAGTGTAGTAGGATGGGGGGGCTACTTTATGGAGTGTGGTCAGGGAAAGCTGCTCTGAGGAGCTGAAATCTGAGCTGAGTTTAAATGATGGAAACAACCATGGACTACCTGTGAAAGGTGTGTTTCAGACAGGAGGAATAACAAGTGCAAAGCACCTAAAATTGAAGGAGCTCAATATGTTCATGGGACAGAAATAAAAAGGACGTTGTGGTGGGTGTTGATCAAGGAAGGGGAAAATGGGAATCCTTAAAATCAGAGGTTGACCTTGCAGGCCATGGTCAGGAGTTTGGGTTTTATGCTAAGGGCAATCGTTTATCATCCTGTCTTGGCCATGGTCTGGAGTCTGTCCCCATCCTTGGACTGCCACCCTAGCTACTAACATTGGAAATCCCCCAGACTGACTGGTCCAGGGCTCCTCATCTATAGGAGAAACTGAGTCAAGGATTGGGGCAAAGAGGGGGAAAGGATGCTTCTCAACCCCTGGTAAAGCTACTGCCTGCCCTTCCTATACCATACTGCAGGTGGCACCAGGTCCCACTGCTAGTCCTTGGAGGAGCTGAACTGGTCCACCCTGGGAGCCCAGGGTCACTTCTGAAGAGACTCTTGCACTCGTTTATTCCAGTTGACTTTAGAACATAAAAGAAGTTGAAAATTTTCTCAGTTCAATTTATGAATATAGCACAATATCAGAGTCTAATGAAGAAACACCTTTGAAGAATACATAATTCTCACCTTATAAAAACTACTTAAGCCCTGGCTGCTGTGGCTCTGTGGATTGAGCACTGGCCAGAGAACCAAAGGGTTTTGGGTTTGATTCCCAGTCAGGGCACATGCCTGGGCTGTGGGCCAGGTCCCCAGTCCCCAGTTGGAAGCGTGCACAAGAGGCAGCCACACACTGATATTTCTCTCCCTTTCTTTCTCCCTCCCTTCCTCTCTCTCTCTCAAAATAAAATGAAATCTAAAAACAAACAAAACTAGGAAAATAGGGGGAGAGAAATAGAGGGGAAATGGGATAACTAATAGAACTACAATAAAAAAGAAAAGAAAAGGCCAGAGCATCCTGCTCACAGTTCATGGCAGGGTAGGGCTGGACAGTGAGGTAAGCAAGGTACACCAGCGGTCGGAAAAACCACACTAGGCAGAGAACTTGCATGGAGATCAGAACTGAAATACATTCCTGTGGATGATTTAGCTTAAGATCTGGTCACCAGATATCACGCAGTTTGTCAAGATGGCTTTCCCCAAGAGCATGTGAGAGATGTGCATATGACAACACAAATCCTGAAGGATATGGGGGATTACAGAATACAAGGCAAGAGTTATAAATCAGATGTGGGAATTTGCCTTCCAATTTGGGATCACAATGCTAAATGATGCAAAAATTTATTTAAGCCATGCTAAGAAAGCTACTGTTGATGCAGATGATGTGCTATTGGCAATCCAATGTTGTGCTGAGCAGCTTTTAACCTCTCCTCTCTCAAGAGACTTTTTTAATTTGATTTTGCAAGGCAAAGAAATCAAACCCCTTTGCCATTGATCAAGCCATATTTAAGCCCTAGATTGCTACTTGATAGGGAGTGCCTGACTGCTCCAAACTATAGACTGAAATATTTACAAAAAAGGAATCTGCTTGTATGGAAAGAATAACAGTTCCATGGTTAAGTGTTTGTTCAGTTACTAGCAGACCAAGACCACTCTAGGTATACAGCACCACAAGCCACAACTGATTCAACTAAGGTATGGACTCCAGTGTCGCTCACAGGGCCAAGATTTACAATGCAGATGCCCATTTCAGTTCCCAGCTCTAAAAGTATAAGTTCCTGCAGCATCAGTAGTTCAGAATGTTCTAATTAATCCATCATTAATAGGGTCCAAAAACATTCTTGTTATCACTAACATGGTATCATCACAAAATACTTCCAGTGAATCATCAAACGCATTAAAATAAAAAAGATGATGACAATGATGATGATGACTAAGATAATTTATATTCTAGTTTTGATGCATATACCATATATATTTAGTATTGAATCCATTGTTCTGACATTAAACATGCATGCTGGTAGTTTTCAAGTTTTTTATAAATAGTATTTAATGAGTAAATATAGGTACCATACTTTTTAATTCAGATGGTGGGATTTTTAAAAAATAGGATTAGTAATAATTTTTTATTAGTCTTAGTAAAAAGAAATACACTTAGTAAGAAAAAAAAGTTGTCATTCATCAAAAGAAAAAAAGAAAGAAAGAAAGAAAAGAAGGAAAGCCATCCAACACAGTTTACTGATTACTAGCACATCCTGAAACCAAAGCCAGACAAGAACAGTAAGAAAAAAATATATACATGATTCCATGTAGGAACAATGAAGCAAAAATCCTAACTAAAATGTCAACAAATTAAATTCAACAGTGTACTGAAAAAATAATTCAAGTCCAAAGAGCAATTATTCCAACACTGCTAAGACAGTTCAGCATTAGAATACATATAAATTTATTAATACATTAAAAATAAAAATGTTATCTTAAATTCAATACCATTAATGATATATTAAAAATCCCCTGCCAAAGTAGGGGGAAAAAAAAGCCTAAATTTGACATATCATTTGTTTTTAATAAAACAATAATAAAACCTACAGCAAATGCCATGCATAATGGTGAAACAATAGACATATTCCAATTGAAATCAGAAACAAGACAAGAATGATCTTTATCATCACTACTATTCAAAATGGTATCAGATGTTCTAATTCAAGAAAGAAGGAAAACTAAAAGATAATAAACATCTCTTATTAGAAACATTAGAAAAAGGCAAATTGTGAATATTTGCAGATGATACTATCAATTGACAAACTATTAGAACTAATAAGAGAATTTAGCAAGGTGACCATATATAAAAATCAGTAAGTTTTCTATATACCAGCAATAACTAATTAGAAAATGTAATAGAAAATAAGACTCCATTCACAACAACAAAAACTATTAACCACATAAGAATAAACTAAAAACAGAATTTATCTCAAGCTCTTAAGGATAGTTTAAAATTAGGAAACCCATTAACCTAATTAATCACATTGACAAAGTCAAATTGAAAACTATGCAATAATATAACAGCTGAGAAAATTCAAGAACTGTTTTTGGTAAAAAATTTAAGTAAAACAAGAGACAAAGGACATTTCCTAACTATGATAAATTAGTGTGGCCCTGGCTGAGCAGCTCAGTTGGTTAGAACATCATCCAGATACACTAGGGTTGCGGGTTCAAACCCTGGTCAGGGCACGTAAAAGAAGCAACCAATGAATGCATGAATACGTGCAACAACAAATCTGTTTCTCTCTCTCCCTTCCTCTCTTTCAAATTAATAAATTAAAAATTCAAGAATATACATTTTTAAAAAGCATAAAACACAAGCCCTGGCTGGTAGGACAGTGGATAAGGTGCTGGCCTGCGAACCCAAAGGTGGTTGGTTCAATTCCCCAGCCAGGGCACATAACAAGGTTGCAAACCAGGTCTCCAGCCAGATCCGTAGCTGGAGGCAGGTGAAAGGCAACCATACATTGATGTTTTTCCCTCTCTGCCCCTTTCCCTACCCCTCTCTGGAAATAATAAAGTTTTAAAATGTTAAGTATAAAAACTGCAAAGATGGATTCTGAACAAGTTGGGGGTGAGGCTTTTTAGTAGGGCATTTACTGAAGTTACCCATTTGCTCCCCATCTTCAGGAAAGAGCAGACATACACTGCTTCAGAGCAAAAGCCCGAGTAGGTTGGTGGTGAGATAAGGGGCTGCTTTGAATCTCCTCATAGCCCATCATGGAAACAGAGAGTACTGTGGGTTAAGGTTCTTAAAAAGCATTCTCTGTTACACAGATACTCTGATCTCTATTTAGGGAGTACTTTTGGTACCAACACCTGTAGAGGGAAAGGAAAAAGCAGGTTTGGACTTTTCTATTATTAACATTATTCTATTAGAGGAAGGAGTTAGAATATTATCTTTAAAAAAGAGATACATAAATAAAGTATAGTATTTTGCAAATGTATTATTATAAAGGTAACAAACAAAATATAGCCCTGATCGATGTGGCTCAGTTGGTTGGGCATTGTCCCCCAAGGCGAAAGTTCATGGTTTGATTCCTGGTCAGAGCACACGCTGGGTTGTGGGTTTGGTCCCAGGTTGGAATGCTCAAGAGAGGCAACTGATCCATGTTTCTCTCTCACATCAACGTTTCTCTCCCTGTCTTTCTCCTTCCATTCCCCTCTTTTAAAAAATTCAAACAGAACAAAAACAAAATATTAAACTCCCTAAATTCCAAGAGAAATATTTTTAAAAGAGCTAGCAAGTAAGAGAGAAGAAAACAGATGACCATGAAATAAAATATTTTATAATCAACACATTGGGGTTTATCAATAATATAAATGAGGCTAACTCACATATTAAACAAAAGCCTTGGCTGGTGTGGATTGAGCACCAGCCAGCAAATCTAAAGGTCATCTTTTCAATGCTTAGTCAGGGAACATGCCTAGGTTGTGGGCCAGGTCCCCAGCTGGAGCATGCAAGAGGCAACTGATTGATATCTCTCTTCCACCTGGATATTTCTCCTCCTTTCTTTCCCCCTCCCTTCTCCTCTTTCTGAAAATTAATAAATAAAGAAATACAATCTAAAAATACATATTTAAAAATATTTTCAAACTGTCTAGCAAAACAAAGACATGCCTTTAAAAAATAAGAAAGTTAAAAAATAAAAACATGGGCAGATATTTACCAGGCAAAATGTGAAACACAGAGAGCAAGGGCCATGATGTCAGTATCTGTCAAGGGAGAATTCTGACCAAGAAGCATTAAAAAGTAAAAGGACTTTTTATAATGCTAATGGAGGTATATATATTTACTAAAGAACATAGAAATCAACTTTCATAAAGTAAAAATTATAGGAGATGCAGACGTAATAGAAACACATTAACAAGTGAAAAGTTCTGTATATTACTCTCATTCTAAGACAAAGCAAGAGGACAAGAAATGAATAAGGATTAAGGAAACCTAATCCAGTGCTACTGAAAATGTGTTTCCAGGCTGGTGCCAGTACATGGACTGTAGTTACCAGATGCAGTGAGATAAGCTCACTCAGAATATAAATCAATGTACTACTTCCTTTACTGAGAAAGTCTTGCTACCAAAAAACAAAACAAAACAAAACAGCTGAACTAGTGTCCTTAATGACATGGTGGACTGGCCACTTTGTGTAGCACTGACCCACACAACATAATTAAAATGGAAACTTAACAAACATATATCAAATTCTGAATCACAATATTAGAGGATATAACTCCTTTTGCAGTATGTATGGGATGTTCATAAAAATGGATATCTTAGGTCATAAAAAAACTGCAATCAAATGCAAATAACATGAACAGTGTTCTCTTGACTACATACAGTGCTGGAAATTGGTAATAGTAAGAACTTTTAAATGCATGTACTTTTCAATTATTATTCCTACAATGAAGGTGAAAAAATCAATATGCAGAAGAGTGTGTATAATATTATACTTTTTGTATAAAAATGTATACTTTAAATATATTAAAGTATACATACACTCTTGTATAAAAGTAAATATACATATATATATTTGCTTCCACTATTTTTAAAATTGTGAAGTATGTAAAAACAAAAGCTAATAAAAACTATCAGAAAAAAAGATAGAGATGGAAGCTGTATCTTTCTGCATATACCTTGTTTTATAGTTTGACATAATAAAATATACACATAAAAATAAAATAAGAAAATCATTTGGAAAACAAATTTAAAAGAGAATGAAAGGAATCATTTTATAAAACTGAATATAAACAAACCTATTTGTCTATCAAGTTGTGTCATAACAATACAAAGAAGAAATCTTTCAAATTATTTTGAAACATAGTACAGTGTATAGTGAGATAAATCTTAAGGACAAAAAAATACAAATAAATCTTAAGCAGTACTCAGTAGACTTATAGTTAGTAATAATGTTGATATTTCAAAACTATTATATATAATAGACTAAGGCAAATGTCATTAGGGACCAATATTTTCAGTATAAGAGAAAAAGGTATGTGTATTTAAAAATCAAAGATCATTGAAAACTATATAATATTTCATTTGAATTTAAAATATCAGTTTGAACTGCTGATTGTTTACGTTTTCTAAAATAGAAGTATTTCCTTTGTTCACAGGAAAGCCCTAGAATTGATGACAATCTAGTAGCAATGAGTACCCCTAACGTCAGATTGTGGGCTCTAAAATGCCATTTCTCCTTAAAAAGAACCAAGTCTCCTTGGAGAAATAGCTGATTTCAACACCAGAGCAGGAAATATACAGAATGAGCCTAGGATATCTTGTACCTGAAAGTGAAAGAGCTATCAAAGACAGAGGCACACCTTGATGGGTGTGGTTCAGTGGAATAAGCACTGGCCTACCAACTGGAAGGTCACTGGTTCGAGTCCCTCCAAAGGTACATGCCAGGGTTGCACAGTTGGGGGATATGCAAGAGGCAACTGACCTATGTTTCTCTCCCTCTCTCCTTCCTTTCCCCTTTCTCTGAAATAAATGAGTAAAATATTTTTAACAATTAGTTACATTTATATTTGAAAAAAGACAGAGGTTCATGTCAAAATGATAGAGACACCAACTAAAAGAGGCTCTCATTGGCCAAATATGGAACAATTTCAGCATCAAGAAGAATTATGACTACAGTGAACAATAATACATGGAATATATAAACATCCATGAGTTCATCATGATAACAAATTTTTGAACCCTCACTGACAACCTGCTGGGTCTTTGTGACTCGTGGTTTTGAGCATCTATTGTGGCCATAATAAGCCACCCCAAAACTTAGTGGCATAAAAAACCCAAAAAACCCTATTGCTCACCTATGGACTTTTATATCCAAATTATTGAACAAGGTATATTCATTTTATTATTCTGAAAGTTAACTATTTTTTCCTAAAAAATAGAAAGATCCAGGTGCCTTTTCTGCATGTTCCATATTTCAAGCTATGCAAATCAATCATGAAGGAAAATTCTTTTTTTTTTTAATTTATTTTTATTTATTTATTTATTTATTTTTTCTTTTAATTTTATTGTTGTTGTATTACATCTATCCCTTTTTTGCTCCCCTCTGTCCCCCTCCCCACCGGAAAATTCTTTATATAAAATACATCTAACAAATGCAAATGGAAATAGAAAAACCACTATTTTGCCATCTCTTATGAAATAATGGATCTAGGTAATGATCATCAATTACTACTGGAAATTATTACTCTCAACCTTATTAAAAGTGGGACAATATCATGTGCCTCCTAATGTGATAGAACATATAGCATGCCACTTTCAAAGTATTCTTGACAATAAGAAAAAATTATGAAGCCCCTAGATGTAGGTATCAGTTTATAAAAACATATGGAGTCCATACTACCCAAAGCAATTTATAGATTCAACACAATCCCTATTAAAATACCAATGACATATTTCACAGATCTAGAAAAAATACTTTAAAAATTGATATGGAGCCAAAAATAACCATGAATAGCCACAGCAGTCTTGAGAAAGAAGAACAAAGTAGGAGCAATCACAAAATCAGATCTCAAACTATACTACAAAGCCACTGTAATCAAAACAGTCTTGTACTGGCACAAGAATAGACATATAGATCAATGGAACTGAATAGAGAGCCCAGAAACCCAGGACTGTATGGTCAATTACTATTGAACAAAGGGGAAAGGAGCATAAAATAAAGGCAAACAACCTCTTCAACAAATGGTGTTGGGAGAACTGGACAAGGAACATGCAGAAAAATAAAGCTAAACCACCAACTTACACCATGCACCAGAATAAACTCAAGAGGGATAAAGGACTTAAACATAAGCTGTGCCACCATGAAAGTCCTAGTGGAAAACATAGGCAATAAATTGCAGATACCTCACACAGCAATATTTTCACCGATATTTCTCCTAGGGCAAGGGAAATAAAGGAACAAATAAACAAATGAGACTACATTAAACTAAAAAGTTCCTGCTCATCTAAAGAAAACATCAGCAAAATGAAAAGTGAACCAACCATATAGGAAAACATATTTGCCAATGATACCTCAGACAAAGGTTTGGTCTCAAAAAAGTATTAAGAATTTATATGACTCAACACTAGAAAGACAGACAACCCAATTTAAAAATGGGTATAGGACCCGAACAGACACTTCTTTGAGGAGGACATACAAAGGGACCATAGGCATGTGAAAGAATGCTCAACATCACTAGCCATCAAAGAGATGCATATGAAAACCACAATGAGATACCACCTCACACCTGTCAGAACAACCATCATTAAGAAATCAACAAACAACAAATGCTGGCAAGGATATGGAGAAAAGGGAACCTTAGTGTACTACTGGTGGGAATGCAGACTGGTGCAGCCACTATGGAAAACAGTATGGAATTTCCTTGAGAAAATAAAAATCAAAATGCCTTAAAAAAAAAAACTTTATTTTTTTTAGAGAGAGGGGAAGGGAGAGAGGCAGAGAGGGAGCGAGACATCAATGTATGGTTGCCTTTCACTTGCCTCCAACTATGTACCTGGCTGAAGACCTGGCTGAAGACCTGGCTGAAGACCTGGTTATGTGCCCTGGCTGGGAATCAAACCAGCAACCTTTGGGTTCACAGGCGGGGCCTTATCCACGGTGACACCAGCCAGGTTGAACTGCCTTTTGATCTAGTGACTCTACTGCTAGGACTATACCCAAAGAATCCTGAAACACCAATTCAGAAGAACCTATGTACCCCTATATTCATAGCAGCACTATTTACAATAGCCAAGTACGGAAACAGCCTAAGTGCCCATCGATGAATGATTTGATCAAAAAACTTTGGTACAGGGAGCAAAAAGGGGATGAATGTAATACAACAACAATTAAAACAAAAAACAAAAAAAAAACTTTGGTACATTTACACAATGAAGTACCATGCAGCAGAAAGAAAGAAGGAACTCCTACCTTTTGCGACAACATGGATGGAACTGGAGAGTATTATGCTTAGTGAAATAAGCCAGGCAGTGAAAGACAAATACCATATGGTCTCACCTAATACAGCAAGCTAATGAATAAAACAAATACATGAGCACAATAGAGCCAGGGGCACGGAAATAAGGAACAGTCTGACAGTGATCAGAGCGGGAGGAGGAGGGGTGAAATGGGGAAAAGGGAAGAGTGTAGTCAAGGAACTAGTATAAATGACCTATGGACATGGACTACATGTGGGGATTGACCAGGAGAGAGAGGATGGGGTGGGTGGGGAAGGGGAGAGCACTGGGGGAAAACGGGACAACTGTAATATAACAACAATAACTTAATTTTTTAAAAAAGAAACCAGTAACAAAAAAGAGGGGGCATTCTATTGTTGAAAAGAGACTTGAGTAGCCAAGTTCGGCCCCAGCAAGATGGCTGCTACCTTGCAGCCCAGTTACTGTCTGAGGGCTCCCATCAGGCACAGTGGAGTCCCTGGGAGTGAAAGCGCCTGTCGAATTTTCTGGCACACTCTTAAACATCAGGGTCAATGATACCACGTGGTGAGGTTCAAGAGGAGATGTACCAATTTAGACAGCAGACAGCACTGTTTATCAGCCAGCAAAAATACTAAACATTTTAAGAAAACAGATGTAACACTGATCATGAACTCTCAGCAAAACAGGCTGCAGACATGCTGGCTTACATTCTTCACCTCAAAAAGAAGCTGCTTCCTGCAGTGCTTCCACATTCTCAGTGAGAGGGACAAGTCTTCACGGTGAGAAAGCCGTGGTTTCTGTTTGCTCCAGGGATGCCTTTTCTCTGGAGTTTGATCCTTCCTGGAAGGTGTTTTTAGGGAACACTGACCACAATTCTCCTGACCAAAGGAGAGCCTCCCCTGAACCTCCTCTGATAAGGGGAAGCACAGGCATACAGAGAGGCCAAGGAGTGCCAACATCCGCTGTCAAACAGATTGGAGACACCTCGTTTTTCTTTGCAGAACGCCTACTTTGGTGGCCTGTGTGTTTGGTTTTCTTGTGCCTCTTTAAAACTGCACTTTTCTAAAGGTCAGTTTGAAACAGCTCTACAACTGTGTGCTTTTGTGATTCTACAACAGTTATTTTAGGTGTTCTCTTGGAGATGGATGACAATCTCCACCAAAGCCTTCAACTTCCCCCTCAGGGTTGGAGGACATCATTAAGAGGCTGTGACTGCTGGCTGAGCCCTTCAGGGGGACCCAGGCAATTGGAAGCTCCCACCCCATTATCCCCTTTCCTTGGAATGTACACTCTGCCCACAGTTCTTACACCAGGAGCCTTTTCAAGGATGCAGCTTGAGGGAGTAATGTGCCCCTTCGAGATCATCTGGACTGGATTTCTGACTGAACTCTGTTCAGGTCCCATAAAAACTTGTAAGGTCTAGCTGGTGGGTGCAGAGATCTAGGTGTCTTTCAGCTGTGCAAGACAAGCCTCCTATGTAAGTTCCATGCTTATTGAAACTGCCCCCTACCAGTCTGGAGTGGTCTGCCTCTCTCTTCAGTTACTCCTTACCCTCCATGGGGTGGGAGTTGGGGTGGGGGTAGGGCAGTTTTTCATTTCATCCCAGGAATTCCCCAGGTTTGGCACCAACTCTTGGAAACTGCCAACACTCAAGTTGACGCCAACAGGGAGAAAGTAATTCCTGATGGTTGTCATGCTTTGTGCCCAAGCTTTTGCCTTCCAGTCATGTGATTTTTGCAGTAATCATTTACACTAAGTGAAGGCAGAAATGGGATAATGTTAGTAGGTATAAGGAAGACTCTAAAACAATGAGAACTTTTTATGCCTTCTTTTTTTTTTTTTTTTTTTAATTAGGAAGCTTATATTCTAGGTTGGCAATGCATTTTAATATTGAGATTAACATTAAGTGAACTTGGAGGAAGAAATTACATTATGCTGTTTAAATTTTTAAAAACAACAAACCTGACTTAATCTCAGCAGATTTTTGCCTTTGTGTGGGGAAAATGGCTTTAGTCAGGCACCCTCACCTGGACATCCAGGTGGAAATAATTCAGCAAATATTAAGCAATGAGTGACATCCTTTGTTGGACCACAGCCAGCATTGTTCACTCTCAGTATATAAAGAGTAAGAGGTTTCCGATTGTAGTGGGGATCGCCCTAGCGGATGCAATAAAGGCTTGTCAGATATCCTGAGGGTTCCGCACATCTTTTCCCATCTGCCTGAGTCCTAAGTGGACCTGCCTGGTCTCGGACATTTGCAAAACAATTGGCGTTGTAGGCAGGATTGTTGAAGTTTGGTGTGGGGCCTTCGGGGCCCCCGGAGGAGGGTTTACAGGGGTGGACTGCCACCAGCATGTAGTACCTGGTGGCAAGTCTCCTGGCAGCTTGGGCTCCTCCCCAGGACTGGCTTGAAGTCAGTGGTGCTCCCAACACAGTAGAGAAGTCCTTGCAGGAAGTTGGGAAGACAGTAGAGAAGCTGAGCACCCAGGCAGCCAGGGGACATAGGTTCGGTGTGTCTTACAGCTCTGCGTGCTGAGATGGAGGCGGCACTTTGCAAGGCAGCAAAGTTCTGGAAGCGTGGAGAGGATGAGGATGCCTTGGAGGTTTGGATCCTCGCATTAGAAGAGGATCTCAAAGCAATGGAGTTGAGGCAGTCCCCCTCCCCATTTGTAACAGACTTAGAAAAGGTGGAGAAGTAGAACCAGCTCCTCCACAGGATTGCCTAGTAGGGATGTGGAAAATGAAATCCTATCTGCCCAGGGTGCCTGGAGGGAATCCAGTGGGCACCACCCAAATGGTGGAGAACAGCATGTACTGCCCTATATGCCAAACTAGAGGAACTGGGGAAGCAGTTCCGCCAGCAGCCTGGGAAGCCATTGGTGGCATGACTTCATTGTTTTGGGGACCTACGGATGGGCAGTGTCATGTGTACTGATAATGGGATGGAAAAGTTAACATCCATCATGACGCACCTCTCCCTCTGCCAGTGGCTGCAGAATAGCTGGCGACATGGAGGAGGACAGGGGCCCCACTCCCTGTTGGAATGGATCATATTGGAACAGACTGGGCAGGCGCAGGATTTCTCTCCTGACATTGCTCCAGAGTGTCAGGACCAATTTACCTTCACATGGGAAGGCCACCAATGGACCTTTCCGGTGTTCCTGCAGGGGTACCTGCATAATCCCCAACTATCTGTCACATGTAGCAGAGGACCTGACCAAGTGGCAATGGCCTGCTATGGTAGCTCTTTTCCACTACACTGATGATGTTTTACTAACCAGTGATTCTCTCTTGCAGAGCTAGAGAAAGCAGTGCCACAAGTACTGTCACACCTGAAAGCATGTGGATGGGTAGTCAATGAAGTCAAGTTGCAGCGGTCTGGGTTACCTATCAAGTTTTGGGGAGATGTCTGGTTGTGTAAGACAAAAGTTATTCCCAATGCGGTGAGTGACAAAATTCAGGCATACCCTACCCACAGCACAGTGAAATAGCTCCAGACGATTTCGGGTTTACTGGGATACTGGAGAGTGTTAGTACCACACTTAGCTCAGACAGTCTGCCCTCTCTACATGCTAGTAAAGAAAGGGGCACAGTGGGACTGGACCCCAATTGCAGAAGAAGCATTCCAGGGAGCAAAATGGGTCATTAAGTGTGCTCAGGCTTTGCATATTCTAGATCCTACCAGGCCCTGTGAATTAGATGTGCATGTGACACAGGAGTGGCAACCCTTAGGGTTTGGGTGCCAGTTAGGGAAAGGAGCTGAAGTCCTGTCCTCCTTAACTGAGAAGCAACTAGCAGCAGTGTATGCTGCTCTGTTAGCCACGGAGGCTAAAATAGGAACTGCCCCTATGAAGGTGAAGACCACTTATCCCATTGTGGGGTAGGTGCGAGACTGGATAGATAAGCCACATAGTGGGACAGACCAGATGCCCAAATCAACCAAGTAGGGAGCTCATCTGCAGCAGAGGAGTGCTCTCTCCCTCTGTGGGCTGAATTACAGGAGGTGTTGGGTCCTATGACCTATGTAGCTGAGAAGGTTACTACTGCTGCCACAGCAGAAGAAATGGAACCAAGTCCTTTCCATGAAGGAAAGGATGCGTGGTACACAGATGGGTGGAGTAGAGGCCAGCCCGCCATGTGGACGGCTGTGGCAATCCAACAGAGACTGACACCATATGCTTTGATACTGGTGTTGGTCAGAGTAGCCAGCGGGTTGAGCTACAGGCCCTGTATTTGTGGTTGCAAATGAAGCACTGCCCTTAGCGAACGGCACGGACAGCTGGGCAGTATACCAGGGGCTAGCACTGTGGATCTCTACATGGCATGCTAATCAATGGATGGTTGTGCATAGGCCATTGTGGGGATAGGCTCTGTGGCAAGACTTCTGGGAGTTAGGCCACCAGAAATATTACTGCATATCATGTGCCCCTAGCCTTTCCCCTAGGAATGATGAGGCAGATATGTTGGCCAAAGTGAGATGGTTAGAAATGGTGACCATAAGCCTGTCTGGGAAAAATGTTGCCCAGTGGTTGCACTGTTGCCTCTTGCATGCTGGGCAAAAGACCTTGTGTTCGACTGTGAAAACTTGGGGACTGCCTGTGACCTTAGCAGAGGTACAGGAGGCTTGTGAAACCCGTGCTGTCTGCTCACAAGAGCATCACCAAAGGCCTGCAGGAACTACTGGGCAGGTGATGCGGGGATGAGTACCGCTCACTCAGTGGCAGGTTGATATGATGGGCCCCTCGCCTAATACAAAAGGGTACAAGTGTACCATCACATGAGTGGATACGGCCACCCAGCGGCTGGACGCATTCCCTGCACACCACGCAGATCAGAAAGCTGTACTTGTTGAGCTGGAGCGCTTATGCGCCACCTATACGCGACCCTTGATCATTGCAAGTGATCAGGGAAAGAAGAGCCCTGGAGAAACAGGGGGCCTGAGACACACAAACAAATTGGAAATTTCACGTAGCTTAACATCCCCAAACTGCTGGTATGATCGAGTGGCACAATGGCTTACTGAAGCAAGGTCTAAGAGCTATGTTGACTGCAACTGGCCTGAAACTCACATGCCTGCCGCTGAAGGACAGGACTTGCCTTACTGGTTCCAGTAATTGCTTTGTCTTTGAGCCCCCAGGGTGTAAACCAATACCTTAGTTGAATGAGAGCATACCTTTGTCTCAGTAGCTAGCCAGTCAGCCTGTTGGACCTGCACTGAGATTCCACTTAGTGCATCTGCCCGTCTCTGTCTCCGTGGTGCATATCTCCAGCCTCCGAGGCGGACTGAACCTGGCTGCGGAACCAATAGAACAGTGCACATGACCTATGGAATGCAACCTGGGACTGACATCTATGATGGAGAAGAGCAGCCCCATAGCCAACTGTTGATTGGTTATGCCACATAGGACAGTTCGGGTGGGTTACAACTGAAGCTGTAGAGCTGGCTGGACCAGCTCCCCTATGTACTGAGAATTTTAAAGGAGAAGCCCAGGTCGGTGTGTACCTTAGTCAGGGCTGAATGCTGTATGTATATTCCAAATGCTTACCATAATGTTAGCCAAGTTGTGCGGGCCCTAGCCTCAGGCTCATACTATCCAGTGCCTAACTGGAGACCCACTGCAAGAGTGGTGGGCATCCCTAACCTCTGCGAGACGATCAGTCCTTGCCATATTGGGAGGCAAACTTGCCTGCTAATTGCCTGCTGGTGTAGCATGTACTGCTGTTGGGGCTTACAGGTGCAGGATTCAGCCCTCCCCGACAAGGGACCCTTGCGGAAGACCAACATCATGTAGATTGTATGGTGAGGAGCCCTGAAGCGGTGGAGTATGGGGAAAATGGATTCAGTCAGGCTCCCTCACCTGGGCAGCCAGATGGAAATTTTTAAGCAAATGCTTATAAATGAAATTGGTTAAACTCCCTCACCTGGACATCTAGGTGGAAGTGATTCAGCAAATATTAAGCAATGAGTGACATCCCACATTGGCACACAGCCAGCTTTGTTTGTACACAGTATGTAAGGAATAAGGGGTTTCTAATTATTGAGGGAATGGCCCTAGCTGATAGACCAAAGGCACGTCAGATATCCCCACGGTTCTGCGCGTCTTTTTCCATCTGCCTGAATCTTGAGTGGACCTGCCTGGTCTCAAGCTTTTGCAAAACACTCTGGTTCACATATTACTAAAAACTATAATTCTGTTCTGAATGTGCACTGTTAATTTGTTCAAGTTAATTTACTCAATTTATTAGTTTTCTTAGACCAGTATGAATATCTAATATGTGGTTCTTTAGATAAGGTTTTTTCTTCTGTTTAAAAATCTGATGCCTACCTATTATGGGAGCTAGGGAAAATATAAATTACTTCAAGAGAAAAGACTCTATTTAACCTTGAAGAGAGACTTAAGAAACCTACCAACCAAATGCAATATGTAGATCTTATTTAAATCCTGATTTAAATACACCAATGTAAAATAACATTGTGAGACAATGGAAAAACACTGAACATGGACTGATTATTAGATAATAGTAGGCAATTATCAATTTTTCTGGCATGACAATGAAATTGTGGTTATGTTATGATTATAATATTAATCTGTGTTAGAGATTTTTACTGAACGATTTACAAGTGAATGATATGTCTTGGAAAATTTTAAAATACTTCAACAAAGGAAAAAATGTGGTGGTGGAAGGATAAACAAGAGCAATAGAATGTTAGTAATTGTTGAAGCAGGGTGATAGGTGTATGGAGACTTATAGCCCTCTCTCTACTTTATGTATGTTTGAAATTTTTCATAATAAAAAGGTATGAATACCCTCACTCATGTCTCCCTAGGTGAAGCCATTGAACTCAAAAGAGAAAGATCAAGTATTAGATCAAATAAAAAATTGTAAAATATAAATTACTTTAAGTTGCTTTCTTTGGTCTTGAAAGCCTTTTAACAGATAAAAGTTAAAATATTATGGAAAAATAAAAGACCATTGTCAGAGCCTGTTAATCCCATATGCTTCTCATGAGAAGAATAAATAGTTATATGGAAGTTTTATGGGATTCAGGGTGCGCAATATAGGAAAATTTCCCAAAAAGCTAACACTCCATTCCTTGTGTGTGTGTATGTATGTGAGTGTGTGTGTGTTTAATCAATGAGGTAGATGACAGGGAAATGAGGCAGGTGGGAATGATACTTATAAGAACAGGCCCAAGTCCGAATATGAATATACAAGTAACTTGCATGAGCTAGCTGCTTGCACTCTACTCCTATAAAATGCCGTCCAACCCTCAGCTATACCTAGAACCTCACAGAGAGTTTCCTATGATCAGTGAGCAAAGAGAGATAACTTCAGCCTTTTTACATTCAGCATAATATACTATTCTGTTATTATATTGTGTTCAGAGTGTTCCTGAAGGACTGTAGAGAAGGGAAGTTCTTCTAGTGGGTGGAACTTCAGGTAGCACAGCCGTTGTCCCCTTTGCTATTAAGGAGGATGTTTTGAGGTAAGGTCCTATGGTGATATTGTAAAAAGTGGCAAATTGTTAGGCTGTTTGATCAGGGATTTGGGAAGGGCAAAGTAAGAAAACTAATGACAAGGAAGATCAGAGAAAAGGTATGTAGATGGATTAAAAACCTTCTTGAAATGAGTCTAGACTCTGAGACTATTTATTCACCTCATGGATCCTCAAAATGGAGGAGACTCTCCATAATCTGGTAAATAAGATGACCTGTTCTCTGGGTGTTCGTCAGCCTCATTCCCTTGTCACCCTGGTTTGCTCAATGGATTCATAAATAAAATGGACTGAATGACATGTACTTCCCCTTGACAAAGTTGACATACTTATTGCTATTATTGAGGCCCAATTTGCCAGCAATAGTAACTAACCCTCAGCCCCTTGCACTTGGGGACAGCCAGACACCTGGAGGCAAGATGATCATATCATAAAGTGACAGTGCTTTGACCCTCAGTAGAATAGACTCTTATTCTGATTTGGATTTATTTTCCCTGCTCACCAAGTCTCTGGCAGCAACACTGTCCAAAGCTGGTCAGGTGGCTTATGCACAGTTATGCTCTCTGACACTCATGATTAACGTTAAATTAAATGCAAAAATGACACCCACACACATTTTTAAAATATGGAACTCTATCAGTCATAGATTTATCTTATTCTTTTTAAAAATAAATTTGGGCCCTGCCTCATGGCACGGTGGATAAGTTGCCAGCCTGCGAACCCAAAGATCACTGGTCCGATTCCCAGCCAGGGCACATAACCAGGTTGCAAGCCAGGTCTTCAGCCAGGTCTTCAGCCAGGTCTCCAGCCAGGTCCATAGCTGGAGGCAGGTCAGAGGCAACCATACACTGAAATGGTTTCCCTCCCTCCCTTCCCCTCTCTCTAAATATAATAAATAAAATCTTTTTAAAAAATAAATAATAAAAATAATTAAGTAATCCCAGATGACCCCCCTAATTAATTAATTGATTAATTATATTTATTTTAAACATTTTATTTATTTTCAGAGAGGGGGAAAGGAGGGGAAAGAAGGAGAGGGAGAGAAACATCAATGTGTGAGAGATAACAGCAATCTGTTGACTCTCACATCCCCTGACTGGATGGCTTAAACAACAGGAATTTTTTTTCTCATAATTCTGGAGACTAGAAATCTGAGATCAAGGTGTTGGTAGGGTTGAGTTCTTTTCTGTATTCACAGGGTCTTTCTTCTGTATCTATCTGTGTCCAAATAAATGTCCTCTTCTAATAAAACACCAGGCAGATTGACCTCTCTAATGACCTCATTTTAATTACCTGTTTAAAGACCCTGTCTCCAAATATAGTCACATTCTGAGATACTGCGTGCGCGGGCGGGTGTGTGTGTATTATGAATTTAACATTTGGATTTCTGGGGACACGATCAGATCAGCCAATAACAGGTACTTTGAGAATAGATTTACCGGCAGGAAGTGATCATGGCAGGGCTTCCCCCTGAGGCTCCCAGCTCTCCTTTATCACCTTTGTAATCCTTTTTCCTAGTTCCTGCAGGCTTTGCTGCTTAAAGTTTACACTTGCAATGTGAGAATTGCCCTTGGGCAATGGGCTTCCAACTCCATCCCTCCACACCGGTGCTGGAAGTGCCTGGAAGTGTACAGGTCCACTTAATCGGGACCCCAGGGGGAGTTTAGCCAGCCATTGGCTAGGAGTGCAAGGGCCCATCTCTCTGATGTTGGACACACTCTGAAGCCTAATTCCTACTCCAGAACTTCCAGCAGGATCAGGTGCACCTAGGACAGTACCTGAAATCGTGCCCTTGCCTACCTTCTGCCCTTTGAAATACAGCTTCCCCTTTCCTTCACTGGTTCTCCTGGGAACCTTCCTTAATAAACCACTTCCGCATGGGTCCTTGACTCAGAATGGGCTTCTGGAAGAATCCTACCTAGAATCTATTCACCTGGCTAACTGCAATGAATAATCCAACTTACTAAATCAAGAAGGAAAGAAGTGCAGAAGCAAGACTTCTTATCGTTTAGAGATCATTAAAATGAAATTTTTAGAACTGCACATTGGAGAGTTAGGTACAGCTACTAACACAGAAACCTACTGCCCTGTGGGAGCATTGTCTCCTCCAGGAACTCCCAGTTATGTCTACCAATGGAAATTTTTAAAAACATTATTACTCAGCAGGTTGGTATGAAAGGAAGGATTTAATTTAAAATACAGAATGGCCTTAAGGTAACATTTGCAGAAAGGAAGGTAAAAGTCACAACTGGATTAGAAATCCCCACAGAGAAACTTCTGGTCAAGATGGCAGGGTAGGCAGACATGGTTCACTTCTTTGCACAATCACATCAAAATTACAACCAAAATATAGAACAACCATTAGTTAGAGTTATCACAAACTGAGTTGAGTGGAAGTTTGACAACTATGGAATGAAACCACATTCTACCAGACTGGTGGGAGGGGCACAGACGCAGAAAGGGCTGGTTCCTCATCCACCTGTGATGGATAAAAATTTGGGAAGGCTACCTTGAGGGATCAAGGAGTCCCAGCCCTACACCAGGCCTCCCAGCCCAGGGTTCCAGTGCTAGGAAGATAAACCTCATTACATCTGGCTGCAAAAACCAGCGGGTATTGAGTAGGGGAAGAAACTGCTAGAGCTTCAGACAGTTGCTCTTAAAGGGCCCACACATGGCCTCATCTATTCAGACTCATTCCCTCTGAGCTCTAGCACCAGTAGCAGCTTGAAAGACACCAGTGGCATAAAGGGAGGAACTGAAATGGCTGACATCAAGGCGAGCCCCGGTCATTATCCCTTTTCTAAACCCTCCAGCCACAGAGCAAGCTGGTGTTATATCTAAGGCGCCATCAACACTATCTGACCCACCTTGGAGATTCCCAGAGATTCTGCCCCACCCAACTCATGTGCACCCCGCCCTGCCCTGAAAGCTGCTTTCCACAGATGGCTGGACTTGGCTCCTGCTTCACAACTTCCTAAATCCTATCAAATAAGCAACCGCTGGCCTCAGTGAGCCTCAGGCCCAGCGCTAGCAGCAACCAGCTTAGGTTTACAACTAGGCCTTGCCTGAGAATCTCTAAACCCAGCATAAATAGCAGCTTCTCAGATTGCTTTAGAGCTCAGGTAGGGCTCCCAAGCAAAACACAAGTTGGGGTTGATCCTGGTCTACACCACCTGAGAAACTCAGGGGGCAGCTACAAATCTCGTCAGAGCCCAACTACCCTGCCCCTGCACAGCTGATCCTCCATGGAGGTTGGAGATTGGTGGTAGATGGTCACAGGCCAATCCTTGCAGCATCCTAGCCTGGATAAATACCTCCCATTTATCTGTCAACAGCAACCAAGTGTCAATTACAAGAGAAGAGTGTTCTCAGCCCATACAAAGGGCATACCTTGAGTACCAGCTTGGGTGATAGGGGTGGCTGTGCCACTGGACCTTAAAGAACACCTACTACATTAGGCCACACTGCCAAGACAAAGAATAAAAGCGCTCAACCTAATACACAGAAACAAACACATTGAAGCTGCCAAAACAAGGAGACAAAGAAACATGGCCCACATGAAAAAATATATCAACATTCTAAAAAAAAAGCTAAACAAAATGGAGATGAGCAATCTATCAGGCGCAGAGTTCAAACACTGGTTTATAAGGATGCTCAAGGAACTTAGTGAGGACCTCAACAGCATAAAAACAACATAGTCAGGCCCTGGCTGGTGGCACAGTGGACAAGGTGCAGGCCTGCAAACCCAAAGGTTGCTGGTTCGATTCCCAGCCAGGGCACATAATCAGGTTGCAAACCAGATCTCCAGCCAGGTCCATAGCTGGAGGCAGGTGAAAGGCAACCATACATTGATGTTTCTCTCCTTCCCTGACTCTCTCCCTTCCCCTCTCTCTAAAAATAATAAATAAAAAATATTAAAAAAAAAAAAAACACAACATATTCAGGAATGAAGGGTAGCCTTGACTGGTGACACAGTGGATAAGGAGCCAACCTGGGAACCCAAAGGTCGCTGGTTTGATTCCCAGCCAAGGCACATAACCAGGTTGCAAGCCAGGTCTCCAGCCAGGTCCATAGCTGGAGTCAGGTGAAAGGCAACCATACGTTGATGTCTTTCTCCCTCTCTGCCTCTCTTCCTTCCCCTCTCTCTACAAATAATAAATAAAATCTTAAAAAATAAAGAAATGAAGGATACACTAATTAAAATAAAGAACAATTTACAGGGAAACAACATTAGAGTGGATATTCAAAATATTCAAAGTCGTGAAAAGCAGGGACCAACAGCCAAAATTGCTCTACGCAGAAAAGCTATCATTTAGAATCAAAGGGCAGATAAAGAGCTTCCCAGACAAGAAAAACTAATTTTTCATTACCAAACCACTATAACATGAAATGTTAAAGGAAGTCATTTAAGAAAAAGAAGATCAAAACTATGAACAACAAAACGGCAATAAATACATAGCTATCAACAATTCAGTCTAAAAAACAAACTAAGCAAACAAGAAGAAGAGACAGAATCATGATAAGGAAAGCAATTGGTTGCCAGATAGGAGGGGAGTGTGGGGGAAGGGTGAAGAGGTGAGGGGATTAAGAAGTACAAATAGGCAGTTACAGGATAGCCACTGGCGTGTCAAGTTCAGCACAGGAAATGGGGTAAAGAACTTAATGCAGGACTCACAGACATGAACAAAGATAGGTGGATTGCCTGAGGGAGTGGGGAGTGTTGGGGGGGAGGAGGGCGAAGGGGGAAAAATTGGAACAACTGAATAGGATAATCAATAAAATGCAATTTTTAAAAATCCCCACAGCATTAATAATTTCTGAAAAATGTGTCAAAATGTATCAGAACCGGAAAATAGGAACAAGTCTTTGACTTGGGTGCCTTCTAGGGTGGGGAAGACACGAAGACTGCAGGGACCCAGTGGCCCAGCCATGTGGCCGTGCCCTTCTAATTCCTAGGCTCCAGCAAGACGAGTATGCTTTTGGGGATGTAGCTTGATTATGAGCTCACACATCAATGTTTCTCTCTCTTTCTCCTCTCCTTCCCCTTTCTGAAAAATAAATAAAAAAGAAAACAGTCAGATACCACCTATACAGAGGAAAAAAAAAATCATGGGACAGTTAACTGTAATATCAAGGCTATAAGAAAGCATTTTAAATATGCCAGAACTCAGAAATATTTCCATTAGCTCTTCCTCAAAGGAAGTGGAGATGAAGCTGCATAGGAGCAGGTTTTATATGCTATTGAAGTTAAACTGGTATAATTTACACTTGATCTTAGCCAAAAGGCCGAGAAGCGATTAAACTGGTATAATTTAAAACTAGTGTTAAACCTTTAAGATGCTAAATATAGTAACCACAAAGAAAATAACATAGAATATGTACAAAAAGAAAACAAGAAATGAATTAAAACCTACAAAAAGTCAACTAAATAAAAAAGAAGACAGTAATGCAGGAAATGAGGAACAAAAACTTTTAAGGCATATAGGATTAAATGCCTTCTTATCACTAATCACTTTAAGTGTAAATGGATTCACTCTTGGATCTAAAAACAGAGACTGGAAGAATCAGGGACGTGGACCACGTGTGGGATTGACTTTGTGGCCCACCAAAGGCGCTAATCCACACCCAATGCCTGGGGGCGCGGTGTGGATGCTATAAAAGGCCGAGCCCTGCGACCTACAGCTCAATGCTGCCTCAGATTAGTTCCTGACCACACGCTGGATGAATGGATGGTGAGTCTTCTCCTTCCAACATAGGGACAAAAGTACAGGCCGTGGCGGGGGGTGGCGGAAACTCCCACGTGAACAGTCGGGAATTACCTAGCAGGGGTCTTTCCATTCATGAAAGAAGGGCAGAAATGTCAAAATGGTTCTTTTCTTTGGGCAGGTGTTCACTAAGCACTGGCATATCTGCTGTACCAGGCAGCGTTCTCCTGCACGTAGACGCAGGCCTGCAGAGGCGATATTGGTGGAGCTGGTCCTGTAGCCTGCTCAGTTCCGAGGCTCCTTGAAAACGTAGCCCCTGCCCGGATCTGGTCCCCTGGAGAACCCAGACCTCCGCCTGATCCTGGGCAACTGTGAACATCTGTGGAACGGATAGCAGGACAGGCGGAACCCGAGGCAGTTGAGACATGAAGGTAGGGACTGATTTCCTTCTCTCCATCCTTCCCTCTTTCCATCCTTCTTTCCTTCCTGGAAAAATCTTTTTTTTTTTTTATCCAGTTTTATTGAAGTATAATTGACAAATAAACTCACATATGATGAGTTGACATATGAGATCTGTCCCAAAATTATCGGCCGCACAAACTTTTAATTATATTGACATTGGCTCGATACTTTCAGGACAGACCTCAGAGTGTCTGTTGGAAATGATTGCTGCAATCATGGTAATTAACATATACACCAGCTCAATGGTTACCTTTTTGCTTTTGGTGCAAATGCTTAAGATTTACTCTTAGCAAATGTTAAGTATACAACATAGCATTATTAATTAATCATCATGTTGTACATTGATCCTCACAACTTACTCATCTCATAACTTTGATGTTGTACCAACATTTCCCATTTCTCCACCCTCCACCCCCTAGCAACCATTAATGTACTCTCTGATTCTAGAGTTCAACTTAAAATTTTCCACATATGATACAGATTTGACTTTCTCAGTCTGACTTATTTCACATATCATATCCATGTTGTTGTGTATGACAGAATTTCTATTCTTTTTATGGCTGAATAATATTCCATTGTATGCATACCATATTTTCTTTTCTTTATTTAAAAAAGATTTTATTTATTATTTTCAGAGAGAGGGAAAAGGAGAGAGGCAGAGAGGGAGAAAGGGAGAGAAGCATCAATGTATGGTTGCCTTTCACCTGCCTCCAGCCAAGGAACTGGCTGGAGACTTGACTTGCAACCTGGTTATGTGCCCAGGCTGGGAATTGAACCAGCAACCTTGGGGTTTGCAGGCTGGTGCCTTATCCACTGCTCCACCAGCCAGGGCCATATTTTCTTTTTTAAGTATATTTTATTGATTACGCTATTACAGTTGTCCCAATTTCTTTTCCCTTGGATCCCCTCCACCAAGCACCACCTTTCCCTCAAGCAATCCCAACCCCTTAGTTCATGTCCGTGGGTTGTGCATATATGCTCCCTGGCCTCTTCGCCCTTTCCTGTATTATTCTTAACTTCCCCCATCTATCTTGTACCCAGGATTTCTGTTTCCCAATCTCTGTACCATTTCCCCATTTCTCTCTCTTCCCACTCCTACTTGATAACCCTCCAAATGATCCCAATACCTATTATTTTGATCCTATTCTGGTTCTTTGCTTAGTTTGTTCTTGTTTTTTTATTTTTTTAGGATCTGTTGTTGATTGTTGTGTTTATTGTCATTTTATTTCTTTTTTATTTAAATTTTTTCTTTTCTTTTTTTTTTTAAAAAGAGTTTATTTATTATTTTTAGAGAGAGGGGAAAGGAGAAAGACAGAGAGAGAAACATCAATGTATAGTTGCCTTTCACCTGCCTTCAGCTATACACTTGTCTGGAGACCTGGCTTGCAACTTGGTTATATGCTCTGGCTGAGGAATCAAACCAGCGACCTTTGGGTTCACAGGCTGGTGCCTTATCCACTGTGCCACCAGCCAGGGCCTGCCTTTGGCATTTTAATTATGATGTGCCTTGGTGTGGTCCTCTTTGAATCTAGCTTGTTTGGGACTCTCTGTGCTTCCTGGACTTGTCTGTCTATTTCCTTCACCAAATTTGGGAAGTTTTCCTTCATTATTTTTTTCACACAAGTTTTCAATTTCTTGCTCTTCCTCTTCTTCTGGCACCCCTATGATTTGGATGTTGTCATGTTTAAAGTCATCCCAAAGGTTTGTTCTTAAATCTCTCCTCATTCTTTTTTCAGTTCTTATTTCCTCATTTTGTACTGGTTGATTATTTCTTCCTTATGTTCCAAATCATTGATTTGAACTCTGATTTCTTTCCCTTCACCATTGGTTTTGTGTGGGTTTTCCTTTGTTTCACTTAGCATAGCCTTCACTTCTTCCCTTCTGCATTTACCATACTGAAGCATATGTTAAGTCTATGAGCATCTTGCTCACCAGTGTTTTGAATGCTGCATCTTTTAGGTTGGCTATCTCCTTGTCATTTAGTTCTCCCACTGGTACTGTGATCTGTTCCATCTTTGGGGTCATTCTTCTCTGTCTCCCCAACTTGATAGATTCCTGTGTTTGCCTCTGTCTTAAGTACATCTGTCATATTCATCTGGATGAGTATTTCTTCTTTGTTTGTGGGACTTCCATGCAGCTCAATTTTCTGGAACTTCTGGTTGCTTCTGGTTTTGAAGTGGTTGTATTCCTTAATTGTGAAGTGAGATAAAGATTGTCTATCTATGCCTCCATCTTGGCCAGAAGTCCCACATTTTCTTTATCCATTCATTGTAAATAATGTTATCATGAACATGAGTGTGAGATATCTCTTCAGTATACTAAATTTATTTCCCTTGGATAAAAATCCAGAAGTAGAATGGCTGGATTATTTGGTAGTTCTATTATTATTATTTTTTTAACCTTCTTATTTTGGGGTGGGGATTAAAGATTTTATTATTTTTAGAGAGAGGGGAAGGAAGTGAGGCAGAGAGGGAGAGAGACATCAATGTATGGTTGCCTTTCACCTGCCTCCAGCTACAGACCTGGCTAGAGACCTGGCTTGCAACCTGGTTATGTGCCCTGGGTGGGAATCAAACCAGCAACCTTTGAGTTTGCAGGCTGGCACCTTATCCCCTGTGCCACCAGCTAGGGCTCTATTATTCTTTTTTTAAAAAATTGAGTTATTTTTAGAAAGCAGGGAAGAGAGGGAGAAAGATAGGGAGAGAAACACCAATTTGTGAGAGATAAATCAATTGATTGCCTTTTCTACACCCTCAACTGGGGTGTGCCCTGACTGGGAATTAAACTGGCTACCTTTCTTCTGTTTGTTTTTTTTTTTTTTTAATTGTCATTTTTGTAGGGTTTTTAAAAAGATTTTATTTATTATTTCCAGAGAGAGGAGGAAGGGATAGAGGCAGAGAGGGAGAGAGACATCAATGTATGGTTGCCTTTCACCTGCCTCCAGCTACAGACCTGACTGGAGATGTGGCTTGCAACCTGGTTATGTTGCCCTGGCTGGGAATCAAACCAGTGACTTTTGGGTTCACAGGCCGGCACCTTATCTACTGAGCCACCAGCCAGGGCTAAACTGGTTACCTTTCAATTTGCAGGCTGACACTCAATCCATGGAGCCACAGCCAGGGATATATATATATATATATCTTTTTAAGGACTATTATTCGTTTATTTTTAGAGAGAGGGAGAGGAAGGGAGGAAGAGAGGAAGAGAAACATCAATGTGTGGTTGCCTCATGCACATCCCCAACCAGAGACTAGGCCTTCAATCTAGACATGTGTCCTGACTGGGAATTGAACCAGCTATACTTTGGTTCACAGGCTGGCACTCAATCCACTGAACCACATCAGCCAGGGCTATTTTCTTTAAAATGGGATTAGTCATGGCTCCTATCTTCTAGGGTCATGGAGGGAATGAAATGTGGGCTAGACTAGGATAGAGTTAGCAGGAACAAAAAAGAAAGGTATGTGTAATTGGAATTTTAGTTGAACAGGATCCTTGAACTTCTTATCTTTTTAACAGGGTCCCACAGCTGGAGGTCCAGTTCAATTATCAAGCAACCACCAAGACAGTTACTCTTTCCTTCAGGCACTGGAGGAGATTGAGAGCCTCCTTGGGACACATGAGGTAAGAACCCCAACTGCACCAGAGCTCTATATGCCTCTGACTGCCCATGGTGAGGACAGCCAACATGAGTCACTTCAGAACCAGGTGATGACTCCCCTGAGGCCCACAATGACAATTTCTGAATGTTCTAACTTCCCTGGGACAGTTCTGGACTGGAACTCAACAACGCTCCCTGCTAAAACCCTTGGTATGCTTCCTGATGACATAATTGAGACTTTTTCAATGGACCACAAGGTAACCTCCTTTGATCAGAGAAAACCCACAGCAACCTCCTGGATAACAGATATGAATGACAGCCCAAAGATATCTTTCATTGATTGCCAAAAGACAACCACCACTGCAAATACCATGGCAATCACCAATAAAGATAGCAAGATAAATACCCTTAGTGATGAAAAGAACTTTTATGGAGACCAGATGACCATCCATGGGGACCAGACCCATTATGGATACCAGATGACCCTCAGTGGAAACCAGACCCATTATGGAGGCCAGATGAGCATCACTGGAAACCAGACCCATAATGGAGGCCAGACAACCATCAGTGGGGACCAGACCCATAGTGGAGGCCAGATGACCATCAGTGGAGACCAGACCTATAGTGGAGGCCAGAAGACCTTTAGTAGGAACCAGACTCATAATGGAGGCCAGATGACCATCAGTGGGGACCAGACCCATTATGGAGGCCAGATGACCATCAATGGGGACCAGACCCATTATGGAGGCCAGATGACCTTCAGTTGGGACCAGACACATTATGGGGTCCAGGCAAAGAACCATAGTAATGACCAAACCCTTTATGGAGTCCAGATGACAGCTCTCGATACTATGACCTTCATTAGTGATCAGACCTCTATTGAGAGCCAGATGACAACATATAGTGGTGACCAGACCCTCTATGAGAGTCGGATGGTGACCCTTAAGAGGAACCAGATGACAGCCTTCACTAATGACCACGCTATCTATGGAAGCCATATGATGCCATGTCAATTGTCATCACTGCCACATCCAGGATTCCTGTACTGTTCGAATTCCTATTTTAGCCAAGGACAATCCCTAGAAAAACAGAACTCAAAACTTAAGACCCAGAGATGTCAGTTCCCAAAGAATTCTGACACTTTGAAGCTCTTTACATGTACATACCAGGACTGTGGAAGATCGTATTCAAAGCGTTCCCACCTCCAAATCCACGAGCGTAGACACACTGGTGAGTGAGGGCCAAGGGTTCAGGTGACACATAAGTCTAAAGGTTTGTGCTTTTACAAAACACTGGGATTATTTGAGATAGCTGTTTCTCTTAGACTGGGACCCCATTAGACCCTACAAAAGATCAGCACATTTGAAAGGGTAAATAAGGCAGCCCCAGAGATAGGCCCTAGTTCTGGAGCAGATTCTAGTCCTGAGTCAGAGCCAACCTGGCAAAACCTTACATATTTATTGTTGCCTGTGTTGGGGTGATGGGGATAAGTGGAGGGATTTGTTTGACCTCTGATGGGTGGTTTGACACCACCTCTACTGGGACTGTCACTTCATAGACCTCTCCTTAAGCCCAACACATCCCCTCTCTCAATCTCCTTATTCCTCCTTATTTTCCTGACCCTTACTTCTATTTGTATTTTTCTCATCCTTTCCCTCCTTCACAGCTTTCTTCTTGTTCTTCCAGCTCATGCTGCTGTTCTTCTCTTCCACTTTCACTCACCCTCTCCAGTCTCCTCTCCTCTGGCTCTCCCACATCAACATCCTCAAAACCTTTTTCTTCTCCATTCACTTTCAACTTTCTTGTCCCACACTACCCTGAAGCAGAACAAGTCTCTTTTTCTCTGGTCCAGGTGAAAAGCCCTACAAATGCAAAGTGAAGGGATGCACATGGGAATTTGCCCGTTCAGATGAGCTCAGCAGACACAACAAGAGGCACAGTGGGGAGCGACCATACCTGTGTTCTCTATGCAAGAAGAATTTTGCAAGATCTGATCACTTAAAGCAGCATCAGAGAGTCCACAGCCTATGACTACGAACGAACGCATCATACCATGAGGAAATGACTATAGCCAAAAGACTCAACCTACTAAGCCTCTGTTTGCTTGGCACCTAGCTCTGATCCACCATACATTATTTGTAAACTATTTTCTAAAACATAGGAGGGCCCTGACTGGTGTGACTCAGTGGTTTGAGAGTCTGTGAACTAAAAAGTCACCAGTTTAATTCCCAGTCAGGGCACATGGCAGAGGAAATCAGTCAATGACATCAATGTTCTCCACCTCTCTTTCTCCCTTCCCCTCCTCTAAAAATAAATAAAACCATAAAAAAACAAAAACAAAAACCCTCGCCTCTTCCTCACAAAAAACAAACAAAGAAAAAAACAGAAGGAATATGTGTATTCATTTCAATAGAATCAGAAACATTTAGTTTATTCAAATATTGAAACTCCTTTCATGGCCGTTTCTTCTCTCAGGCAAAATGTCTCCTTTTCCCCTTTGTCTTCTCAACATTCTGTCAGAATACAGGGGGTGGTGGCATTAGAGGAAAGATGGTCAAGCGTTGGCTAACAAGGGAAGGATCTATCCTTTCCACTGGGCCTTGGGCCCCTTTCTTCAATGCTTCTGCTGACACGTGTGCAGCTAGGGTGACCTGCAGCCTGTTTTTGGTTTTGTTTTGTTTTGTTTTGCATGGGTATGGATTGACAACTGCCGCTTACGAGCTGAGCCATCTTCCCTGCTGACTAGGTCCTTCTTCCCAGATCTTGCAGGCCAGGCCTGGTCTCTTAGGTATGACTTTAACTCCCATCCAACCTCCAGTTTGGGTACTCTCCCCAGCCGCTGGCAAAAAGCTATGGGTAAAGTCAACGATGTGATCTATCCCACTTCTCATTTCCAAGGAAGCACTATGAAAAGCTCTTTCTACCCAGAGCTCTAAAAGGGAAGTGGATCACAAATTCCCATGACCTCAATTTTCCCTGCAACACTTCAGGCTCATCCTGACCTACCCACTCTCATGTTACAAAGACTCCAGAAGCTAGATCCCTGAGTCTTTGACCCAAGCAACATTTTGAATCAGCAGTGTGGTGGTTATTTTTTTCTCCCCCAAGTAGCCACATCATTTTAGGTAGACAATGGTATTAGCCATTGGTAGGTAATTGGGTAGGTTCATGGGTCATCCATGTTGTCCAATAAATGCACTGGTTCTTATTGGAAATTTGGGGCAAGGAGCAGTGCACAGAAACAATACAGCTACATCCATAATACATTCAATGGGGGAGCCGTAGACAGAAAAGAGTTTTATGCCTGGGTAACAGCCCTAGTGACAGCAGCCTCAAACCCAGAACCAAAGAGCTTTTTGATCTGCTTCCCCCTCATCCTGGAGCCAGGGTTTCAGGAGTCATAGTCACTTGTGTACCAAAGCCAAAGACCAAGAAGTATATTTCTCCATAACATCCGCATTGAACCTGGATGATGGCATAGGTCCTCCAGTCCCTGATGGGGACAGAGACCTTCACCTGACCCCTAATCTTATCTAGTTTTGAATGCCAAGAGGTCCAGATAAGATGGCAGTAGTCTGATTCATCTCCAGAGTCACTGAAAGAAAGCCCCGTTGGTTTCTCCTTTTCCTTTGACACTGCCAGTAATCCAATTCAGAGATCTTCTAGGGAAGGCCTTTGCCCAGGTTGGCCAGGAGAGGGCACTAGGTCATTACTCTTAACTGCTCTTGCCTCCAGGTCTATTTGGCCAGTTGCCACTTCTTTCCTGTCTGGGAATTTGTCAGTTAAAACTTGGACATCGGGGACCAATTTACTAACCTCACAAGGCTTAATGGGGCCTGGTGGCCAGTGCCAGCAGGAGCTGCACAGACAAGCTTGGAAATTTGAGTCTGGAAAACCATTTTACTGTTCTCAATCCCTCACTGCAGACCCAAGTGGCCACAAGGATGGTTTACAGGGACTTTAGAGACTGCAGGTGTGGTCCAAACAAGGAACTTGTCATGGGTGGACCAAACCTTCAGAGTCAAGTAGTACGTGTTAAGGACTACTCCCTCTCATCCACTTCTTTCTCTTCCTCCTTGGGCAAAGTGGCCACTGTCAGGACATTTTGAAAGAGGGGTTCTGTTGTAATACACCCCACAAGGCACCACTCTCCATCACTAAGTTTACCAAGATGACCTTTTAAAAATATTTTATTCAACACCCTGGCTGGTGGCACAGTAGATAAGGTGCCGGCCTGCGAACCCAAAGGTCACTGGTTCGGTTCCCCAGCCAGGGCACATAACCAGGTTGCAAGCCAGGTCTCCAGCCGGGTCCTTAGCTGGAGGCAGGCAAAAGGCAATCATACATTGATGTAAAAAAAAAAAAAAAAAAGAAGAAGAAAAAAAAGAAAAGAAAAAAATTTTTATTCATTTTCTTAGAAGAGTAGGGAAGGAGAAAGAAAAGGAGAGGAATGTTATGTGTAAGAGATACTTTGATTGGTTGCCTTTTGCTCACCCCCAGCTGGAGACCTGGCCTGCAACCCAGTCATGTGCCCTGACTGGGAATCGAACCTACAACCCTTTGGTTTGCAGGCCGGCTTCAAAGTGAAGGCAAACTAACTAAGTCACTCGCGTCTCTTTGGGCCATTGGACAAAGTAAGTAATCCCTTAAAGATTCTACACTCTCACTAAAGGCATGGTTGCAATAATAGGTGGTGTTGCAGGGTATATCCCTTGGTTCCACAAACCTGCCTGGAGCCAATAGTTATTGGATACAATTCAGCATGTGAGGCCTCTGACAGTTTTTGGTCCCGTTGCTGCAGAACCATGAATAGCAGCCAGAGAATTGCTTCTGTTAGTTTAGCTTTTCTAGATTCCCTTTGATGGATTTCTAATTTGACCCACTGGACAAGCCCAGACAGGTATTTGAGGGTAAAGAGGATCAGTGGTACCGCTGAGAACTGAAAAGTTTCTGGAACTAATCCACCCACACTCCCCAAAGCCCACTGGCATGGACATGAAAGTGTCCCTTGGGACCTTCAGGCTTTTCATTCTTTAAAACAGCTTTGTGTTCAATTGGCCACCCTGCTCCTTTCATCAATTTGTTGAGTTGCCAGGTGCCAAGATAGTTAATTAGGACAAGGAGCCAAAGTGAAGGTGAAAACCCAAGCGTTATTCACTTCCCGGGACAGTGTGAGAAGAGGTGAAAAGGAGAGACGCTGGCTCCCTTGTGTTCCATTTTCTCCAGGGAACAGCACAGGGCAGCCTCCCATGAATGCAGGCAAACCAACGAGTTGTCTCACTGCCAGCAGCCCCAAACAAAAGATTCTGGCCTTTTCTTGGATCTGGAGAATCTTGGGGAGGAAGAGAAGGAAGGGCTAGGAGTAGAGAAGTAGTCAGCGTGAGGATAGTGTCTCACCAAGGACCCCAGGAAGGAGACCTCTGATGGAGGTGACCTGGTTAGAAATGCCTATATGCACAAGGGTTTCTGTCTGGCCTTCAGAAAACAGCAGTGCTGTGGGTGTGCACCAGCTCTGCTGTGGAGAGGGAAGCTTTTTCCACAAGGCCAACCAGGCAAAGCATTGTGGTCAGGCTGAAAAATTCATACAGCGTGTAGGAGTTTGGCCTGGAGCCAGGCTGCCCGCCAAATGCAAGAAGTGGAATATGATGAACACCTTTGTACCTACCTGTGCGCTTCTCCCATTCAACCCTGTGTCTAATCTCCAGAATTAACTACTACCTTGAACTTTGTATATACAAATTCCCCTGGATTTTCCTTGTACGTATTTATTACAAATGTAGATGTTTAAAAATTTTCTTATTCTGAGCTTCATATACATTATGTTAAGCTCTATATAATTTTAGGAGACTGGCTCACTCTCAACATTATAGTTCTAAGATTCGTCCATGATTTTGCTAGGATAAAAAAAAAAAAAATCTGCCCTGACTGGTGTGGCTCAGCTGTTTGGGCATTGTTCTGCAAGTTGAAAGGTTGTCAGTTCATTTCCCAGTTAGGGCACATACCTGGGTTGTGGGTCAAAAAGCAACTGACTGATGTTTCTCTCCTTCTCTTTCTCCTTTCTTTATCCTCGCTCCAAAAATAAATAAATAAATAAATAAAAATTTAAATAATTCCTAACATCCCCAAGCAAAACTTTTATACATTATCAAACTCTAAGGTGGGGAGGAGACTAAAAAGATATGACAGTGCACTTGGGCCTCATGTTAAGTATAATCACCATAAAAAGAAAAGATAATATGCCCTAGCTGGTGTGGCTCAGTGGACTGAGCACTGGCCTATGAACCAAAGGGTCACTGGTTCGATTTCCAGTCAGGGCACATGCTTGGGTTGCAAGTCAGGTCCTCAGTTGGGAACACATGAAAGGCAACCATACATTGGTGTTTCTCTCAGTTTCCATCCTCCTCCCTTCCCCTTTTTCTATAAGTAAATAAAAATTTTTTAAAGATAATAGAGCTATCCTTCCTTATCCAAATCTAATCTGAACAGTGAAGTTTAACTATCCAAAACATGAAAGATAATAACACATATTTAATCCATCTAAAAACCCCAACCACTTTCCTCACATTTTGCTAAAACACTCCTGTAACAATCCACCAAGGATTTCCCATTACATAAAGCACTGAAATCCCCAATTATATATTTATTTAAAGTGTAATAAAGTCACTGATAGACACGGTGGTGAGCAATGTGCAATGATGCTGTACAGTATCAGATGCTAGCTGTGTTCTCCTTTATACACCGCAACAAACATGCTCTGATTGCATCAGCCTGAGTCCAATCAGGGGGAGAAAAGCACAAAGCACTTTAAGCAGGGGCAAGGTTAATCTAGAGAATGAATAAACCATGATGAAAGAGGAACAAAAGAGGTAAGAGAACACTGTGTGGTCCTCCAGGGCTGAGAGAACACATCTAAGGAGGGCCAAACTTGGAAGATGTGCCCTCCATCTGAGGCTGGAGTTCAGATCTCCTGGAAGATGTAGTGGCAGAAGGTGGATGGCAGAGAAGTTTGCCGGTTTGCAGTCACTGGGGAAGCAGAGTTGGTCCACAGTCACTGAGCAAGCAGGATGCAGCCCCCCAGGGTGCAAATGAGCTGTACGCAGGGGCTGGGTGCAGGGAGCAGCCAGCGGAGGCGTTAGTGTGGGCAGAAGGCATGGAACATGCCCTGTCAATGAAGAAGGGCTGTGGTGTTGGAGGGACAGGGGAGACAACCTTGGGAGTTAGCAGAGGGACTAAGGGTGCTGGTGTGGGTGGGACGTCTGGAGCGTGCACTCTGTGCCTTGTGAGGGAGAGACCTATAGGAGGGTGATCACCGGGTTGGGCTGGGACTGCAAGGCCAAGGAATAATGTGAAGCTGGTGAATGAAGAGGCAAATAGACCAGTGCAGTGGAATAGGAAGTCTATAAATAGACACAGTACACATAGAAAATAAGTGTACAAAAAAATGTGACAAAGTACTAAAGCAAAGATGAACTTAAAAAGATTGTGCTGGGACAGTTACTTAATGTACCAGCAAAAGCTAAAATTAGATTTGTACCTCATCTCATACAAAAGAGTTAAAGTCCAAATGGATCGGGTATCTGAAAGTCAAATATGAAACCATATAAGTACTAGGAAAAAATAGGTGTGAATTTCTTTATATCCAGAATTTAGAGAAGGGATTCTAACTACAACTGAAATACAGATACAATAAAAATATGAGAATTAGTAAAATTGCATGAATATAAACATCTTTCACATGGCAAGAAAATATAGCTAGATAGGTAAAGTCAAAGACAATGGCAAACTTGTTTATCCTCACCAGAGGACATTCCTTTATTGCTTTTACAGAGAGGGAGAGAGAAACATCAATGCAAGAAATATCTGTTGATTGCCTTTCCTATGTGCCAGGACTAGTGATCAAGCCCACAACATAGGCATATGTCCTAACTGGGAATCGAACCCACAACCCTTCAGTTAAGAGACAATATTCCAACCATCTGAGCCACACTGGCCACTTGTGGAAAAACAAGAAACATGGGCCCTATCTGGTGGCTCAGTGGATGGGTGCTGGCCTGCAAACCCAAAGGTCGGTGGTTCAATTCCCCAGCCAGGGCACATAACCAGGTTGCAAGCCAGGTATCCAGCCAGGTCCTTAGCTGGAGGTGGGTGAAAGGCAACCATACATTGATGCTTCTTTCCTTCTCTTTCTCCTTTCCCCTCTCGCTAAAAAAAAATAAAGTCTTAAAAAAAGAAAACTAAAACACCAAGAAAAAAAAGTGGACAAAATAATAAACAATCACAAAAATAATTTAATAGTCCACAAGTACATGAAGAAAAGTATTAATCATCATTCCTAATTTGAAAACTATAAATTAAAATTACAATGAAAGTGATGTCAGTGAAAATGGTGGAGTAGGGACTTCCAAAATTTTTCTCCAGCATAAGAACGCTGGATGGTTAGAACCATCATTTTCAGAACTCGGGAAATTAATCAAAGGCTTGCAGCTATCTGGGGAGCATTCAAGAAGTATAGCTGAAGCCCTGGCTAGTGGCTCAGTGGATAGGCGCCAGCCGACAAACCCAAAGGTTGCTGGTTCAATTTCCAGTCAGGGCACGTAACCAGGTCTCCAGGCAGGTCCTTAGCTGGAGGCAGTTAAAAGGCAACCATACATTGAAAAGAAATGAAAAAAAAGTAACTCAAAATGATCAAAGACCTAACTATAAGGGCTAAAACTAGAAAACTCTTTTTAAAAGATTTAGAGCCCTGGCTGGGTAATTTAATTGGTTAGAGCACCTTCCCACTACACCAAGGTTGTAGGTTTGATCCCTGGTCAGGGCATATACAAGAAACAACCAATGAATCATAAGTAAGTGGAACAATAAATCGCTATTGCACTCTCTATCTTCCTTTTTCTCTCTCTCTAAAATCAATTTTTAAATTAAAAAAAAAAAAAAAAAACACTAGAAAACTCTTAGAAGAAAACATAGGAGTAAATCTTTATGACCTTAAGTTATTCTTAGATATGAAACCAGAAGCACAGGTAACCAAATTAAAAATAAACTGAACTTCATTGAACTGTAAAACTTAAGTGCTTCAGAGGACCCCATCAAGTGTATGAAAATACCACCCACAGAGTAAGAGAGAGTATTTATAAATTGTATATCTGATAAGCATCTAATATCCAGAACATATATACAGATACCTTACAACTCACTGACAAAAGGATAAGCCAATTTAAAAATAAGCAAGAGATTAAACTAGACATTTCTCCAAAGATTGAATACAAATGGCCAATTAGCCTTATCTGTAAGAAAAATGCAAAAGAGATATACAAATGTCCAATAAGTACATAAAAAATGCTTGACATCATTAGTCATTAGGGAAATGCAAGTCAAAATCACAGTGACATACCATTTCACACCCAGCAGGGTGGCTATAATGAAAAAGATGGACAGTAACAAGTGTCAGTGAAATGAAAACACTGCAACTCTCATACGTTACCTGTGGGAATGTTAAATGGTACAGTCACTTTGGAAATAATTTCACAGTTCCTCAAAATGTTCCTCAAGTTATGTCTGACTCAATAATTCCACACCCAAGGGAGCCGAAAACACATCCACACAAAAAACTGTACAGTATGTTCATAGCACCATTATTCATAATAATCAAAAAAGTGGAAACAACCCAAGTGCCTATCAACTGATGAATCAATAAACCAAGTGTGGTATAGTCATAAAATGGAATATTCTTTAGCCATAAAAAGGCTCTTAGAAAACACTGGTGCTTCTATTCTGTGATATAGCAAGAAAATAATGTCCCTTTTCAATAACTCTCTCCTTTGGCTTTCAGGTGTTCATTCATTTGTACGTATGTATATTCAGTTCTCAGTGGCTGAGAACCTTATCCCTTTGCTGTGGAACTCAACTGACAAAATCTTAAGCCCCTGCTGACTCTTAATACCTCCACAGCTACTCGAGCAGCCATGCCACAGAGTAGACTGATACTTTTATAAATACATTGTCACCAAGCTCAGCCAAGCTCTCAACCTTGCCCTACAATCCTTGTTTCTCTGGTCCTTTCACAACCCACTGAGTTAGCATCCACCCTTTGAAAAAATGCTTCAAAGAGAAACAACAGATATGCGGCGGGAGATTTAATCAGGAGTGTGCAGGGCAGTACTGTTTTTAACAAAAACAAAAAAATTGGAAAAGAGCCAGTAGAATGTATAAATGGTACATTGATATGGTGGAATAATGCTATGCTATAGTGAAAATGAACCACATCTGCATGCATGGCCTTAATCGCAAAAGCATAATTATGAACAAAATATAAGTTCAAAGAATCTATTATAATGATTCAATTTAGATGCATTTTAAAAATGAAATGGGACACTGGACTTAGGTTTTCACCTTAAACAACTGGAGAACCATACAAAATATATGAATCAATGTATTTCAGCAATGGATAATGGCAACACAGGGCCATAGTTCTGTGGAAGAAAACCTGAAATAGAGCATGGAAGTCTGAGGAGGAAGAAACTGAAATTTGAGAGGGCCCAAGTGGCTACAATTTGTGAGGCAAAATACTTGAGGGGCTAGAGTCCCCTCAAAGAGGGTAAGCTCAAGATCTTGAAAGGTATCTCTCTTGAGTCTTTGACTGAGTACTGACAAGGCACGAGAATTACCAACCCTTGGGAAAAGATCACTGAAAAGAAGTAGCTTGGGAAAAGATCTCTGAAAAGAAGTAGGTAGAACAATTCCTGGAGTTCACTCGGGGCTGGAAAACATGTGTTTTCACTTGCCAGAATGTAAAGAAATCATTTTGCCTTAGTAGTGGAGCTAAAATAGCTCTAGAAAAAAAAATAAATAAAGGAAGTTTGGGGCCTGTTCCAAAAAACAAACAAACAAAAAACAACAATAACAACTAACAAACAAACAAAAAACCCACAAAACCAAACCACCTTAAAAGTAAGCCTCATATAAATGAAAAATTTCCTATGGAAAAAGAAAAGCCTCAAAGGGATCCAACAAATTCTAAGAAGTAAAATGCAAGCCCGAAGTCAAAGCCAACACTGTTTAAAGGAATATAACAAAACCCAACAATTAACAACGTAAATTCACAACTGTCTGGCAGTCGGTAAAAAATTATCAACCATTTAAAAGAAGCAGGAAAATAAGGACAATTACCAGGATAAAAATCAATTGATACAGACCCCAAAATGACGAATTTGATGGAACTAGCACCTGAGTGCATTAAAACAGCTGTTGTAACTAGTTTCATATGTTCAAGAAAATGGAGGGCAGCACAAGCACGCTAAGGAGAAATGGAAGATATTAAAAAAAAAAAAAAAAAAAAAAAAGATCCAGATGGAATTGTTACAGATGGAAAAATACAGTATCTGAAATGAAAAACACACTTATTGGAATGGATTAAACACTGAGGAAGAAAAGATCAGTTAGCCTGAAGATACCTAAAATGAAGCAGAAAAAGAAAAAAGACTGAAAAAATGACAGAGCATCAACCTGTGGCAAAGTATCAAGCCGTCTGCCAGTAGATTGTGTGTCAGAAGAGAGTGACAAAAAAATGGACCAAACAAAGGTCAACGTTTTTACAAATTTTATTAAGACTACAAACCTCAGGATTGAGTAAACTCAATCCACCCCAAACACCATAAACAAAGTTCAAAACTACATTAAACTATATTAATGACTATATTGCTTAAGAATAGATACACGTATAGTAAAAATGACAAAGGCAAAGGCAAGATTAACCAAAATGCAGGATGGTGGGTACCTCTCTGGCGAAGGGTGGGGGGTGTAATCAGAGAGGCGAGGCTCAAAGGCTTCGAATGGCACCAGTATGCACTTTTCCTCAAGTGACATACAGGGTAGATGCATTCTTGTTGTTCTTTAAATTGGACACATACAATACTTTTGCATGCATAACAAAGATTATAAAAAGTAGAAAATTAGTGAAGCTCATCCATTCTTCTGTACCACCTATACCACAAGCTAAGTGGGGTCATCCATTTCCACATCCTGGTGCAAGCCTCCTTCAACTCTACCTGGAGCACCGAAACCCCTTCCTCTCCCTGAAGGCAATCAAAAAATCATTTTTAAAAATGTGTACCTTTTTAGTTTGAATTTAATCTTGCCCACTTGTTATTTGAAGCAAAGGAGATAATTGCTTAAGACCACAAAGCCTGGAAATGGCAGACAGGATTCAAAATCTACCAGCCTTACTGAGAACCCATAATGCCTTTCCCACCCACTACCCTGCCTTGTATTGAATACTGGGAAAGGCTTAGCCCAAATCTGGCACAGGGTAATTACTGGTTAAAAAATAGATTGATTTCTTCTCCAATCACTCCCTCACCATGGAAGAGACCTAGTACCCAGGTGGGAATGAGAGAGATCTTTGGTACTCAAACCTGAGTCACATGAGTACCCTCTGTTCCTACTTAAAAAATAAACATAAAAATAAAATAAAATAAAATAAAATAAAATAATTTAGGGACTGGTGTGGCTCAGTGGATTGAGCGCTGGCCTACAAACCAAAAGGTCACAATTCCCAGTCATGCCTGGGTGTGGGCCAGGTCCCCAACAAATTAATGTTATACTTCCTCTTTCTTATTCCCTTCTCCTTTCTCTAAAAGTAAATAAAAAATAAAATCTTTAAAGCAACTTATATTCACTCTCCAGCTGTGTGGAGGGCACCTGGAGGCCTGCTCCATATATACTGGGGCCTCTAGGGGAATAGACCAAGGTGGCCATGCAGAACTGAGGTGGGGATGAGAGGGGCAGAGAGCCAAAGCTATGGGACTTGTCCAGCTGCTCGGAGTAAGTTCAGGCCCACAGAGGTTCAGCTCTTCATCTTGGCAGCACTTCCAGCATTTCTGTCCGTGATCTTTCTGCCTGGCAGCAGGCACCGTCATGTCCTGAGTGCTTAGCATCCAACACTAAGCATGGCCAAGGGTAAACACGAAGGAAATGGGAGGTCTGGCTAACCCCCATGCGTTCTTCAGGTCTGATTCAGGCACCTCCTTAGAAGTCTTTCTTCCCTGGCACACTTTTCCGTTGTTTCTCTGCCACCCGCGTGAGTCCCCACAGCTGTGACGCTCTCTAAATTGTGGGATCAAATATACTTACCAAACCAATGGAAGCTTGTAGGCTGCTGTCCTCTGAGGGTTGCCAGGTAGGCAGCGTTCTCTCTGCCCGGAATTCTCTTTCCTCATCTTTCACCCACTCAGTTTATTTCACTATTCAAGGGATTACTAAATGTTATATACACTTGCTTGCTGATCTCAAGGGGCACCTCCTCCAAAAAGTCTTTCTGATCTTCCCCTTTATGGGCTGCTCTCCATGGCCACTGCACCTAGGTGGACCTCTCAGCCCAACCTAATGGTTCCTGGACCACAGGGACCAGTCCTCAGTCACTGCACTGTGGCCATCACCTGGCACTGCTTGCTTGGTATCAGGCTAGGCACAGGCAACAGTTGTAGAAGGCATCATCTTTTAGCTAAGAAATCTACCTCCAGAGTAGAAAGATCCTGGTTGAGATCCTGCCACTTGAGAGCTTGGGCAAGTTCCTTTCCATTAGTTGGCTGGTTTGGCTGAGAAGTCCAGAAATGAGGTCTTGGACTACCTGGCTGAGTCGCCAGATAGCCATTATGCCCTCAACCCTAGGGGAGGGGCAGGAAGGACCCTTTAACACATGGTATACAGTAGTCCAGGGACCAGAGCTTTGTGAAAAGAAGGGAAGTTACAGCGGGGTTCATCCTTCTCCGCCCTAGTCTAAGCTCTGTCTCCAAGTCACCTAGAAAACAGAGCCTAAAACAAGAACTATGTACTAATATTTTATTTGGGTGATATAAACCCAAGGCACTGAGGGTGAGAAATGGGAAGCAAGGCACATGAGGATAGGAGGTAATATAAGGGGATAGCAGGTGGGGTCCTGCTTCACAGCCTTGAAGAAGCACAGTGGTTGTTCACTGGCTACTTGGGAGACCTCCCCATTGGCTGTGCTGTTGGGAGAAATGGTGCCTTGCAGCAATCAGGGGAGGGAGGAGATAAGAGGCGATTTACCCTCCTGGTCTCCCCCATCTCCCATTAGTCAGGAGCATTAACTCCCCATACTTCTGGGTTGCTAGTGTCTACTTGAGATGCTAGATCCTATGCCCTGTGGTGGGGCCTTCCATCCAAGTCTAGGAATGGTGGGAGGAGACAGAAACTCTGGACATGTGGCTGATGAATGCTGGGCAGAGTATCATTCAATATGTAAGGTGTGTTCCAAACAATCCAATACTGTTTCCCAATACTGTTTTTGTCATTTACCAGAACAGGAAACATGGCACAGTGATCAAAGACCTTTTCCCAGGTCACAGGGCTAGTAAGCGGTAAATTCAAGATTTGAAAAAGCCTGGCTCTGGAAACTGTGGAAGACCTAGATAAAGAAGTTGGTTTTTATGTAGCAGGCAAAAGAGAGTCACTAAAGAGTTTCAAGCTGGGGAATGACGTAAGATAAAGAGCTTTTTAATAAAGCTCCTAATCTTACTTTGCTCCATCTTTCTATGTGGCTAAACTCTGCATAAGTAGGTGGCTGCAGAGTGGTTAGGGCATTTAAGAGAGTTTTTGAAGAGTCCCTGACAGGGATCAGAGCTCATATGGGCTTCATTCAATATTGCTTCATAATCTTTCTTGGTCTGCATCTAAGCCTATTGCTACCAAAGAGACTAACTAGTTGGTCAGAGGCAGGCAGGATCTGGTTGGAGAAGCCAAAATGAGATGAAGAGGAGATTGACCTAAAGACCAGAAGGACCAGCCATCTCGTCATCATCGGCCGGTGGATTGGGGGATAATGGCATCCGCAGATGAACCTTTTGGTGTTGCCTGAGATGGTCGGATCTCATGAACCGTCGGCCACACAGATCACATTTATGTGGTCTGTATCTGGTGTGTATCCGCATATGTCTTCCAAGCTCATCAGAACGGACAAAAGACCAGGTACAACCTTCCCATGTACATTTATAGGGCCTCTCACCTGGGGAGGGAAAGTGACAAGGGAGAGAAGGAATTAAGTAGAGGAATTTAGGCCAGCAGGTGAGAAGAAGTGGGTCTGGCTCTATGAAGCAGGGCAGTCAAGGCTGGGGATCAAAAGGAAAAGCATAGGAAAACAGGTGGCCACACCATCAGCAGTCCCCATCATCTTGGTGCAGTCACATGGGACTGTGGGAAAGCGAGGACATTCCAGCCTGGTCCTCAAACTGAAGGATGACAGGCTAGTCACCAACCACTACAAACCAGTGGTCCAGCGCAAAACTAAAGCCCAGACGTTCCATCACCCCCCACCCGTCTGGTACCTCATTTACCTGTGTGTTTGCGCTCATGACTCACGAGGTGGGAGCGCTTGGTGTACGTTTTTCCACAATCTTCATACTGGCAGAAGTGAGGCCTTGGAACTAGGGATTTTTTCCTGGAAGCCCTTTCCTGGGTCCTGTATTTCTTCCTTGCTCTTTTTGGAGCGGGCTTAGGCTGCTCAGGCAGGAAGGGGCCTTCCTGAGGAGCTGGCAGGCTAACAAAGGAGCCCTGGGACTCGAAAGCCAGAAGTGATGGGGACCCAGGTGGGGGCATCTGATAGTTGTGGGGATTTATAGGGGGCAACATCTGAGCCAAAGAGGGGAGCGTTGCCTGATCCCCAGCAGAAGGTATGGTTGAAGCCAGTAACATACTAGTTGTCAAAGAGTCGCTATTAGAAGATGTTGTTGGGTGGTCTGAATAAGTCATTGTTGGAACACTGTTGTGAGACATCATTGGGATTCCACTGAGACCTGTGTCTGGTGGCCCGTTGGAGGGCATCCTTGGATTCCCACTGAAGGTCATGGTCACCCCTGGAATATTGGGCTCTCCCAAGGACATCATCTGGGGCTCATTAAACATCATCATTCCTGGTTGAGAGGGATACATTCCTTGATGATACATCATTTGGGAAGGAGGAAGAGTCCCTTGGGGGCCATAGCTCAAATCATGCTCAGGCAGCAACATATTGAAGGATGGGCCCATTTCATTCGCATCCTGCCTGGGTGCCTCGGTAGAAACCATGGGAGTGTTCTCCAGTTGTGAATACTGAAGCATGTGCTCAGTGCCTGATGGACTATGGTTCCAAGACGTGTGCACTCCACTGCTTCCGAGAGATGGAGACGTGCCCAAGATGCACAGTGACTCTTCAGCATTCTTGGGGGGAGGGAGGGAGAGAGAGAGAGAGAGAAAGATATGAAATTTCCTCTTAGCTCAAATTCCAGTTTCACATGTCCCTCCTCCTCCCCATCTCAACCCCACCTGAATCCAGGCATCCATCATCTCTTGCCTGAATTATCCTACCTCCAGGCCATTCTCCAGCTTGGATTCTTCTAAGATACAGGTCCTGCTGATAGGACAGTGGAAACCTAGGTACGACTCATGCCACTTTTCCCCTTTGGCGCTTTTTTTCTTAATTGATTGGTTCATTTTAGAGAAAGAAACGTCAATGTGCTGTTTAACTTAGTTATGAATTCATTGGCTGATTCTTGTTACGTGCCCTGATTGGGGATCCAACCCACAACCTTGCCATTTCAGGATGACTAAGCAACTGAGATACCTGGTCAGGGCAATGGCATGTTTTTGTTTATTATTTCATAAAAAAAACAACAAAGAGGGCAAATAAGAATGGAGGCTTCAGATGGATCCTGGTTTTAGCAACCCTTAGAAACCATCTGCAAATATTTACATACAAAAGAGGGTCTTAGCAGAATTATAACTGCTATGGCATGGCAGGTCTAAGATCAAGCATTGGAGGAGGTAAGAAAACAAGGCAGACTTTTGAAAGCACTTTTAAAAAGGGCAGGGGGAAAATCTTAAAAAAAAGAAAAGGTAGGAGATTGACATGGAAGTTAAGGCAGTAGCCCTTAATGAGAAACTGATATAAGAGGAAGGAAAAAAAGGGATTGATGGCAGAACCTTTTGAAACAAGATGGGATCCCCAAACCCTATTTTTTACACTGTCCATGACTGTAGCAATAAAGAGCTCCTGAGCTGAGAAACTGAGAAAGCTATCCCATCGCCTCCCATGCACTCTTCCTCCATTGGGACAGTAAAGAAAAGACTAAGCAAATATGAAAACCAAAACATAAGTTAAAAAATACAGTATCAGCCCTGGCTGGTATGGCTCAGTGGATAGGCTCCAGCCTGAGAACCCAAAGGTTGCTGGTTCAATTCCCCAGCCAGGGCACATAACCATGTTGCCAGCCAGGTCTAGCAGCCAGTTCCATTGCTAGCGGCAGGTGAAAGGCAACCATACCTTGATGCTTCTCACCCTTTCTTCCTCCCTCCCTGCCCTGCTCTCTGAAAATAATGAATAAAATATTTTTTAAAGGAAGACACAGTATCAAAAAAAAAAAAAAAAAAATACACTATCCAACAGGAAAACAAAATAAAGAAAAAGTGTCCTGACTGGTGTGTTTCAGCAAACTCAATGCTGGCCTGTGAACCAAATGGTTGTTGTTCCATTTTCAGTCAGGGCACACGTCTAGGTTGCTGGCCACACTCCCAGTTGGGGGCATGTGAGAGGCAACAGATTGTTTCTCATGCCCATCAAATTTTTCTCTCCCTCTTTCTCCCCCCACTTCTTCCCCTCTTTCTAAAAATAAATAAATAAACTCTTTTTTAAAAAGAAAGAAAAAGATAGTATCCATAAAAGATACAAAAACATCAAATCAGAAAATAAAGATTGTAATTTCTCAAAAGAAAAATAAAACTCACCTGAAAAATGCTGCCACAAATCAAAGAAAAATTAATTACATCCAAACACAATGTTTCTTTTTAAAGAAGAACTTAAGAAAACAATTGCAATTTTATATAATTACAGAATCACAGAGCAGAGGGGATAGAGGGATAAAGGTGGAAAGAAGGGGAAGGGACAAGTGAAAGAACATGTATGAATGGCTCATGGACACGGACAACAGTGTGAGATTAACTGTGGGAAGAGGGGACAGGGCCTGAGCAGAGGAGGGCAAAGGGGGGAAAATCAGGACAACAGTAATAAAGTAACAATAATAATATTTAAAAAAAAAGATTTATAAAGCAGAAACAGATAATTCATTAAGCTGCACACTTGAAATGTTTATACTGCTAAACATTTAAAGAAAAACACCAATGTTTTTAAAATTCTTCCCCAAAATTGAAGAGGAGGGAATAACACTTCCTAACGCATTCTATGAGTTCGTTCTATGAACACATCATTGCCCTGATATAGAAGCCTGACAACAACATCACAAGCAAAGAAAACAATAGACCAAGTCTTTTATGAATATAGATGCAAAAACCCTTAACAAATAAAACTAGTAAACCAAATCCATCAGTACATTAGTGGATTATACAACGTAACCAAGTGAATTTATCACAGAAATTCAAGGGTGATTCAACATATGAAAATCAAGGTAAGCCCTAGCTGGTAGCACAGTGGATAAGGCACTAGCCAGGGAACCCAAAGGTCACTGGTTCAATTCCTAGCCAGGGCACATAACCAGATTGCAAGCCAGGTCTAGCAGCCAGGTCTGTGGCTGGAAGCAGATGAAAGGCAACCATACATTGATGTTTCTCTCCCTCTCTACCTGTCTCCCTTCCTCTCTCTGGAAATAATAAATTTTTAAAAACTTTAAAAAAAAAGAAAAGAAAAGAAAATCAAGGTAATATACTACATAACTAAAATGAAGGAAAAAAACGCATCGTCCCAATTGATACAGAAAAGGCATTTGAAATAATTCAATACCCTTTCATGATTAAAAACACTAAAAAACTGGAAATAGAAATTTGCAACATAATAAAAACCATCCTTAAAAAACTTACCACTAACATTATACTCAAGTAAAAGACTTAAGGTCCTTTCCTCTAAGATCAGGAACAAAAATTTCACCACCTCTGTTCAACATTGTATTGGTTGTTGGCTAAAGCAATTAAGCAAGAAAAAAAAAAAAAAAAAAGCATCCAAATTGAAAAAAGAACTAAAACTATCCCTGTTCTCAAATAACACAATCTTATGTGGAGAAAATCTGAAAACTACATACACACTGATACAAACCCATTGAGGCTAATAAACAAATTCAGCAAAGTCACAGGATACAAATTCAACACACACAAAAAAATCGGTTGTTGCTATATTCTGATAATGACAATCTGAAAAGAAAATTAGGAAAACAATACAATTTATGATAGCATCAAAAATAATTAAATACTTAGAAATAACCAAGGAGGTTAAATTAATCTTTGAAAACTGCAAAACACTGCTGAAAGAAATGAAAGAAGACTTAAATAAATGAAAAGCTGTGTTCATGTATTGGGGGACTTAAGTTATGATGTCAATGTTACCCCAAGTAATCTATACAGTTAATATAATCCCTATCAAAATCCTTTTGGCAAAGATAGATAAATCTACCCTAAAATTCATATAATGTCACAAAGTGCATCAAATAGAAAAAAGAAAAATCAGGGCACATATATAGGTTGTGGGTTCAGCCCTTCATTGGGGCATTTGCAAGAGGCAACTGATTCATGTTTTTCTCTCAAATTGATGTTCGCCAGAAAGAACACCTACACACACCTGCCTGGTTTCTCCTTCCCTTCTCTCTGGCCTTTCTTCTCAGTGTCCTGGACAGGCAACCCTGTACCACTCTTAGGCAATCTTTTTCTCATGCTAATGATCTAATTATGTTTATGCTCCAATTATTCTTCAAACAATAGCTCAAGGACAGATCTATCCCAGATCTTCCAGTCGTCTAACACTCTGTCCATCTGGATAGCCCAAGGGCACTTTAGACTAAGTCCAAGATTTCCGAGGATCCTTGCCCATCCCGAAGTCACCCTCAAAGAGGTTAAACAGATAAAATAAATCACCTTAATCCAGTTTCTTCTCACCCTTTCCTCTCCTATTCTCACCTAGTTGCGCAAACCAGAAATCTGTTCATCGTCCTAAATGGGGGCGATTACCAGTTTTTCCGGTGTCCACCTCCCCTCCGACACGCCTCCCAGATCTCCGTCTCCAATATCCCCGCTCTAGTCAGGCTGCCATCTTAATTAACTTCCACTTGGATTATCACAATAGCTTTCTAACTATAGCCATGAATTCCTCCCACAACCACCAGAGCATTCTTAGAAAATGAAAACCTAGCTCGAAAAACACCGCAGAGCTGATTCCGATCACGGTTAATGTCATGAACGGCTTTCTACGGCTCTAGCAATAGGCAGCTCGAGCCCCGCAGGATCTGTAAGGCAAAGGAATCCCTGCCTCCCTGCCCTTGGGCCACTCTCCCCTTGCTCTCCTGGCCTGGCCTCCTAATCATCTTTCACTTCCTGCAAGGAGGGGACATACCATCTCTGGTCTCAGGACCTGCAAGCCCTCCACCTAACCAGTTCTCCAGCCCCAGACCCGATCCACAGCTATCTTCAAACACGTCTGCTATTTGCGCCCGGAGTCTTCGCGCTTCTCCGACACAACTTGTACACTCCCTATCATTCCGCGATTTATTAGTAACATGGCATAACGTCTTACAGAAAATTCACAGTTTTCCCGACACTTGGTAGGGCTTCAACAAATATTTTTTTCTTCCCAAACGTGTCCCACCGCCCGCCTAATGTTGCTTTCTTTCCTAAGAACCCTCTCCTTCAAAGTCCCTTCTGGGACTTTTTACCTAGAACCAGCACAGGCGCTAAGGTGCGGTGAATATTAATTGAACAAACGACACGGTTTTTTGGTCGATGTACAGGGTGATGTCCACCTTGCAGAAACATTGGGTTTTGTTGTGTTTTTTTTTTTTCTTTCTTCGGGTACAGTTCACATACAATATAACGATCCATGATTCGTGTCCTCGATCGCATTCCTCCCAACCCCCCGTACCTCAAACTGCTAAAGCCCCGAAGTCCAGTTTCCCCCACTCCTCCAGCCTCCGTTCCTCCGGTCCCCCCGCTCCTTGCCCTGGGGCTGCCGCCTGACCTACCTGGTCGAACTGGTGCTGAGCTGCCTCCCACTGGTTCAGAACATTGTCCTCTCGCTCCATCTCAGCCTGGGATCCTCTGCACCTCGGAACCGGGAACTGGGTACCGGCCGAAACCACAGCAGAACAGGTCTGAGCTCCGCAGCCTTGCCGTCGCAGGTCCGCGTCCCGCACCTCCACGCCACAATCACAGCGTTCCACCCCTATTTCTCACTGCGCTGCGGGGCGGGGCCAGGGCCTCATCCACCCTTCTATCCACCCTGCGGCCGAAGCCCCACCCCGCCCTGCTCCGTCCGCCCAGGTGCTGCAGGGCCGGACTTCAGACTTGCACAGTTGAAGTCTTAGGTCTTCCGCTTTCACCTTTCAGTCTCATCATCCCTGTGTGGCCCAAATGGGAGTGGGGACACTGAGGTTTCAGACTCCGGCATCTTGTTGACCTCAGAATGGAGAAACCGAGAAGGAGGCTGGGGAGAGTAGCAGATCCGGCTGGGCCTCCGCAGACAGGAGAGCCTCCGCCGCCCCCAAACCTGGTCAGTGTTCTAATCAAAATCTCCCCGAGGCCTAGCTCTTCTCTGCCAGGCACTGCTGACCCTCCTGCACACAAACCCAAAGCTGGGAACTCCATGGAAGGACTTCTTTCTTCTATGATAAGTATGGAGTACCTGTTAGGTGTCAGATACTGTTTTTTGAAACAAGGGATGCAGTGGCGAATCTGACAGAACAAATTCCTGGCTTTTAAGGAATTTTCATTCTAAATTGACAGAAAAGAAATGACTATAATACAGTCAATAATATACTTTTAGATGCTGGCAAGTGCTATAAAAAAAAACGTAATAGAGAAATGTGAGCTGAGAACTAAGGGCCTAAGCGGAGCCATGCATAGAAAGAGTGAAGGAATCTGAGGCAAGAAAGAGCGTGGTACCTTAGATGGAAACTAGAACAGCGGGTGACCTCGGTGATAGGAGCCAGCGGGGAGGGAGGATTGACAGGAGGATCGAGAGGGTTTTAGATCTTGAAGATTATGGACAGATGTTTGAATTTTATTCTAAGTGTGATGGGAAGAAACTGAAAGGTTTTAAACAGGAAGTTGAGGTGATCTAAGTTTTTAAAGTAATCATTGGGCTTCTTTGAGGTTTACGGGTTATATAGGGGACAAGAGGGAAGCAGAGACACCAATTACAAAGCTAAAGGAGCTCTCCAAGATAAATATGTCATTGTTTGGTGGGGTTGATGACAGTGATTAGGGAATGTTTTAAAATGAAACAGGGCCTGGCTGGTGTGGCTCAGTGGATTGAGCACCAGCCTGTGAACCAAAAGGTAGCTGGATCGATACCTGGTCAGGGCACATGCCTGGGTTGTGGGCCAGTCCCGAGTTGGGGACAAGAGTAAGGTAGCTGATAGATGTTTCTCTCCCTCTCTTTCTTCCTCCCTTCCCCCTCTCTCTAAAAAAAAATAATAATAATTAAAATCTTTACAATTAAATGGGATAGGCTTGGTAATGGATTGGAGTGGTAAAGGGCTGGGAGGAAAAGAGGATTCCTAGATTTTTGGCTTGAGCAACTGAGGGCTGACTGCACCATTTGGAGAGATGGAAAAATGGAAAGAGGGGTAGATTTGCAAGCAGTGGAAATAAGAGTTCCACTTTGGACATGATGATTTTGAGACGACTATTAAATATGCACAGGGAAACACCAGGACTGTAAATATAGATTTTGGTGTTATCAGCAGAATATGGTGGTTATGTAGGCCCTGGCTGGTGGCAAAGTGGATAAGGTGCCAGCCTGCAAATCCAAAGGTCGCTGGTTCACTTCCCCAGTCAAGGCAACATAACCAGGTTGCAAGCCAGGTCTCCTGCCAGATCTGTAGCTGGAGGCAGTTGAAAGGCAACCATACATTAATATTTCTCTCTCCATCTGCCTGTCTCCCTTCTAAAACTAATAAATAAAATCTTTTTTAAAATTATTTAAAAAAAAGAATATAGTGGTTATGTAAAGCCATTAGAGTGAGAGAATTAGAGAAGGCCTAGAGACCTACATTTAAGACTCAGCAAAACAGTGAGGTCATCCAAAGAGACTCTAGAAATTACAGCCAGAGAAGTAGGGGGAAAATCAGGAGACTATATTTTAAGAAGCCAAGAGAAGCTCGTATTTAAAAGAGGGACTGTTCAGCCCTGGCCAAGTAGCTCAGTTGGATGGAATCTCTTCTCCCTGCACCAAGGTTGCAGGTTTGATCCCCAGTCAGGGTACATGCAGGAATTGACAGGTGAATGCATGAATAGGTGGAACAAGTAGATATAAGTAGACCTCTCTCTCTCTTTCCTTCCCTCTGTCCCCATCCCCTTCCTCTCTCTTTAAAAAAAATCAATGATAGGGTCACAGGTTCGATTCCCCAGCCAGGGCACATAACAAGGTTGCAAACCAGGTCTCCAGTCAGGTCTGTAGCTGGAGGCAGGTGAAACTCAACCATGCATTGATGTCTCTCTCCCTCTCTCCCTTCCCCTCTTTCTAAAAATAATGAAATAAAATCTTTTAAAAAAATCAATGAATACAAGAACAATTAATAAATAAGTAAATAAGGGGCTGACTATGCACCTGCATCAAATGTTGCTAAGAACCAGATGAGTGCTTATTGGATTTGGCAAGATGGGGAAGCAGTTATAGAGGAGATAGAAGCTGATTGGAGTGGAGTGGGAAAAGAGAGTATGCACTGCTGAGATAGAGACTCTGACACTGTAAATAGCTCTTTCAAAGCAGTTTTGCTATCAAAGCGGGCAGAGAAATGAGGTGGTAGTTGGAAGAGAGATTAAGGAAGGCTGGCAGGGATCCACCAATAAGAAGAAACCAATACTGAAGGGTTAATTATTGAAATGACATAGATAAGTCAAGAAAGGACAGGACCAGGATACTGATAGACAAATGGGCCTTTGATGAGCTCAGGGACATTTGCTTTCTGGTAATAGGTGGGATAATAGTAGTCTTAAGTTATCTTAGTGTCTCCAGCCACCAGCCTGGGGTGGAGCAGAGAGAGCAATCTCTTAAGAAATAGTGGCTATGCTTCTATGGTGAGCACCTGCTCAGGTACCACCTCCTCGGCCCATGTCCGATTCCTATTTGATGCCTCTTACAGTTACCATGCACCTAGTGTGTCTCCCAACATGGCACTAAGAAAATGCTTGTGGAATGAATCATATTTAATGCATGGAGCAGATCATTTTTAACATCTTTTTGTTCTATAGGATAAATTATTTTCATAATTCAAATTTTATATTTCAAAAGATAATGAAATGAAGAATAATAATGGCCAGAAAAGAAATGTAGATGTAAAAAGTTTCTTTTACAAATCTTTGTATGTCTCTGACTAGTGTGGCTTACTTGCTACAGGTGTCCTGCAAAGTGAAGGGTCACCAGATTGACATGCCTGGGTTGGCGGTGTGTCCCCACTTGGAGTGTGTGTGAGAGGCAACCAATCAGTGTTTCTCTCTCACACTGATGTTTCCCTCCATCTCCTTCCTCTTCCTTCCACTATTTTAAGAAATAGATAAAGAAAATCTTTAAAAGAAAATCTTTGTATGTATATTCATGCCAGTAAAATAAGTGTATACAATTAATATGTGATAAAAAAAGTATAACTATTTATTCCACCTTTGATTGAAGGAGCTGTATATAAGATGAAGTGTAACCATTTTTTAATCAGTCATGCACAGTTCTCATTTATTTTTTCCTTTGCTTCCTGGATACTGTCAGCCTCATCCTAGCTTTGTAAATCATTTTAACAGCTCCAAACAGTTTGAACTTTGACCTTTTCATTATAGATACCTTATGTAAATGATGTTCCAATAACTAAAGTGAATTTTAGTTTACCAAATTGCTAAATTGCACCACTATTATAACATTTATTTCACTTTACATTCATCTTTCACTTAAAAAAAATAAAATTTTTAAAGAATAAATTTTCATGTCAAAATATGATTCAAATTCAGGAATATACATTGTATTTTTATGTATGAACTGAAATTTGCATGTAACCAAACAAAAAAATTTTGTCTCTCATGTTGTGCTGTTTCATTGTTTTAAATTTGAACACAAAACTTCAACTTCAACTGAATGACAGAATTAAAGTGTCAAATTCTGTTTCTTTGCCTTTATAATCACTAACTGTAAATCATAATTATTTATTTGGAACCTACTGTGTAAACACAGTGGTAATAACTAATATCACAGGGGATGGAGGCATGACCTGGGCCTAAAGTGAGCTCCAAACACTTGTGGCTGAGAACATGTGTTTCTGGGTGACTGTACAACTGGGTGTGCTCCAGATTAAGTTCCATATAGAATAAACATTTATTAAACGTTTATGATAAAAATATGCTAATGTAAGCTTACTTATATAATTTTATGTGTTTTTCTTTATTTTTATTGAGATATAATTAATATATTGGTTTCAGGTGCATAATATAATGACGATATTTATAAATATATTGTGCAATGATCGCCACAGTAAGCCTAACTAACATCCATCACTACATATAGTTACAAGTATTTTTCAGGTGATGAGAACTTTTAAGACCTACTCTCTTAGCAATTTTCAAATACACAGTACAGTATTATTAACTATAGTCACCAGGCTCTACCTTGTATCCCCAGTATTTATTTATCTTATGGCTGGAAGTTTGTACCTTTTGATCACCTTCACCCATTTTACCCACCTCCTCTGATAACCATCAATCTAGTCTCTGTATTTATAAGTTTAGTGTATGTTTTGTTTCATTTTAGATTCCACACATCAGTGTGATCAAAGGGTATTTGTTTTTCTCTAACTTATTTCATTTAGTGTAATATCCATGTTATTACAAATGGCAAGGTGTTCGTCTTTTTATGGTTGAATGATAATCCATTGTCTAACACATCTTTATCCATTCTTTTGTTGCTTCCATGTCTTGGTTATTGTAAATAATGCTGCAGTGAACACGGGGATGCAGATATCCTTTCAAGTTAATGTTTTGCTCTCCCCTAGATAAATACCCAGAAATAGAATTATTGGATCATAAGGTAGTTCTCTCTCTCTCTCTCATTTTTTGTTTTGTTTTTTTTGAGGAATCTCCACTTTAAAAATATATTATTTATTATTATTATTATTATTTTAGAGAGAAAGGGGAGGGAGAAAGAGAGAGAGAGAAATGATATGCAAGAGAAACATGTATTGATTATCTCTAGCATGACCCCAACTGGGGACCTGGCCCACAACCCAGACATGTGCCCTGACTGGGAATCAAACCATCAACCTTTTGGTTCACAGGCCGGGGCTCAATCCACTGAGCCACACCAGTCAGGGCTCCACAGTTTTGCATAGTAGCTGTACCAATTTATATACTCATCAACAGTGTTCAAGGGTTCCCTTTTCTCTATAGCCTCACCAATATTTGTTATTTCTTGTCTTTTTTATGATAACTATTCTAACAAGTGTGAAATGGTGTACTAAGTGGTTTTGATTTGCATTTCCCTGATGATTGATTAGTGATGTTGAGCAATTTTTTTTTCATGTACCTGTTGGCCATCTATGTGTCCTCTTTGGAAAAATATCTATTCAGGTCCTCTGTCCATTTTTTAACCAGATTTTTGTTGCTGGTGAGTTGTATAAATTTCTTATACTTTTTGGACATTAACCCCTTATAAGATATATGATTTGCAAATATTTTCTTCCATTCAGTAGTTTGCCTTTTCATTTTGTTGATGGTTCCTTAATGTTTATATATTAATAAAACTAAATAAACTCAACAATATCCACAATAAGTTAGATTTTACACTAACCAAAGATTATTTTAGTGAGGAATATTTTATCATAAGCATTATTGAAGATTTCTGGCCTGTGGTAATAACAAGCCGATCAACTTTTAGTTGGGTATATTATTTTTAAGCTCTCTACAAACATGTGCTCCCTTATACCTGCGACAATTGCTGCTGCTCTTCCATTTCTTCCATCTATTAACTTCACTTATTTTAGGGGGAGAGCTATTATTTTTATTTTTGTTGTTGTTGTTTGAGAATGTGTCACTAAACAGCAGAATATACTTCTGAAGACAGGAAGCAAAATAGTGTTAGATCTGTGAATTGTCTCTTCTTGTGCAAATCCATAAATAGCCACAGATTGGCAGAAAGGAGCTCAATGAGAAGACAGTGTTGTTGTTGTTGTTTTCATTTAATCAAAAATATGTCTTTTTTTAATTCAATATTATTTTGTATTAGTTCCAGGTGTACAGCACGGTGATTAGAAAATCATATACTTTACCAAGTGTTTCCTTGGCTAACTCCACTTTTTAAAAAAATTGACTTGAGAGAGTGAGAGAGAAATATTGATTTATTGTTCCACTTATTTATGACTTCATTAGTTGCTTCTTGTATGTGTCCTGATCGAGGATCAAACCCTCAACCTTGACCTATTAGGATGATGCTCTAATGAACTGAGCTACCTGATCAGGGCAACTCCACTTTTTATTTTCATTTTCATTTTATTTACATCTATATTATTTCTCCATATATATTAAGATCCATGAGTTCACACTGATAGTTCCTATTTCAACCCAAAATTACAAGGTTCATTCTGTTTCTCTCTTTTTTAAAAAATTTTAAAAGATTTTATTTATTATTTTTAGAGTGAGGAGGGAGGAGAGAGGCAGAGAAGGAGAGAGACATCAATGTATGGTTGCCTTTCACCTGCCTCCAGTAACAGAGCTGTCTGGAGACCTGGCTTGCAACTTGGTTATGTGCCCTGGCTGGGAATCGAACCAGTGACCTTTGGGTTCACAGGCCAGTGCCTATTTTTTATTTTGAATTTTGTAAATTTCTTTTTTAAATTTTTTATTTATTTATTTTTTAAAGATTTTATTTCATTATTTTTAGGAAGAGGGGAAGAGAGAGAGGCAGAGAGGGAGAGAGACATCAATGTATGGTTGCCTTTCACCTGCCTCCAGCTACGGACTTGGCTGGAGGCCTGGCTTGTGACCTGGTTTGTGACCTGGTTATGTGCCCTGGCTGGGAAATGAACCAGCAACCTTGGCCCTATCCACTGAGTCACCAGCCAGAGCTAATATTTTTCTTTCTTTAAATATATTTAATTAATTTATTTTCAGAAAGAGGGTAAGGAAGGGAGAAAGAGAGGGAGAGAAACATTGATGTGAGAGAGAAAGATCAGCTGGCTGCCTCTCATACGCACCCCAACAAGGGACCCGGCTCTCAATGCAGATATGTTCTCTGACAGGAAGCCGAGCCTGCAACCTTTGGTTCGCAGGCTGGCACTCAATCCACACCAGCCAGGGCTAACTTTATTCTTTATTTTTTTTCATTATCATTTATCCCCCTTGTACTCTCCATCCTCCCACCCACCACTCCCTGCAATCACCACACAAAAAAAGACTCATGCACAGGGACCACAGTGTGGTACAACCCCACTTTTTAAAATAAACATTTAATGAGTGCTTGCTACTGGCTATTCTCTCTTACTCAGCTTGTGGTCACCTCCTCCAGGAAGCCTCTGCTGCCCTCCCCCCACACAGTTCCATGCCCTTATTCCCGGGGTGATCCTGGGGTGAACTGTAGAGATCACTTGGAATTCATCTCCCTGTGGTCAGGAAAATTGTCTAAATGCACCATCTGGTTAAGAGGTAAAGTCTGGGTTTCAGTTCCATCCTTGACTCTGGTTCTGAAAGCTTGGGATCTGTGAAATCAATCTTCCTGATTCTCATTCTGTATTAGCAACCAGCACCTGAAAGGATTAGTTTTGAGGTTTACAAATAATCCATTTATTCCATCCATAAATAATCCATTTACTCCATTAAACCTTCCTCGGCAAGGCAGAGCCAGCTCCAGCTCCACCCTTCAGCTTTTTGACCTGGAGCCTGTTTTTGCTGTGGAATCTGGAATGGCCAGGACTCAAGAGGAAGAGCAATTACTCTGGGACCCTCCCTTGTCTTCTGCCCTAACCTAACACTACACCCTATATTACCCTCTGACTCTCCTAGAGAAGCATGCTGGGGGCCTGAAAATGACTCAGGGACAGGCATGTCCCCATGTATTTCCCACCACGCTCCCAGAATGTGGGTCGTTCTGGGCTCTAGCCTTGGGTCTGTGAGTTGTCCACCCACCCACTGCTCCCAAGGAAGGAGGAGGTCACGAGACCCTCCAATCTACAGCCAGTCAGAAGCACAGCTAACATCCTGGGCTGGCTACTGGCCTCTGAATTGGGCAGGGGAGTCTGGTATGACTGAACCCTAAGCTTGTGGACTCTGATGCTGTTTCCACGTAGAGAGAGTCAGAGTGGAGTGGCATTGTAGGACACCATGCTTGTGTCTGAGAATTGTTTGTTAATGCAAGCTGGCCTCCCCCGCCCCCGCCCCACACATACACATTGGAATTGGGTCCAAGAACCTAAAAGAGTTTAATAAAATGTTCATGATAGATGGTTCTAAATGTCCTACCTTCCCATTCTCTCTCTGAAGGAGAAACTAGTTAGTTTGGCAAAAACTATAATAAAGTGATTGAGGCTGTACCAGAAGCAACAGTGGCAGAAGAGTATGTTGTATATTAGAATGTTCTTATCAACTATTTTCATCATGAGAAAACAAAAGCGAATCTGAAAAATCAAGCTAAAATGTATGTTTGTATTATACCCTACAGTGGTAAAATCACACGGAAAAAAAGATGAGCTAGTTTTTAAGGCAACATTTTGAATCAGTTCAAGGATTGAAACTTGCTTGATTACACCAACATGGGTTTTGCACAAAATTGCTTCTGTGTTAGTAGCATCTCTGAGAAAGAGTTTCTGTTTTGTCTTGTGTAACCCATTTCAGATTTAGAAGTTCAGCTGCTTTATTCTCTGGGAGTCTGGGCAATATTGGGTTTATGTAAGTAAGCTCTTTTCGTCTCTATAAACCCATCAGAACAAAGGTACTTCAGCCTCCATAATCTAATCTGTAATACCCTCAGGAGGTAGGAAAATATTCCACACTTGCCCAATGAGATTAAAGGCCTTTCTCATTTATAGGCTTCCAGATGCTCCGAGTTTGCAGCTTCAGCTTTACAACTTCAAACACTAGTCAGAGTGGATGCAGAACCACAAAAACTGACCAGTCCAGATCTCCAAAAGCTCTTCCCCTTTCCTCCGGGCACAAAATATTTTAAGTGATTTGGCCTCACAAATCCATAATCAGACGAACAAAAAGAGCTAAGAAATCAGATTCTGTGTCACCTCTCACCCTACAGAGACACTCCATCATCCACCCTGCAGATGTCCCTAGTGGTGGAACTTACTGCTTCTCATGGGGAAAACACTGCTCTGCGTAAATTAGACTTGTGTACAAAGAGCAATGCCGTCCGGCCTGGCTTAGTGGTCAGAGATCCTCTTGTAAAGGAGTGTTTTCCACCTCCTGAGTAGGGCAAAACCCAGTTCTTCCCTGTGTGACTCCTTTACTTTTACACAGGACACTTCCCTCCTCCCCCACCAAGCAATTCTCCAACACCAGCTGGGTGTCCTACCATTGAACTCGATTCTGACACTATCTACCCAGAGACAGCATTAGATTCCACAGGTGGAGGACTCAGCCTCATGAGACTGCCATCCCCGACTTCAGACTCCAAGTTGCCAGGCCAGGGTTTTACCTGTGTTCTGACCTACCTGCTATAGATGAGAGGTTCCAACAAACCCCTCCTTGCATCTGTGGCTCACAAAGCTCAGCAAAACACTTTACTTACCAGATTACTGGTTTATTATAAAAGGATACAGCTCAGGAACAGACAGACGTAAAAGATTCATAGGGCAAGGGGATGGAGATTCCACACTCTGCCCATGTGCGCCATTCTCCCTGAAGCCACAGGTCCACCAGCCTGGAAGCTCTCTGAACCCTGTTCCTTCCAGTTTTCATTGAGGCTTCGTTACATAGGTATGCTTGATTAACTCATTAGCCATTGGTGATTGATTCAACCTCCAGCCCCTATCCCTTCTCTGGGTGTCAGGGGCATGGGTCTGAAAATTCCAACCCTCTAAGCCTATGGTTGGTTCTCTGGGCAACCAGCACCTATCCATCGATGGTAACCAAAACCACTTCATTAACACAACAAGATACCTTTATGGTCTTAACACTTAGCAGATTCCAAGGGTTTGGGGGGCTCTGTGTCAGAAACCTGGACACCTGGAATGAAGATGAAATATATATTTCTTATATAAATTGTAATATTACAGTGAGGAGCTGGCAGAGTAACTTAAGCTCAACTATCTTCATAGTGGCCACAGGCCTACAAATAACTAAATCATAGGAACACCGACTGCTCCACAGCAGCCCTCTCTTGTTAGCCTGCTATCTCTCTCCACTTTCCTGTCCTGCTCAACCAGTCACAGAAAGCACACCAAATCCACTGCACATGCCACATGTGCAGGTCATGCTAGTCTCCTTGCAATTGCCATCAACATTTCTACGAGTTATGCTCTGAAACTAACCCCTCTCAGGGCAGGGTATGCAACACCCTCTTTCCCCTTCACGTGAAGGTCAAAGAAAAGCCTTGGCTCTTCTTCCTAGCCTAAAACCTCACTCTGGAACTCCCATTTCCCTCTCCCCTTTTTCTTCTGCTTACACAGAGGTAAGGAGTTTGGAAAGATGATTAGGGATAGCAAAACTAGTGAGTTAATGCAAGTGCTCCAGGTTTTCTTTGTTTTTAAAGAATCTGGAATACTTACTGCTGCTTTGTAGAGGGCCCTCTGAAACAACAAGAAAAGTTCCCTTCAACATCCTTTTATAACCATTGTCATTGAATTGTTCTCTCCTCCCTATACATGCATGAGTGGTTTTTCCCAGTATGAACAGAGAATTAATCAGAACAAGGTACCGTCTTGTGAGGCACAGCTATGGATGATGGAGGGTCTGTAATGACTCCATTTCAGTGTGCTCCTTGTATAAATTGAGTTATAAAATCTTGTAGAACAGTGATTTTCAACCAGTGTGCCACAAGAGTTTTTAAAACATGCAATACCTATTTAGTCAGAGGCACTGATCTCTTCTTCCCTTAGATTGTCAAGTTTAAAAAGAAATGATAACAGTCAACAAAAAATAGCCATCCAGTGTGAATTAATCAAAATTTTACTTATTTGGGGGGTGGGGAGGCAGGTCAGCAAAAAAATGTATTTTGGTGTGCTGCAGTTTTAGTAATTAGTTTATATGTACCATGAGATTTAAAAGGTTGAAAATAGCTGTTCTAGGAGAATGCTTCCAAATGCTTGTGCCCTGAGGGAGCCTCCCAACTGTTATTACAGGCACTTCCAGTCCTTGCTATACTTCTTGAAGGAGACCCTGGCTGCAGACATGAGAGAATAACACTTCCAAGGAAGGTAGTGGTCTATGTGAGAAGGTGTCCAAAGCTGGATGGACCTCTTGGACCACGTTTGGGTTTCTTGTATCCAAATCCATACTTTTCCATTGGATAGTCCTTACACTATACCTCACTGTCTTAATTACAATAGGTGTGTAATAAATACAGCTCCCTGGCAGTGTAGGTTCTGTTAGGTAGAACTAGGGTTTCAAGATCTGGGCCATTCTTACTAAAGGCTATTCTTGCTAAATGTTAAAATGTAGCCCAGTATTTTGCAGATCAGCTACAAACAGGGTGAGCTTTACAATAACTCAACCTGATAAATGCAGCCAACTATGAAGAAGCAATCAATGTGTAATTGACCAATAGTGTGTATAAGCAATGGCTAAGCCTCCCTTCTAGAAGACAGGGCTTTGGATATGAATCCCCTCCTTCCTTTCCTTGCTGTAGAAAATAAAATGACTTGTGACAACCACATCTGTTCTTAAATAGAGTACCCCAAGCAGTGAGCCCCTTGAGTTTGGTAATAGTCCTCCTCCCCTGTTTTTCTTGGGAGGTAATTGGTTATTCTTAATCCTTTACATTTCCAGAAATATTTTATAACATTCTTGTATTAGAATTTTCTTTAGGATTGCACTGAATACATTTGCAGAAATGGACACAGTTAAAATACTAACTCTTCCCATTCATAAACATATCTTTCCATCTATTTAGGTGTAATATCTTTCATTGGTTTTTTAGTTTTCCCTAAGGAGCTATTGCACATATTTTGGTAGACTTATTCTTAGGACTTCATTTATTTATGATGCAAATTTTTATACTTTTTAAAAAATTTTATTGTTGTTGTATTACATCCATCCCCTTTTTGCTCCCTTCTGTCCCCCTCCCCACCCACCCATTCCCCCCAAAGTCAATCCCACCTGTTGTCCATGTCTATGGTTCCTTTATACTAGGTTCTTGTCTAAGCTGCTCCCCTTTCTTGCCTCTGCCTCCTCCCCCCAACCCCTTTCCCCCTGACCACTGAAGGCCTATTCATTGTATTCATATATTTGGTTCTGTTTTGCTTGTTGTTAGTTTTGCTCATTATTGTCCCGTGATGGGTGAGATCATATGATATTTATCCTTCACTGACTGGTTTATTTCACTAAGCATAGTACTCTCCAGTTCCATCCATGTTGTTGCAAAGGGTA
>PVIW01002242.1:0-70326 GCA_004026585.1 Noctilio leporinus
CAGGGGAACGGGGTAGGGGGGAGGGAGAGGTAGAGGCAAAGATGGGGAGCAGCTTAGACAAGAACCTAGTATAAAGGAACCATGGACATGGACAACAGGTGGGATGGACTTTGGGGGGAATGGGTGGGTGGGTGGGGGGACAGAGGGGAGCAAAAAGGGGATGGATGTAATACAACAACAATAAAATTTAAAAAAAAAATAAAAAATAAAAAATAAAAATACCTTTCAGTGGGGAAAAAGTTCAGCAAGAAGCCACTGAACGGTACCAGCTGGTCAAGGGCCCTCCCTTCACTTAGCTTCCCTGCTAACTCAGAAGCACTATGGGGTTTAGAGATGGGCTGCAGGGACGTCTTTCAGCAAGGTCACTGCAGGGAGGGGGATGAAGTTGAGTGGGCAACTGTAGCCAGTGAGACTGGTTCAAGAGGTTCTTGGAATAGCTGAGATAAGCAACCCGTGGGGAGGAGGGCAAAGGTAGAGGGAGTCGTGGACAAGGAATTGTTAAAAACCAAGAACGCACTGAATGTGAGGGATGAGAGGAAAAAAGAAAAGTCCAGCATGATGAAGAATTCTAATGAGCATGGTCCAGAAGGGCATTTAGAAAAATGGGTTCCCAGGCAGAAATAATTTCAGTTTGGGGCATATGGAATTCCTTTCATGTATTTGGAGTAGTGGAGTAGAGACGTCAGTTAACAGTTTTTTTCTGACCGAAGATGATAGATACTTGTAAATACTTTACCAACCTTATTTCTCAGTTTTTTTGGGGAGCTGCTCTTATTTTCAGATGAAATAAACAACTAATTAATAAGCTAAATAAACTGCCCCCCGGTGGGTAATAGAATTAGGATTGAAAGCCAGCCTCTGAACTATAGTACCGTAAAGGATACAGTACTAAAATTGAGGAGAGGCCTCACTGAATTCCTGCAATTTGGAAATCGTCAATAAGTAAAGTGGAGCTGGAGTTATGGAAGTGGACAGGAGAAAGAAGGTGGAAAGAGATGGGCGTTGAGAGGGTGAGAAATCTGCATAGGCCATTGAGAAGATCCGACCAAAGAGGTGGGAGGAAGGCCAGGATAGACTGTCTCCTTAGAACCCAAACAGAAGAGGCCGTGATGCACCATGTGAAATACCACATAGAAAGGGACAAAACAGCAGCCATGGGATTTAGCAGATTCTCACTGGTGACCTTTCCCAGGGTAAGTTTCAGCACTGTGTGGGGACCTACAGCTAGAAGATTATTGTGGGTGTGAAAAAGGGACTAGGGAAACAGGAGAAGGATACAGGAAAGATCAAAGGATTTAGCCAGAGGACAGTCCAAAAGAGTATCCCTTGTTGAGAAGGAAGATTTGAAAATACAATTTTATATATGTATATATACATATAATTTTTAATCATCCAATCTTTGGTATTATGAAATCTTTCAAGCATCCAAAAAAATGTAATGATGTAATGAACAGCAGTGTGTTCTCCACCCACCTTTGTCTTATCTCAGTGCTTTGCCACATTTTATACACATACATACATTTAATGTTAATAAAATAACCACACCATGCTTAAGTTTTCAAGTGGTAAATATTATTTCTGCCTTTAGAGTCTGTTGAGATGACGATCCTACTTATTTTTACTCTATGAGTGCACTGGCCCTTTTGCTTTGTACGGTGCCTGGAGTGGAAGCCTGCTTCGATAAGGTGGGGAGGACTTGATTAGGTGCAGCAGAGTTGGGTTGCAGCCACATTCAAAAACAGGATTAACCTGAAAGTTTTGTTCTTTCTGGTTACTCTTGTCAAGTTTTTAGAATCAAAGTCACATTAAGATCACATTGATTAAAAGGTACAAACTATCAGTTATAAGATGAATAAGTTCCAGAGACCTAATTTCCATACAGCACAGTGACTATATTTAATAATAATGTGCTTTATACTCAAAATTTGCTAAGAGAGTATATCTCAAGTGTTCTCACCATACACACACACATACCCATGCATACATACAATGGTAACCATGTGAGGTGATGGATATGTTAATTAGCTTGATTGTAGTAATTGTAGTATTCTTTCACAATGTATATCAGAACATCACATGGTACACCTTAAATATATATCATTTTTGTCAATCATATCCCAATAAAGCTGAAAAAATTAATCATAATATAAGCGAAACTGTAAAGCATGCCCCGCCTTTCAAAAACAAATAGTAATATAACCCTGACTAGTCCTGCTCAGTTGGTTACACATCATCCTGCAAAGTGAAACGTCTCAGGTTCAATTCCTGATTGGGGGACATGCCTAGGTTTTGGGTTCCGTCCCCTAGAGGCAACCGATCAATGTTTCTCTCCCTTTCTTCCTCCCTCCCTCCCCCTCTCTCAAAAACTAAATCAATATATAAAATATTTTTTAAACATTAAAATAAATAAATAAAGCCCTGGCTGGTAGCACAGTGGTTAAGGCGCCGGCCTGCAAACCCAAAGGTTGCAGGTTTGATTCCCCAGCCAGGGCACATCATCAGGTTGCAAACCAGGTCTCCAGTCAGGTCTGTGGCTGGAGGCAGGTGAAACGCAACCATACATTGATTCTCTCTCCCTCTCTGCCTCTCTCCCTTCCCCTCTTTCTAAAAATAATGAAATAAAATCTTTAAAATAAAATAAAATAAGATAAAGAAATAAAAATTGCAATATAATGTAATAAATCTGAGGATTATGTAATGTCATGTAATATGGGGATGGCACAGTTTTTGAAAGTTTAGAAAAGTCTTTTAAATCTTTTGAGTTGTGACCATTTTTCCCCAAACAAAAATATCTTCCCTGATTTTGTCCATGTTTAGTCACTGTAAAAAAAAAAAAAAAAAAAAAAATCAATTAGAAATGTTTAAAGTAAAAGGGAAGTTTTTGAATCTCACCCACTAGAGAGAGAAACACTGTTAACAGTTTCATATACATCCTCTCAGTCTTTTTTTTTTTAATTGGATTATATGAAGTAAAGGTTACCAAAATATATGTGTGTATACAATTTTCTCTTATCAATAGATTTTGGCCATCACTATCTCAATAAACTGAAAATTATACTGTTTCTATGCCCCCATCAAATACAGATAGTTTCTAAATTTTTATTTTTGAAAACAGTTCATGGCCCTGGCTGGTGTGGCTCAGTGGATTGGCACTCGCCTGTGAACCCAAGGATCACTGGTTCAATTCCCTGCCAGGGCACATACCCAGGTTGCAAGCCAGGTTTCCAGCCAGGTCCCTGGCTGGAGGCAGGTGAAAGGCAACCATATATTGATGTTTCTCTCCCTTTCTCCCTCCCTGCTCTTCTCTCTAAAAATAATGAATAAAATCTTTTTAAACAATGTTTGACTTATATCACTTTTTTTCTTTTGTGATTTTGTTACTTTGCATTTTCTTTTATCTTATAAGCTAATTGGTTTCTCCATTTTTTCCCAAGCCAAACTACTGATTTGTCATCAATTACATAAAATAAAGACAACAATAGAATTGATAAGCAAACCAATATGGTTCTTTAAAAATTAACAAAACAGATTTTTCAAGTCTCTGATTTTATATAAATGCCATATAAAATATGGCAAATACTTTGTTTCTTTTTTTAGTGTTTAGCCAGAATCTTAACTCATCATGCTTCTTTCTTTGAAAAGATGTTTTCTACTTTAAGCATTTAAGAGCGAAGATTTTCCTCTAAATGCTGACTTAGCATCTGAAATGTATCTTATATATTTTTATTTTTGTTGTTCATAAAACTGGCAATATTATGATCTTGATTTGCTTCTTGATGACTGCCTGTTTATAAAATTGATGATAAGCAGAGTGATGATTCATTAAAAATTTCAAAAGAGCAAACTTAACAATTCTTGGCTGCCTGTATTGTTTACACACAGACAGAGGCAGCTGCCCCCTAAGAAGTCAGACCTTCCATTCTCAGTAAGGGGTATTAGAAAAAAACAACCAACTAGAAGTATCAGCTAAGCTCCCAAGCTGATTTTTCAACTTATTAGCCGTATGAACTTGAAGAAATCATTTTAATCTATCCAAATCTCATTTGTCTCATCTGCAAAACGAAGATGGTAGTTGTCTTACTCTTCTTCTTTTAATAGAGTTAAGTATTAAATGGAATAGTGCATGTGAAATCCTTGACTCCTGCATAGTTCTATTATATTCAAATGCAAGACAGTATTTTCACACATTTACTACAGCCTAGTTTATAAGCTCTATCTATAATTTGGCTACCATCAACTGATGTTCAATGGCCATTGGTCTTGGTGCCAGTTCAAGGTCAACAGAAATCCCCAATTTGTGATGGCGTGAAAAAGGAGGAAACTGAATTCAATGCAAAAAAGCTCAATTGTAATAGTCCCAGTTCAGATATGAAACAGCTCAACTGTTATACAGCAGGATTGTGAAGCAGCCGTGGAGGTGGCCATGGGGCCAAAGTGGCCCCAAGGTACCTGCTTGTCTGCTCCAGTAAAATGTCTGGGCCAGAGAAGCTCTTCAATGGTAAGAGAAACTACAGTCTCCGAGCCAGGGAGGGGCTGGCTTATACAGACAGAAGTCCCTGCCCCTGGCCCTTGATTGGTCCGTCCTCATGCAAATGAGAACTCCAAATCCTCACAGTCTGATAGTCTGATTGATCCAAAAAGCACTGTTTTGAGAGCTCAGAATGGAACCACTCTAATTGGTCAGTGAAGAAGATGATGGGGATGCAGCTCTGCAATTCTGATGGAATGGGGAAACCTCAGTTCTACTGGTTGAAATAGGATTCCAGGAACTCCTTTGCAAGGGCTGGCTGCGATGGTAGGAACACAGCAGGCAGGCAGCTCAGCACAGGTTTCTCCTGAAGTGCAGTTCGCATGAGTGGACCCTGTGTAGAGATGGCTGCTAGACCCTGGTGCTGTTCTGTTTTATTTTTTGTTTTTCATTGGAGCCCAGTTAGCTACCAGAAGTTTTGTTTGTTTGTTTGGTTTTTAAGTAGGTATCTTTTTTCTCAGGGTTTACACTATCTATAGTCCAATAGAAATGCTTCAAATCAGCTTTGGATACTATGACACCTATTGAGAACACAGTTCATTTATTCACTGCCATATCCAGTGCTCTGCAAAAAGTAAGTGCTTGATAAATATTTATTGAATGAAGGAAGGAATGAAGCTGGGTGTGTGTGAGCAGGCTTCTGCCTTTGGAATTGTGTAAAAGTAGGACAGAGTAGTTGTGTGAATGAAGCATGATGATCACCTTAGGCTTTTAAAGCAGTATTTTCAGGGTGAGCAGAGCTGGTTGTGGCAGCCAAAGAGGAAACTGTTTTCTTTCTGTTTTGTTTGGATGAAGCAATCTCCCTTGTGGTTTTTGATTAAGCTAAGGAAATAAGCATAGGCATAGAGGAGAGATGAAATGATCATTTCGTATGAGAATATTTTTAGTTAGCAAAATATTATCCATTAACAACCATATTTAGTGACAGCTAAAAATGGAACAAAAAGTAGGTAGTATCAACCTTACTACCCACATCAGGACTGTTTCCTTTCTTGTGTCTCCTAACCAGACAGGGATTCCTGGCTGCTCAAACCTGGTGCTTTTCCTTCTCCCCATGTCAGTTCAGCTACCAATATTATTTTTTCCCAGCTGCCTGTCAAGCTCTTAAACTTCTTTCAAAGATGTCAATGAATTACTTACTGGCTCAACAAGTATAACTGTCTTCTTTGAGTACCTATAATGTGTGAGGACGAAGGAAGCTCATAGTCTAAATCTAGTAGGAGAACTACATATAAAGACATAATTTTAATGCTATATGATAGGTTCTTTTATTATATGACAGCTTTGTTGACATATTCACACCACAAAATTCATCCTGTATAGGGTACAGCTCAGGAGTTGTTGTTGTTGTTTTTTTTTTTTTGTTTGTTTGTTTGTTTGTTTTGTTTTTCATGCTGAGGGTATGGAGAATGAGAGAAAAGTAGCCGGAGCAACAGGCTGGAAATAGATGAGGCAGGATAATGAATAACTGATCCAAACCCCCACCAACCATAATCTATTATCCCTCCTATGTGATTATTGTTGCCATTGTTCTGAGTGAAGGGGAGATAGAGAAGTTAGTTAAGGGTATTATACCAAAGAAGAAATGAGTCACTAACTAAACCATAGGAGGAATTGTGCTAGCCAACTGTCAGTAAAGATAACAGGTTGAAGAAGGTAGTTGAGTGTCCAATAAGGAATATGGAAAGGGTTTAGCCATACTGGTGACTCAGGTTCAGAAATGCATTCCTGCGCAGACCGTCTACTGCAGCATTCTTCTATGCTGGCTCTGGGCTGGAGCTATGTTCTTAAGGTGTCCACACCACACCAGTCAGGCAAGTTCTTAGAGCCTTTTTTTTTTTTTTTAAAGATTTTATTTCATTATTTTTAGATAAAGGGGAAGGGAGAGAAGCAGAGAGGGAGAGACATCAATGTATGGTTGCATTTCACCTGCCTCCAGCCACAGACCTGACTGGAGAACTGGTTTGCAACCTGGTTATGTGCCCTGGCTGGGGAATCGAACCTGCGACCTTTGGGTTCGTAGGCTGGCGCCTTAACCACTGTGCTACCAGCCAGGGCTTTCTTTGAGCTTTTCATCTTTTATTAACTTCAAGCTCCTTAACAGCAGAGATTATATCCTATGTATCTGAATCTTCTACAGAGAGATTTGCCAAAATCAAAAAAATGCATCCCTTAAAATTTCTTTGAAGAATTTTTATTTTTTCAGTGGTTCATCCAAATCCACCCCACCCCACTTCCTGCCCTTCTACCAAAATTCTTCTAAATTCTCAATGCGTCAGACAGTAGCTCCAGAATCAGAATCCAAAATAGCAAGGTGTGTCAGCATCAGAGGGGGATGCCCCATTTCTCTTTCTACCCCCTAAGCTTCAATGAAGAAAGCTTCTCAACCAAGATATCTTTTCCCTACCAAAACCTTAAGAAAGGCAATTTTAACCAAAATTAGCCACATAGACATCTCTGAGTCCCAACTGGAGAGCCTACTAAATTCTCAGAAAGCGCGCACTATCTGGGTAGTCATGGACACAACAGGGAGAGAGCACTTGGTTGGGAGGGGAGCCAGGAGATCTGAGCTCTGAGTACAGTCCTGTTGCTAATTAGCTGTGTCACCTTAGTTGAGCAAGTAAGTCACTTGACTTCTTTGGCCTCTTGTGAAAAGAGGAATTGAAAAAAATTTACCAAGTTCTCTTCCAAATATGAAAATAATAAGCTTTGATGACATGCTTCATGCTGATTATAACTGCCACGCTATTTATAACTATGGTAGACTGTTATTTCTCTCATGGGTCTCAAGGATCGTTCTTAATTCATGGTTACCTTGTAAACAAGCTGAGGTATAAAAGGCAGGTTATTTTTATAAAATTTAAGGTGTGATATTACTAAATTATTCAGCTTACTGTAGCTTTGCTTTTCCGGTCATGTATATGTGTTGCGGTCAAGCTATCCCAGGGAGATGTTTTGCTTTGTGACAGTTTTCCCTATTTCAGTTTATTAAGAAGATTCCTAAAGAGTAAATGGGGTTCATGTTCAGCAAACTGTAATGGCTAAATGTACATTCTTGGGAGTCAGACTCCGTAGGTGTAAACCCCAGCTTATGTCAGTGCTTCCCAAGTTATTTATTTATTATTTTTAAGATTTTATATCATTATTTTCAGAAAGAGGGGAAGGGAGAGAGGCAGAGAGGGAGAGAGACATCAATGTATGGTTGCGTTTCACCTGCCTCCAGCCACAGACCTGACTGGAGACCTGGCTTGCAACCTGGTTATGTGCCCTGGCTGGGGAATCGAACCTGAGACCTTTGGGTTCGCAGGCCGGCATCTTATCCACTGTGCTGCCAGCAAGGGCTCCCAAGTTATTCTTTTTTTTTTTTTTTTTTTTAATAAACCTTTTTAAATATTTTATTTATTATTTTTAGAGAGTGGGGAAGGGGGAGAGGCAGAGACAGACAGGGACAGAAGTCAATGTATGGTTGCCTTTTTCACCTGCCTCCAGCTATGGACCTGGCTGGAGACCTGGCTTGCAACCTCATTATGTGCCCTGGCTGGGGAATCGAACCTGCAACTTTTGGGTTCGCAGGCTGGCACCTTATCCACTGAGCCACCAGCCAGAGCTCCAAGTTATTCTTAACCTTCAGTTTCCTCAGTTGTAAAGTGTGGGCAGGGTACTTATACCTCATTTGGTTGTGAGATTTAAAGGAAATAGTGCTTGTGAGGGCTTTGAATGACACTTTGATATATAGTGTCAAATAATAAATTAAAGTTAATTTATTGTTGTTACTATGTATTATGTAAAGAGAAAGATCTCCTTTCTCCCATCAACTCTATGGATCCATACCTCAGAGGGAATAAACACTGTTTTTTGTATTACCTTCCAAAATGATGATCTGATTTAAAATATTATTTACAGAAGTGGATTCTAATTAAAATCAGACATTTCCTCTACTCTCTAAAGCAGGCAAGAAAGAAGTGTCCTGTTACTGGATCATTCTTCTATTTCAGAAGCGTTTATTCTTCCCTCAAACACCAGCATAATTGATGAATACCCTCACTAAACCCCTTTCCCAAGTTCTAAGCATGAACAAGTCCTACTGATTGTTAAATTGTCCATAGAGAGAATTAAAAAAAAAAAAAAAAAAAAAAAATAATATATATATATATATATATATATATATACACACACACACACACACATATTAAAAGCTATCTTTTTAACACACGTATTAAAAGCTATCTTTATCTCCCCCTGGTATTTCTTCCTTTATCATCTATTTCTTGAGTCCCCATAATTCTTCATGTCAGGAAGCCTTGGTCTGAGAGCTCACCCAGAGACCAGCATGGGAGCCAGTACTGGGTGGGGGTTGAGGGGGAAGAAACTGCTCCTGGGCCCTCTGGAGGGCCCTTCAGAGCAGGGGAATGGAGACTCCCAGCCCTCCTGGCAGGCGTTTACGAGTCTCTCATAAAGAGTATTTAATGATAAACATGAAAGCAGGCATGGGCAACGTGACCATTAATTGATGGAGTCTAGAATTTTAAGAAAAGGAAGTGATTGCCTCATTGAAATAAATAATATAGGACATCATTTTAAGTATATAGTCTACAGTGAGGTCACCACTGAGGTCATGACACCTGGAAGGCACCACAGATGGATTTAAATTTTAAATAGTATGTGTTGTGTTCCGTAGCTCCAATTTAATTTGAGAAGGGAGCAACAAGACTGAAGTAGGTTTTTAGATCTTTAAAAAGGTTTTTAATATTAGTAAGTACATGTTATTTACAAATGAAGAGGTAACTACAAGAATAGAAAGACAAGCTCTGGTTGGTGGTACAGTGGATAAGGCACCAGCCCTTGAACCCAAAGGTCGCTGGTTTGATTCCCAGCCAGAGCAACATAATTAGGTTGCAAGCCAGGTCTCCAGCCAGGTCTCCAGCCAGGTCCGTAGCTGGAGGCAGGTGAAAGGCAACCATACATTAATGTTTCTCTCCCTTCCTTCCTTCCTCCCTTTCTCTCTCTCTGAAAAATAATAAATAAAATATTAAAAAGAAAACAAAAAGAAAGACAGCTGAAAGTGGGTAGTAACTGACTCTGGGCAGCAAGAATGATTTCAGCGGGAGCACACACAGGTAACTACAATTTTTTATTATAAGCATGTAGAAGAACTATTAGATTTATAAAGTGATGCACTTGTATTACTTTGGTTTCACTACATATACAGGGTGCAAGGGAACAATTGGCAATAACTTTGCATCTCATTTCACATCCTTCTTATTAATTTTGAAAAACTATGTTTCTAAGGTTATGATTTAACATCGTTTCAGATATAAAGTATTAAATTCTGAGAGCAACTGTCATGTTGAAGGAATACGATGTTAGAGCAACGATAATTTCTGGACTACGTGCAGAGCAAACTGCTAAGGAAATTGTGAACTTTAATAACATCCGTTTACATACAGTTTACAACATGAAGGTGTATGATGCTGATCCTGATGTTGCCACACCAACAAGGAAAATGCATAAGGCATGCAAGGATCACACAAGTCCAGATATTATACACAGAATCCAGGAGATCATCAATGAAGATCCAGGATGTTTACCTTGACATTTTGAGAGAGGTAGTTGTACTGTGGGTGAAGCAAGTTGCAAATGGACGTCATTTAATCTTCCAACAAGATGGTGCACCAGCACATAATGCCAAAAAGGTGCAAGAATGTCTCAGGATCAGTGTTCCTGAATTCTGGTCAAAGGAAATCTGGCTACCTAGTTCACCAGATGCAAATCCTTTAGACTATTAAGTATGGAGCATTTGTAAGAGAGAATTTAATAAACAACCTCATTCCAATAAAGAAGCTGTTAAAGCTAAGATTGAAAACATTATGCTGTCTATGGATAAAGAAAAGTTCATGAAATCGTGTTCAAGATTCCAAAGTCAAATAGAGTCTGTTATTGCAGCAAATGGAGACTTTTTTTTTTAACAATTTTTTAAAAAAACTTTATGAATTTACATATAACAATTAATATATTTCAAAATATAACACTTTTGTTGTATGTTTATTTTACTAAAATCTTGCCAATTGATCGCACACACCCTGAATATGAATTTTAAAAAACACAAGTGACAGCCCTGGCTGGTGGCACAGTGGATAAGGTGCCGACCTGTAAACCCAAAGGCCGCTGGTTCAATTCCCAGCCAGGGCACATAACCAGGTTGCAAGCCAGGTCTCCAGCCAGGTCTCCAGCTAGAGGCAGGTGAAAGGCAAACATACATTGATGTCCGTCTCTCTCCCTCTCTGCCTCTCTCCCTACCCCTGTCTCTAAAAATAATGAATAAAATCTTTAAAAAATAAAAATAAAAAACACAAGTGAGTTTTAGGAAAATCAATTTGTTGATGATTTTCAGACTGGATCAAGGTGGCAGCTCCAAACCCCTGGTACAGGATTACTTTTTTCCAAAGTGAAGTTGAATGAGACAAAAAAGATAAAAAGAGTGTGGCAAGTTTTGCACAAAGCTGATTCATATAACTAATATAAAAACTTCTTTATCCTGAAATGAGTATTATTTCTTTTTGATGTTAAAAATAGCCTTTTATGAAATGAAGAACACATAGTTTTGACATATTCTCCTTCGCAAAATTAAAAATTAAAATTCTTCTATGGTGGTTGCCCTTTCCTCCGTTGTTTAACTAGATTTTTATATAGAGGAAAAAAATACTGATTTATCGCTCCACTTATTTATGCATTACCTGGTTGATTCTTCTATGTACCTGTACTGGGAATTGAACCTGTAACCTTAGAGTATCAGGCTGACACTAACCAACTGAGATACCTAGTCAGGGCCCTTCCCTCCTTTTTGGTTTAACTTTAAAGATGTGTGAAATCCAGTGTTCCCAGAGACTGCTGGATGTATGGAAAAGGTTAGTTCATAAAGCAGAGGACAGTTGCAGCCATTGGCAAGATTCAATAGTTTTGGGCCAGATGGGGTTTCATGAAGACCCAAGGAGCGTGATCTAAGCATGTTGTCATTGGGGAAAACTTCAAGAGACCTGGTAAGTGACCTGTCATAGGGGAAGTTCAAGGAGATTCCAGAGGTTTCATCCTCTCAAGCATCTTCATCTTTGGGTCCTTTCCTCTTATTTCCATAGCCATCGCCCTTATACCATAAGCCTGTGTACAACCTGCTGCAGAGGCTCTTTCCCTCCTCCTTACCCATTCCCTATCTCTTTGTTTATATCTTCTCTATTGTGGATTTTAATTCAAATAACCACTGCTCTCTGAATTGTCTTTTGTCTCCCTGCTTGCTTTATGTCCTGCTGTCATACAATCCCAGAGCACTGTTTGTAGTGACACATTTCTGTGATAAGGGCTAGGACCATGTTTTGTTTATGAATTATTTTCAGTGTCTAACACCTTTCATGCCTGATGCATAGTGCAAATAAGTCCTTGTTAAATAAGCAACTAAATGGATCGATTAAGTTTGACACTTGGTATAGACTTTCAGAGTCACTTAGAAATCTATAGGTGAGAATGCACTGACAGCAAGCGAAAGAGCTATAGAACCACCATAAAATTGATCTTCACAGACTCCAAATGGTAGTATCTGCCAAGTGTATTATTGTAGCTTGATAACACTTTAAATACTTTATACACAAAGCAGGATGACAATTTCCTGGTCTTTTTTTTTTTTTTTTGCCAGAACAACAAAACTAGCCCTTTATCAGTCAAATGGGTGGATAAGTAGGCATACTCTAGGGAAGCAGAGGAACTTAAGAAATAAGGGAATCAAAACTTCTTAAATCTTTTTGTTTACCCACTCCCGTAAACCCACCTTATCTTGACAGATAAGGTTTGCTATTTTACTTTACTCTCTGACTGGTATTTGGGAGACATAGGTAACCATGCCTAAGCAAAGGGCAAGAGGCCAGGAGTAAGGAGGGATATTTCCCAGGATGCCCAGTTTAAAGGATTGGTTCTGTGTTCCCCAAGGAGAAGGCATATCTTGTCCAGATTCATGGTGTATTTCCCTGTGACACAGGGTCAGTAAAGTCTTGTTTAAATGTTCCGTCTGCCTTGATGGGGTCTTTAGTCTAAGCTAATGCCAGAGAGTTAACTGCTTTTCTGGTTGGTGTCTGGAAAGACACCCTCCCTACAGAACCCTCTCTTAAGAAGTGATTTTCAACCTTTTTTATCTCATGGCACACATAACTAATTACTAAAATTCTGCAGCACACCCAAAATATATATTTTTACCAATCTGACAAAAAAAAAAAAAAAAAATGGGTATAAGTTTGATCCATTCACAACGAACTGCTATTGTACTGGCTGTTGTCAATTTTCTTTTTTAATTTGACAAACTAAGGGAAAAGAGAGGCCAGTGTCCATGACTAGTCAGGTACTGCATGTTTTTAAAATTCTTGCAGCATACCAGTTGAAAATCACCGCTCTTGAATAATAATCTTCCTGGTTCTCAGGTTTCTTTTCTTAAAAGAAATTCTTCTTCTTTTTTTAAATTTAATTTTATTGTTGTATTACATCCATCCCCTTTTTGCTCCCCTCTGTCCCCTTCCCCACCTACCCATTCCCCCACAAAGTCAATCCCACCTGTTGTCCATGTCCATGGTTCCTCCATACTAGGTTCTTATCTAAACTGCTCCCCTTCCCTGCCTCTTCCAAGAAATTCTTCTTTACATTTATCTTTTCCCCCTAGAGCCTACAAAATGCATCCCCATTCTCACAGGTGAAAAACTGAGTTCTTTTGATCTAAAAAGCACACCCAGGGCCATGAGATAGCAAATGGCAGGGCTGATTAATAAACTCATACTTCATGCACACAGACTGTTTATAATAATCATAATAAAGGTGCAGACTAGTAATTTGTTTAAGTGTGTAATGCACAGAGTAATACATAGCAAACTATAATATATTTCATTATCTTGACCATCAGTTCTCCCTACTTCTTCACTTCAAAGAGGCCAGACTTGTTCAGGGAATATAAAATGGGATCTCTCTTACGACTGTATCAAACATAAATAACAAAGAAATAGCAAAGGCTTGTGGTAGCATCACCACACAGGCTTTTACTTTGATTTACTTTTTTAAAAAGATATAATTTATAGACCATAATGTCCACCCTTTTAAAGTGTACAATTCCATGGTGTTTAGGATTTTATGTTTGTGCAACTATCACCACTATCTAATTAAAGAGCATTTTCATACTTTGATTCACTTTTGAAGCATTGTTTTCTTACAGGTACAAGGGAACTGGGAATGTGCAATTGAGAACTTCAAGAAAGATTTAAAGATCTCAGAGACAATTGGAGCCAGCAAGTATGGTGCTGCTACTATAGTCATAAACAGGGAACTGCATTGCCAATAGTAAGAATATGACATAGTTACCACTGTATCAATGGGCAGGTCACAACTAACACATCTGAATTTTGTCCAGTTTCAGAGCTGCTCTCTGAAAGTAGTAAGAGGAAAAGGGTTCAAGGAGTGTAATGGAGATAATTAAAGAGCTGGAAAAGGAAGATTCACAATGAAAGCTTTAAAGAGCTTGCAGTAATTCAGTTTAGAGAAGTTATTTGAGAACAACCTTGCAGTATATGAAAGTATTGTTAAATAGAAAATGGTGACCTTTCTTTTATCCTAAGGAAAAGAAGGAAAATGAACCAATTCTGCAATATGAAGGATTAGAATATCATAGAAAGTTGTTAGATAGAGCCTTGTTAAACATCAGAATGATGGTATAGGAAAAAATCCTCTGATACTCTTTTAAAAATATTTAAAAGTTGCAAAAAAAGAGTATAAAGAATTCCTTCCCCTCAGATTCCCCATTATTAACATTTTACCATATTTGCTTTATTCTATTTTTCCATATATATTTTTTAAAATTAATTTTAGCAACCATACATTGATGCTTCTCTCCCTTTCTTCCTTCCTCCCTGCTCCTCTCTCTGAAAATAATGGGAAAAATCTTTAAAATAAAAAATAAATTTAATTTAATTTAAAAAATAAAAATAAGTAAATAAGTGTTTCTCTTAAAAAATTAATTTTATTATTGTTGTATTCCATTTGTTTGTTTTTACCCTCATTGCTCTCCCTGGCCCCCCCAACCCCAGTCAATCCCCAGCTCCTTGTTCATGCCTATGGGTCCTCCAAGCTAGTTCCTTATCATTATTTTTTTTCATTAGAACCATTTGAGTGTTATAGACATGACTCTCCCTTATTCCTAAATCCTGGGTATTCCTAAAACAGACTAGTCTCCTGCCAAACCACAATATTATAAAAATTAGGAAATGAACACTTATACAATATCATTAATCTACAGATCTTTTTTATTCAAAAATTTTTCCCTTTTGTCCTAACAATGTCCTTTAAAGCAAGAAAAACTTTTTTTTTTTTTTTTTCTGGCCCAGGGTCTATGTTGCCATATTTAGTTGTGATGTCTCATAAATTCCTTTCATCTGGAATAGTTCTTCAGTCTTTGTCTTTCATGACCTTCATAGTTTTAAGAATATGGGCCAGTTACTTCACAGTATGTTGCTCATTTGGATCTCTGCTATTTAGAAAGAAAGAAAAAGAGAAGAGAGAAAGAAAGAAAAAGAAAGAGGAAGGAAGGAAGGAAGAAAAGAAAGAAAAAAAAGAGAGAAAGAGAAAGAAAGAAAGAAAGAAAGAAAGAAAGAAAGAAAGAAAGAAAGAAAGAAAGGAAGGAAGGAAGGAAGGAAGGAAGGAAGGAAGGAAGAAAGAAAGAAAGAAAGAAAGAAAGAAAGAAAGAAAGAAAGGAAGGAAGGAAGGAAGGAAGGAAAAAAAAAAGGTTCACATTTGTTCTGGAAGTTGTAGGGGTAGTTCCAGTGAAGACCGTAGATAGAATGAGCCTCTTCTCAAGGTTCCTATCAGCCACCTCATACTGATTATTCTTACTGAATTAGAATTGTTTATAAATGAGATAGATGATAAAACATTTTTGCATGCAGAACTGATCTGTTTGTACCACCTAGGTTTTTTTTCTTGGCATTCCCACATCTTACAAGAGTTGAATTTCTTCAACAAAAGTAGGGTTGTCTCTAAGAATAAGCATCTTTTTTTAAGTTTTTAATACTTAAATTACCTGTAGACTCCCAATTTCAGAATCTCACCTTGGCAGTGATGAACTATGCGCTATATCAGGAGAGGAGCTACAAAAACGGGTGAATGTTATTCATTAAAATCGATAAACAAATATTTGTTGAGTGCCTTGGATATGCCTGTCTCCGTTCCAAGCTCTGCGGATATCTTTGAGAACCGAACAAAACAAAATCCTTGTCCTTGTTACCTAGTTGGGCAAATTAAAATTTAAATGAAAAAAAAAAAAAATCAGAAACCAAGGACCCAACTTCCTTAAACAGGAAGGCAAAAACCTCTGTGAAAAGCGGGAGCTCTAGATTCGATTCTAATAGGCATAACGCCGCGGAATCCCAGGCAAGTGCGCTGATTAATAAAGCTCTGTTTCTCCAAACGTGCTTTACAAATGATTAATCTGAGCACCAAAGGCCTGCAATGAGCGGTGGGGCAGGACTTCGGAACTTTCGAATTACTTTCTCAGCCACAGTCGCAGAGGTGCACTGACCTCCGGGTGTGCCCAGCAGGGTTTAGCACCAGATCCTGCACGCTTAGTCAGGCGACACTTCCCAGCCTGAGTAGGGCCAAGCCCCTGGGAACGGCGCACCAAGGACATCAGGCAGGGAGGTGGCTCCCAAGAGCCGGCTCCTCCGGGCTGCCTCGCCCATTGCAATGCAATCAGCGGGGGTGGGGGTTCCAGGTTGCTCACTGCCTAGTTCCGTGCGAGTGCGAGTCCCAGCCCCCGCGGAGCCTCCGAGCCTCGGAGGGTAGCTTCGAGGTACAGGCAATGGGCAGGGCGAAGCCACGGCTGCGAGCCAGCCTAGGACTGAGGGATTCTTCTTCTTTTCTTTTTCTCTATTTTGTGGGCTGCGGGATTCTTTACGGTCACACCCCTGCAGCCAGGAAACGTGGCGGCTGGGTCAGGCTGTCAACCACCCGCCTCCCGGTCCTCCCCGCCTAAGCTTCCACCCCTTCTCTACTCTGACCGCAATTGGTTTTATACCTGGAGTGGGTTATAGTGACGATTACCCATCGGTTGTCTGACTTCACATCATGTACACAAACGGTGGACACCTGGAGTCGAAATTGTAATACTTCAGATGAAATTGTGTTCCCAAGGATAGATCAGTTTGAAATATAAAACTCAAGGAAACTTTACCTCTAGCAATTTTCTCTGAAAAACGTCAACAAGACCCACCACGTTGCCGCCCAACTTGGTGGCGGCGCTGGGGGCACAGGCTCTGTCTGGGCAGATCTAGCCGAGCTAGAGTGTAGAGAAACTGCTGGGGAACTTGGCCAAATCGACACCAGTACAAAGGCTGAGGTATGGACGTGGGGGCAGAAGGGGCAACTGATGAAAACCTGGCTCTGGCCTAATTTACAAAAACATTAGGTACTTCAGGTAGCTGCATCTTACTTAGAATCCAGGGCAAATCAAAGGACGTGGGCCCCTGCCCTGGGGGAGGTTCCAGTTTCGAACTAGCAGCCTCGACCAAGCAAGACGTAGCAATTAAGAGGAGCTGAAAGAAAATGTTGTGGGGTCCATTGTGCCTGAATATCCTCCTGGGGACCCCTGCTGCCTCGCGCGAAGGGACTGCTTCTTCGAGCATACTCGTTGGCTGGGCTTCTAGCACCCGGAGCCCGGCTGTGCGGCGCGCAAGAGTTCGTTTCACTTCCGAAGGTGGGCAGCACCTCGGGGTCTGGAAGGGCCCGCGGCCAGGCTCCAGCTGCAGGAGGATGGACCGCGGATCCTGCTGTTTGCACTTCAAGGTGTGCTAGGCAATTGCCCCCGCCACCTCCCGGCTGCTGTGGGCTGTCCCTCCCTCCGCAGTTCGCCCTCTCAGGGAGCCGCGCCCTGGAAGCTCCCCACCCAGGGCCTCACCTCTGGCCTCCTTTCGTCTCCCCGCGCCAGACCTTTTCGCTTGACCCTTCAGAACCTCCGGGTTCGGTCCCCACAGCCGGCATTTCTCCAAGATCCCCACACCTCTCAGTTACTTCCAAAGGCGTGACCCCTCCGCCCCCCTGGCGCCCTTTACCCCTCACCCTTTCCCGGCCTGGCCTCAGCTACCCTCTGGGTGGCGACTGCCTCTTCCACGCCCTACAGGTCTCCCCCTCTCCTTTCTCGCCCGCCCCTCTCCATTCATCTAGCCATTGTCTCTCGCCCCCTCCGCCTTCTTTCCCCAGGTGGCCTCCTCCCCCACCGCTGCCACGTAGTGGTTTGAAGCAGCCAATGGGCCGGCGCCGCCAGGTGTCTCTTACCTGCACCACGTGGGGGAGGGGGAAGGGGCGGGCAGGTAGAGCCATATCCCAAAACAGAAAAGCTTTCAGCCATTGCGCGCGCCTCCCGGGGGTGCAGCCCTGCTCCAGGCTTTTTGCGTAGACGCTAGGGCCATTGAATAGAAAAAGGGCAAGTCTGCTGCGCCCTCCTTTTCACCCCCCTTCCGGCCCAGGGTGTGGAGCACTGGCCAGGTGTCGGCTTGGGTGGTTGGTTACCGCCTTTTGCACCCGGAGCGGCCAGGTGGAGGAGAGTGGGGGTGGGTACTCTTTCCTTTTCTTTTAGGAGAGGTTTTAGCACAGGTTTTTTCTTCTCACTTCCACTCCACCTCACCGCCTCCCGAGCCCCCCTTTCCCCCTCCCCACCTATCGTCATGACGGCCTCTCCGGATTACTTGGTGGTGCTTTTTGGAATCACTGCGGGGGCCACTGGGGCCAAGCTAGGCTCGGATGAGAAAGAGCTGATCCTGCTGTTATGGAAAGTCGTGGACCTGGCCAACAAGAAGGTATTTCTCCACCTTTCTACACAAATGATAGGGGTGGGGCAAGAAGTTTGTTGTAGGAGTTGGGGGAGGGGGGTCGGTAAACAAGTGCTCTAGTTTGTTCACTTGTGAGAGGAGACTTGGGGCCTAGAGAATCCAGAGTAAAACCAGACTTGTTGGCCAACAGCCTTGGAGCCATTTCAGCCCTCCAAAATCTTGCTCAGGTTGGGAGGCCGGACGCCGCCGAGCCAGATTCTCTGCCAGCCGGGGGACGCCCCGCGGAGACCGGCTGGAATCCCTCGGGCCCCAGTGTCCGCCTTCAGGACTTTTCCGTCCTGATCCTGGTGGGGGTGGGGGTGGGGTCGGGGTCGGGGGCAGTTCCGCTTCTGCCTCTCGGCCAGAGCTGCCGGCGACAAATGAGCTGTGATTTTTTGTGACCAGACAGCCCCCCCCGGGACTGGGACCGCCCCAGGAGGGGAGCAAGGGAGAAGGGTGTACAAGAGGCCCCCAAACTGAGGAGGGGGAAACTGACTCCTGCTTCTCTCCCTCGGAGGTGGGACAGTTGCACGAAGTGCTAGTTAGACCGGAACAGTTGGAGCTGACTGAGGAGTGTAAAGAAGAAACTAAGATCGACGCCGAAAATCTGTCCTCTGCGCCGCAGCTGGATCAAGCCCTCCGACAGGTGACAGCCCTGGGCCGCACCGCCCACCCCCCAGCGTAGCCGCCTCGGCGTCTCTGCAGCCGACTCAGCCTTCCCAGGCCCCACACCCTCGCCCCGCGGTCCACGCGCATTCCCCGGGGACAAGACGCCGGGCCGCGTGGGTGGAAACCCAGCTTGGAGGTCTCGGTCGGACCTTTTGGGAGGAGGTGGTTGTTTCTCTTCATCTCCCAAACCCCAGGGTCTTGGGTCAAAATTCGCTAGTTTTCGAGTGGCTTGCTGATTCGTTCCCTGGGCGGGCGAGAGAATCAGCCGGGTTTTACCAATTCGGTGATGAGCAGAGTTTGAATCCTAGCGCCCCCATCCCCTGGGGGGGACTCAGACGCCGCTGTACCCTGCAGGGTTTGGGGTCTGTGGCTCAACCCTGGGGCAGGGGGCGCTGTGTTGTAGACCTCGGGAGGGCGGGCCCCGCACACGGTGCGGGGCTTGAGGATACTGTACTTCCAAAGACTCGGTTCCGGTTCCATTATTACTGAAGTGACCTTGATCTTAGCGCCGCGGAGGGTTTGCAGGCTCGGATGTGCAGAGCTGCTTGTTGGGTCACTGTGAAAGTGGTGGAATCCCTTTTCGGAATTGAAGCGACCTACAAACTGGCTGCTTTGGGGTGCCGACCAAATGGGAGTTGGGGGGAGGAGCTAAACACTTGTGCACTAGTGAGTGGCGATCTCACGGTCCCTGCCCTAGCACACGAGTTGCGATCATAGGGTAAAGTCATAATTTCTAAGGTGTGTTTCAGGCAGCGTGTTACCTACCAGACTTTAAAGAGGTCTATGGACCCATTACTCACGTTGCCCAGCTGGCATCTTTCTTAAGCCTAGAACAAAAAGTTAACACCAGGGAATGATGTAATCTGAAGGCAATCTGCTGATGAAACAAGATCTTTGATTTAAAAGTCTTGTATTTTTCGCAGAGATAGAAGGGAATACGGACGGTAGAATGCTTTTACTGAATTCTCTCATGTTTAACTGCGGGTTGACTGGAAAGCTTCCCTATTTTAAAGCAACCTAGACAGTGTGTGGGAGCCTAGTCTCTCTCATGTTGCGCCCACCCCACCCCACCCCGTGCGTGTTGCCCTTTTCATAGCACTTAGCTCGCTCGGTTTTCTCTGGTTATCACCAAGTGGGGCCACTTTGCAGTTTGTAAATCCTGCAACAATTGCATCCTGTGTCTTGTTCTTTTCAGTTTAACCAGTCAGTGAGCAATGAACTAAATATTGGGGTAGGAACCTCTTTCTGTCTCTGTACTGATGGGCAGCTTCATGTCAGGCAAATCCTGCATCCCGAGGCTTCCAAGAAGGTAAGAGTACTGGCTTCCCCAAAATGATTGAATCTTTGGGGTGACTGGAGGCTTTTTAAAAATTTTCTAATGGCTTAAGTTTCTCGATTTTAAATAGATGCATATGGGGAATTGTTTCATGAATACACAGTTTCAGTTTGAGAAGGTGACAAAGGGATAGATAGTGGTGATGCTTGTGCAACAGTGAATGTACTTAATGCCACTTAAGTTGTTAAAGTGTTAAATTCTGTGTTATGTATATTTTACCACAATACAAAATTCATGACACTTTCATAGGGATGTTTTGAGATGGTAGTAATTTTAGGGATAACCCTTTGGTGACTTACTGAAAGTTTTCTTTTTGTTTATGTGAAGTTTTGGCAGTGCTTGACGTTCTCCTTTTACCAAAGCATGTTAGCTGAGTTTTTGACACTTAAAATAACTGAGCAGGAGAGAACCGTATTTTAACAGTGTAATATTCCTATCTGCATGGAAAGTGCTTTATCCTAGGAGTGAGCAAAGAAAAAAGTTTAATGAAACCTTTTAAATTGTAGTTCTAATAAGTTCATTTAAAATCTCGTACTGGAAAAGTAAGACTTTACCATATAACCAGTGAAATGTTAAAGTATACTGTGCTTTGTCTGACTCAAAGTAAATGTTCAAAACTGATTGACTCCTAGAGCAAAACAACAGGGTCAGCCTCATCTTTCATCTTTGTTTATCTTTCTGATAATGGGAAAGAGTATAGAGTGAGGAAAATACAATCTTACTATAGATAAAAGATGATTTCTCTCCCTGGGAAGAAGAAGGGACTGTGGGAAAATGGAGAGCATAGGTAGCAGACCTAGTGTAGTCAATCATTGCTAATATAGTTCATTTGATCAACTTAATTAGTTTGAGCTTGAGCTATACTGTGAAAGGATGGAAGTAAAATATTTTTAGGGAAATTGTGTGAAGCACTTCTTGCAATGAAAGGCTTAGACTGATAGCTGATGTCGCAAGTGAGTAGTCATTGCAGATCTTTGTCTTTACTCCAGTAGGGAAAGGGAAGAAATAAAATAAATATAGAATGGTAATTTTAAAAGTTTGAAGGAGAACCTCAAGTTCCTATATTTTGAGAAAAATCACTTTCTTTATAGGAATCTTAGTAATTATTTGATTAAATGAGGGGAATATTTTTGTTAATTAAATGCTAGACCAATTGCTATACCCTTGACCCAGAAATAGATATATATGAGGATTTCCTCCCACTGAAACTCGTATGAGGAGGAATAAAACTTAATTCTTTTCAGCTCTAATTTGACTACTCAAATATAGCCAGAATAATGGTCAGAAAAACTAACGTGGGACTCATAATTTGACATAAAAATAAGTCCTTTTCAGGTGAGCAGAGATTGGCTATCAATCTAATTTTAGTACAGAAAATATGCATTATTAAACTCAGTACTTAAAACTGCTGTGTTTTATAACTGAATCCAATGTTTAGGTATGCATCTATAAGGAGAACTGAGAGCTAATTTGCTGCTTGAAAATACAGATAGTCTAAATTGATTACAGCTAGAAAAAGTGTAGTTTTATTATACAGAAAATAAAAAATACAATAGCCCAAGTGTGTTATAACTTCAGAAATAATTGAATGGAATGCATATGGAACACAAACATTATAACCAATTGTCTTAAAATAAGATGAATTTTTCCCTTGAGACTTGTATATAGGATATAGTACTATAGCGGGAAATAAGCACATGTCAACATTCAATGAAAAAAATGTTTTTAATTGTGGTAAAATATACTTACATTCTATTCTTAGATTCCTAATTATTAGGGAAAAGGTGAACTAAATTCATCTAGTTAACAATGTATACCTTGTCCTCCCTCAGAATGTATTATTGCCTGAATGCTTCTATTCCTTTTTTGATCTTCGAAAAGAATTTAAGAAGTGTTGCCCTGGTTCACCTGATATTGATAAACTGGATGTTGCAGCAATGACAGAGTGTATCCTTTAAGTGATTACCCAAGAAACATTTGAAAAGATAGTGGCAGAAAAAAGGATAATTCAAGAAACACTTATCATCGCCAATGTATGGATGAAAATGGCCTATCTAAAACCTCTGTATATGCTATGAAGGACTAGCAGCACAATTACAGGCTTTTTTTTTTTTTTAATAGGGTGGGGGGTGGGGGCAGGGAGGTAGAAAGAAAAGGAGAGGAGCATCTCAATTTGTTGCCTCTTGTATGCCCCCAGTCCCACAGCCTGGCTTGCAATACATGTGCCCTGACCCAGAAACCAACTAGCAATCTTTCTGTTTGCTGGATGATTCCCAATCCATTGAGCCACACCAGTCAGGTCCGATTATAGGCATCTTTTAAAGTAGTTATAATGTGTTGAATTTTAGTAGTTACTTAGATGAATTTTTGTGAGTTGAGTAGACCTAGAATAGAATTCAGTTTCATATTAAGGGAAAGGTTGGATGGGTTTGTTTGTCTTTTCTTTTTTTGGTTATTGTTAAATTGAAGAATGTGAAGACTAATTTCTTTGATACTGATTCCAAAGCCACTTGTTCTTGATTATCTTGGTTTTAGGGTTTATTTTGGCTTCTTTTGAATGGATAAGAATTTTTTTTTTTTTTAAGTAGTGGATATATTCTCTTCACAAACATCTGTTCATTGGTAATCCATTTAACCATCCCTGAGATTGTTGAATATACATATGATTGTGGTGATTATAATAGGCCATCTTTGAGATGAAGTGAGGTTGGGATTTTGGCCAGTGTGGCTCAGTGGACTGAACGAGGGATTGTGAACTGAAGGGTCACTGGTTCAATTCCCAGTCAGGGCATATGCCTGGGTTGTGGGCTATTAGGAGGCAACCACACATTGATGTTTCTCTCTCTCTCTTTTTCTCCCTCCCTTCTGCAAATAAGTAAATGAAATCTTTAAAAAATAATAAATAGAAATTATTTAATCACAAATCTTGTAGTCATGAATGACCCATCATCTTTCATCCAGTAACTCTTTAAAGTACTAATTAATAAGCAGTCATGTGCTAACATATCAGATGGAATACTGAGTAATAGAAGGATTAGGTGACACGCCCAAAGCCACTATGAGAATCATCATGAAGTTGGATTCAAGTTTGCTTTCAGGAGCTTGTGGGTAATAGCTGTTTATTCATAAACTTTCTCATTCTTTTTCAGGACCTAAGTCTGGTTTTTGTTTTATTTCAAAATTTATGTTCTTGATTGAAAAAGGTTGCTTGCATATTTTTCCTAACCACCTGTAAGCAGGTCAAACCCATTTTACTTGCCTTCTTACTAAAAGCAGTTAGCTTCAATTTTGGTTTAGCTGGTGTAGCTACTGGTTAGTTGCTGCTTTAGCTGCAAATAGTGCTGGGAAAAGGGTGGAGTGAGCATATTTTGAGAGAATTCTTACAAGAATTTCATTAGATGGTTGGGACAAGAGAAAAATTCTTTGTGTTTTGTTGGTTTGAATGCTGTATTGTTAGCTCAGGCTGCCATTACAAATCCCATAGACTGGGTGACTTGAAGAATAAATTTATTTTCTCACAGTTTTTGGAATTTGGGAAGTCTAAGATCAGGAGGGCAGCATGGTCAGTTTCTAGTGAGGGCTCCTGCGCCCTCAGTATATTTCCCCTGGGTAGGGGAGAAATGGAGGAAAGATCTTTCTTTTCCTCTCTATGTCCACAGGCCTCACAAAATAGGGGCCCTTCATTATGACCTTAGCCGCCTCCTTAATATTTTCTCCACGTAGTAATATTGGGGGTCAGAGCTTCAACATACAAATTTTTGCAACGGACACAGTTTGGTTCATAGCAAATGCTAAATGCTACTTGATGCAATGTACAAAATAGATAACCAAAAATTCTAAAAATAAAATAAATCAGTAAAAAGTGAAGGCAAACTCTAGTATGTTATCTTAATTTAGGGAAAGACAATTTGAATACGGAATGCAGTGTTTTAAGAATTATTTATCTCTGATTGCTTAGTTTCCTCTTCTAGCAAAGAAAATCTTTTCCTGGTGATTTTGGGTCAGATACTAGTAAAAATTTCCATAGCTACAAACAAAAGATTTTTATAATTAGGTATTTTGGTTTTCTCAATTTTTTTCCTTCTTGGTTTCTTAAGAGTTTCACATGTGTAAGATTTTTGGGTTATTATGAAACATTTTCAATATGGTAAACTGTGCTTTTGACTTGGTCTATGCTGTATTATCTACACACCCTAGTGTATGTTACTTTTTAAAATAAAAAGTGCATTTATCTGACTTTTGGTGAAAGGGGAGGATGCTATGCTGATTATTTTTCACCATTCCTTTAAATCCTAGTTCTATTTGTTGATAGTTCTTTTTCAAATGTCATGCAGATGAAAATCAAATCTAAAAAATGAATTGTGAATCAAGCTAAGTCAGGCTTCATTTCAAGTATGTCACACCTGAAATTTTCGACAGGATCTCATAGCCATTAAGCAGTGCGCTTATTGAACAACTAAGGAATTTTATATTTCTTAAAAACTAGATTAATTTAAGCCTAGTTTCTTTTGGCTGACAATAGGGAGAGTCTTAGCTTTATAGTTTTATTGCTCAAGAAGTGGGTTTTAACCTTAAATGTTTTTATTTACATTTATTTGCATTTCCCCCCATTTAGTGGGTAAGAAATACTAAGCCTTCCTTGCAGTGGTTTTTGTTTTATTTTGCTACTGTGATCAATTGTTTTATGACTCCTGTTCAGAGGAATCATTATTTCCCTGAGTAGGCCACCAAACCAATTAATTCCTCAGGTCAAAAGCAGTTATGCCAAATTTGATGATCAACTCATCCCTACCTATGCAAAGGATTTCTACAATGTCTGAACTGAAGAGTTGTTTAGTGTTCCTTCAGACTACTAAACATTTTCCCTTGTAATATGGAATTGACACTATATTTGAAAACAGAAAGACGGTCATTACACATCCTTGGTGGCTTGCCAAGTAGGAGAGTCACCTGCTCCTGAGAGGATTACCTGTTCCACCAGGTAAACCAGCAGGGGAAGGAGGCTCTTGCCAACTCCTGGAAAGGGACAGGGAGGAGAATATGCAGCTGTGCTTTCCTAGGAAAGTCACTTGCCTTCTCTAGCCTCAGTTTATTTATTTATTTTTAATTATTTATTATTTTTAGAGAGAGGAGAAGGGAGGGAGGAAGAAAGGGAGAGAAGAAACGTCAATGTATGGTTGCTTTTCACCTGCCTCCAGCTACAGACCTGGCTGGAGAGCTGGCTTGCAACCTGGTTATGTGCCCTGGCTGGGAATCTAACCAGTGACCTTTGGGTTCACAGGCCAGCGCCTTATCCACTGAGCCACCAGCCAGGGCTTAGCCTCAGTTTTATCTCCAGTATTCCCAAGTGAAAATTTTGCCTTAGGTGCTACGGAACCAAAAGGTATGACCATGTTGATAAAAGAATGGGTTTTAGGAACTTCCTGAATATAGTTCTGGTTGTTATTTTAGCATGTATTTTCTTTTTTTGTCATTGTGTTGGGTCTAAAACCACTTTAGATTTATAGAGTCAATGCTGGTTCTGAGTTACACCAGTGTCACTGTACCAGTCTCAGCTGGAAAGAAGACCTTACATAGTAGGTGAGCTGTGGGTGGTGTTTTGTAAGCTTTTTACTTAATCAGGTGAGGTGGTGAGGGCGTGGTGACAAGGACTGGGGCCCTTGTGATTTGTTGTTGTTTGTTTTGAGGAAGAAGCTGTCTTAGATCCCTTGTGGAAATTAATATGAATTGTCTCCTGATATTTTGATTAAAGGACTATTTATATAAATGAGTTAACCAGTTTTTTAAAAAAGAGTGTGTAACCCTATTTTATTGCCCTCATGTTGGGTGGAATTAGTTTCTTCTGCTTTCTTGACCTATTTTTTTGTAGGCTTTGTTATTCGTGAACTGATCTAGTCTCATTAATCAAGACCTCTCCTATTTTGTTTACTCCATTTTGCTAAGCCTTTACTAAGGACTTAGTTTTAATAAAGTTATGATCTTATAAGGAGAGCAGCTGAAAGAAGAGAACTGTCAATCAAGTGCTTACCACATATATTCCACCAGTAGTCTCATAACAACCCACTGGAGCTGGGGGAACTGAGGCTTGGAGGTTTTGTCTTTTGTTAGTTATGAGCACCAGCATTTGATCCTGAGTCTGATGTGAGTGTCTTCGAATTAACTAGGGGCTAATATTCTAGAGCATATAAAGCTCATTTCAGGGTGGGGCTGACGTTTAAAATTGATTATCTCTTATAAATTTACATTCTGTGTTTCTCAGCACATACCGAGTAAACTATTCAGCAGGAAAGGGAAGTTGATTTTGTAAAGCTTCTAGCCAGTTACAGGGTATTACATCTGTATGTACTGTTTGACATTATTAGCAAATACAATTTTACTAGTACAGCTTTTTATTATCAGGGTGAAAAAAGAAATCACTAAACCATTCTTGCCTGCCCATCCAAAGATTAGTAGTGGTGTGAGTGCACGTGTGTGTTATTTATGGGCGGGAAAGGATACACTCAGATGTGTTAGTGCATCTGCTGCTAATGCAGTAACATTGACCTGGGTTTTTTTGGGGGGGCGGGGGTGTATATTAAAATGTTCATATATAATGAAGTGCTTAAGAACATGAGCTCCAGAGTCAAGTGAATTTACTGTACCTTTCCACCTCAGTTTTCCCATCTTAAAATGGGCATGACTTTTGTAAGGAGTAACGAGACAATATATGCAACCACTTAGCCAGCCCCAAGCCTGCTACACACTCTCCAAAGTTGATTTCAATCCTTCAAACCTCGCCAGGTTGTTGTGTGTCTCTGATGAAGGAAAACAGCTGCCTAAGACTTTGAAAAGGACTTCCTTATTGATTTAAAACAATATTTAAACTACTTTACACTTAAATTTTTTTTTAACTTTGTGCAAAACTGGATATAAACCTTTTAAAGCATCAAGTACACGTTACTACAAGTAAACGTCAAGGTTAATTTCACTTCTCCATTTGTAAAATATTGTGTGTTGTGAGTGTGGTTCATTCTGCTCTTATGTGTTTAATTTGTTTTGATTAATTACTAGGCATTTGCAATCTCACAAAGCTTCATTTCTCTGCTTAAAAAATGAAAGGAAGCCCTGGCTGGTGGCACAGTGGATAAGGTGCCGGCCTTCTAACCGAAAGGTTGCTAGTTCGATTCCCAACCAGGGCACATAGCCAGGCTGGAAGCCAGGTCCCTAGCCAGATCCTAGTTGGAAACAGGTGAAAGGCAACCATACAATTATGTCTCTCTCCCTCTCTGCCTTTCTCCCTACCCCTCTCTCTAAGTATAATAAATTTAAAAACATTTTATAAAAAAGTAAAAGGAAATGCTGAATCCTCCTTGATGCCATTGTGTGTATAAAAGGGATATTAAATATTACCAAGTGTGCAATAAAGCTGAGCTAATGGCTGACCTTAGCTAGAAAGGGAAAGATTACCTTTGGCATCTCATCGATATGATGGGAGCCAAATCATCAAATACTCTGGTATGTGGTCTGTAATAAGGAACTAGAAATACTGTATATTCTCAGCTAGCACTCAGAGATATGTTGATTATTTTGTGTGGTGTATTTTAATTATAATTTACTTTTAAACTAAGGAATTCCAGGATAATTTTTTGTTTTAGAAGGCTTTAGAAGGCTTGTTTTGTTGTCATGGAATCTCCCTTCCCATATTTATCCCATATAAATGTCTTTTTCTAAATTAAACTTTTCATCTCTTACTGCATTCGCCCCTGCTTCCACCTTAATTCATCTAGGGCAGTAGTCCCCAATCTTTTTGGCACTAGGGACTGGTTTTGTGGAAGACAATTTTTGCACATGGGGATGCGGTGAGAAGGATGTGGTTTCAGGATGATTCAAGTGTGTACATTCAAGCTCCCCTCCTGCTGTGCAGCCCAGTTCCTAACAGGCCCAGACTGGTAGGACCAGAACTGGTGCTAGCCCTGGAGGTTGGGGACTCGTGCTCATAAGGTATAATTGACTTGTCAGTTTTGTTAGAAATTCATGTGGCACTTCATTACAATAATATTTGTTGGGGTAGATATTTTTTTCCCTGTGGGAAAGATTGAGCCTCTGAGAAATAGAATTAAAACTATGGTTTTAGGTTATTTTCCTAGCGTTTATTATTGGTATAAAAATGTTTATGTTGCCTTGGCTCCTAGTTATGCTTTTATTTATTTATTTATTATTTTCAGAGAGAGGGGAAGGGAGAGAGGTAGAAACAGAGAGAAACACCAGTGTATGGATGCTTTTCACCTGCCTCCAGCTATGGAGCTGGCTGGAGACCTGGCTTGCATCCTGGTTATGTGCCCTAGGTGGGGAATCGAACCAGCAACTTTTGGGTTTGCAGACTGGCACCTTATCCACTGTGCCACCAGCCAGGGGACTTTCTAGTTATGTTCTTTTATGTAGGCATTCTTGATTAACTTTTTCCAAAGCTCACTTTAAAATATAGGAGCTCGTTTATAGAACCTGTTTTTTAAAATTATCACTTCATGTAAGGGTAGTTTGTTGCTTTTCTTTACATAATTGTAGGAAATTCAGTTCTTAGGTGGAGCACTAGTTCAACTTTTCTCTTATTTTGTTTGCTATTTCTTTGTTCATCACCATAGGTGTTATAATATGTGTGGTAATATAGGCAGGTGTGTTATACTATAAATAAATGAGTAAACAGAATAGAAGGGGAAGAAACAAACTTGTCTTTTGAGGGGTCTCTGGCAGGAAAAAAATAGCTTTCAGTTGAAATTTTGAATTGGGATACCATTATAATATATGATATTTAAATTAGAGTGTAGCTTAAACCTAATTGTTCCACACTGTATTTGTTCTTTCACATATGTGAGTAGCTTAGGTATAAACTAAAAACCTGGTTTAGGAAAGATATTTAGAAATGAAACTTGAGTCGTCAGGAACCAAATGTGTACCATTTTTAGGCAGTTGGGAAAGGTGTCGACTTTCAGCTAATAAAAGCGTGGGTTAAATCCTGAAATCTGTTTCTCGAAAGGTGGCACTCAAGAAAGCACTCCTCTTGTTCAGACATGGGCAAGAGGGCCTGGACTTCTAAACGCTGTGGCACTTTGTTCGGTTGTAGCCTGAAATGTTAGTTTTGTTCCCACCTGTGTGGCGTTCGCCTTCCTGGTCTCCTCCTGGCGCTTCTCATTTATAAAGCTGGCTTAGCCTGTCGGTGCTGTTGGCGGCTGCCTCACAGGCACAGTGAGTAAGTTGCCCGATGAGCCATAAATCAGGGGCACGGACTCGTCTTTGCCTTCCCTCAAGATCAGACGTGCAGTGAGCAGCTCGATATATAATTATAAATTGATAGGGGAAAGATTTGGTACTAAAATTTGTTTTCTCTCATTTGTTTATATTAAATTCTGGTAAGGATTAGGAACTGAACAAACGTTTCAGAGGAGTGTGTGTGTGTGTGTAAGGGGGTGATTTGGGTATGCAGGAGGTTAGGTGACTTAAAAGCCATGAGCAGCTTAGAACTGCTGGTATTTTTTGGTGTGTGATGACTTGAAGAGAAACATGCTGGGACGTGTTAGGTGGAACCAAGTAAGCCAAATGTCTAGAACATATTTATAAATTTTTTTTTTTCATTTGCATTTTACTTCAATATTATCCTCTTACTAGTCGCAGGTCTACACCATAGTGGTTAGAAAATCATACACTTTCCAGGATGTTCCCCCTGATACTTCAACTACCCACGCAGCCCCATACATAGTTATTTTTACATCTCTGTAGAATATATTCTTAATTAAAACTTAGAATTCAGTAAAAATAACTCTTCGGCTGCAAATCTATGTCTGCATTGACAGGATACTTTACAAATTAGGCACAGCTTCTTGGTGCAGGGAATTACGTACTCATAGTCAAATCAGAGCTGTATTATAATTCCAGCTCCATTTCTTACTAGCTGGGAGACTGAGTGAGTTACAGCACTTCTCTGAATTCTAGCTTCTTCATCTATTTGGTTTTAGTATTGTGGAAGTAGAAGAAAGCAGATGGTGCTTGGCCAGCTTTCCTTAAAAAATTTCTATCCAATAATGGTCTCTTACATGTTGGAGCTTTTTCTGACAGCTCTATAGAAGATTAAGCAGTGAATCAAAGACCACCAGGGAACATTTGGTGATGTCTGGAGACATTTTTAACCATAATCAGGGTGGGTAGGAGACAGCATGCTACAAAAAAATTCCTGTAGTACACAGGAAAACCTCTCCCAAAAAACCTTATCTGCCCTACATGCTGATAGTGGCTTATACAATAGGGTTATTTCCCATTTCTCTACTCCATTCTCTCTCTTCCTGACGAAGCTGAAAATGTTATTAGAATTGCAGGGCTCCAAATGATTATTCAGTGGTGACAGAGTTGGTATGATAAACTGGCTAGTCACAGCTAATCTTTCTGAGCTCTGTAGAGATCCTTACAGTAGCCCCTCCCCATTCCTCCACAGAACATTTAGGGCAGTTGTCTCCCCAAAGTATCTTCGTTCTTCGGTTCTGGTTTTCTGTCCTGTCATCATATTACTTGAAAGTGGCACTGAATTAATAAATACATTATAGTACAGCCTTCCCATAGATGACCATAGGTGGTCATTGCGCTGTTGTTTAAATATCTCATGGGACTGATTTTTGTAATTCTTCAGTGAACAGCACATTTATTTCATCACTGGAAGATGTAGAGGGTGTGTGTGTGTGTGTGTGTGTGTGTGTTTTGCAGAAATTATCTACCATTTTAGCGTGATGATTATCCTATGAGTATACAAATAGCCATCTGGTGAATTCAGGTTTTTTTTAGCTGTAATTGTGACCCTCAGTGTGTTTATATAATGGGTTATGAAGGTTGGTCATCTGAGGGTTCTAGAAAGAAGGGAAGGGACATCACTTATTAAATGCCTGTTTTATGACCTGGGCTTATTTTATCTTATTTAATCTTTATAAAGAAAGAAAGAAGAAAACCTCCAGGGAACTAAACACGATCACAGTTTAGACGGTACAGATAAACTGAAATTGAGTGCGGTTAAGTAGTTTGCCAAGAAATATATGGCTACATTTGTACATGTGGTGTAATTAACTGCAGAGGCATGTAGCTGGTGAGGGGCAACACACAGTGAGTTTACCTCGCACGGTGGGAAAATGATGCCAGGTCTCTACTGGAGAAAGGAAGGAGGAGGCAGGAGGCCGAGTGAAATGGAAAGGGATTTTGAATTAAGGATGGAAAGGCTTGGTATTCATTGAATTGACTCTCCAGATGATTGGCTGTAATGCTTGGTGGAAGGAAGTTCTCTGAATCTATTGTCTGAACATTGTATTATCCCAAATGGTATGACCTTTTTCGTTTTTTATCCTTGTAAGATATCAGTCAGAAAATTATAAAATAAGGCAAACGAATGGCTATTTATTTATTTATTTTTTTTAATTGTGGTAAAATTGGTATACAAGCCTCTGTTTATTTCAGGGTACAATGTTTTAATTCAATATTTATATACATTATAAAATGTTTACTACTGTAAGTCTTAATTACCATGCATCACAGTATAATTGATCCTTTCCACCCCTTTCCCTTCTCCCAACCCCTTCCTCTCAAGCCCTTTCTCTATAATCTATGAATTTTTCTGTTAATTTATTGTTTGTTTAAGATTCCATATATGAGTGAAATCGCACAGTACCTGTCTTTCCTCATCTTATTTATTTCAGTTGGCATGAAACCCTGTGTCTCTCCATGTTGTTGCAGAGGGCTATATTTCCTTCCCTGTCAAGGCTGAATAATACTCCATTGTATATAGAAGAGTGGGCAAAGGTTTATAGTTGGGAATATGTGGAACACTATTTTATTAATTATTATTCATATTACAACTTTAAACCTACTTTGGTCTACTCCTGTATGTACCACATCTTCTTTATCTGTTCACCCAGGTTGCTTCCATATCTTGCCAATTGTAAATAATGCTCCAGTGAAAACAGGGGTGCATATTTCTTTTGGAGTTAGTGTTTTTGTATTCTTTGGATAAATACCTGGAAGCGGAGTAGGCAAGTTATATGATAGCACTATTCTTAATTTTTGAGGAATTTACAAGTAGTTTTACATAGTGGCTGCACCAGTTTACATTCCCACCAAAGTGTATGAGTGTTCCCTTTTCTCCACATCCTTTTAATACTTGTTGTCTTTTTGACAAGCTATTCTGACAGATGTGAAGTGATCATTAACAGTTTTGATTTCCATTTCCCCAATAATTAGTAATGTTGAACATACTTTCATATGCCTGTTAGTCACTGTTTTTATTTTAAAGTTGAGAAAATAAAGTCCCATAGTATTTTTTGTTTGTTTGTTTTTAAGAAATTTGCATATTGAGGGCAAAAGGAGATAAGCAACGGGAAAAAAAAAAAAGGCTTATTTGGCTTTTTTTTTTTTTTAAGTATATTTTTAGTTTTGGTTGGTGGCTCAGTGAATAGGTGCTGGCTGTTGAACCCAAAGGTTACTGATTTAATTCCCTAGCCAGGGCACATAACCAGGTTGCAAGCCAGGTCTCCAGCCAGATCTGTAGCTGGAGGCAGGTGAAAGGCAACCATACATTGATGTTTCTCTCCCTTTCTTCCACCCTCCCTGCCCTTCTCTCTCTAAAACTAAATAAAATCTTTTAAAAATAAATGAATTTTATTGATTATGCTATTACAATTTTCCCCCTTTTCCCCCCTCTATCAGTTCATATCCATAGGTCATGCATATAAGTTCTTTGGCTTCTCCATTTCCTATACTATTCTTACTGTCCTTGTTTATTTTGTTCCTACCAGTTATGCTTCTTGCTCCCTGCACCTTTTCCCCCATTCCCCTCCTTCCCTGTTCCCACTGACAGCCCTCCATATGGTCTCCTTATCTATGGTTCTGTTCCTATTCCAGCTATTTGCTTAGGTTATGTTTGTTTTTCTTATATTCATTTGTCGATAGTTGTGAGTTGTTATTTTACTGTTCTTTTTAAGATTTTATTTATTATATTTTTAGAGAGAGGAGAAGGGAGGGAGGAAGAAAGGGAGAGAAACATAAATGTATGGTTGCCTTTCACCTGCCTCCAGCTGGGGACCTGACTTGCAACCTGGGTATGTGCCTTGACTGGGAATTGAACCAGCGACCCTTGGGTTTGCAGGCCGGTGCTCAATTCACTGAGCCACACCTCCCAGGGCCTACTTACTGTTCATAATTTTTTATCTTCTTTTTCTTAAATATGTCCCTTTAACATTTCATATAATAAGGGCTTGGCAATGATGAACTCCTTTAGCTTTACCTTGTCTGGGAAGCACTTAATCTGCCCTTCTACTCTAAATGATAACTTTACTGGATAGAGTAATCTATGGCCTGCGAACCCAAAGGTCACTGGTTTGATTCCCAGCCCAGCCACATAACCATGTTGCAAGCCAGATACATAGCTGAGGGCAGGTGAAAGGCAACCTTACATTGATGTCTATCTTCCTCTCTGCCTCTCTCCCTTCCCTTCTCTCTAAAAATAATAAATAAATTCTTAAAAAAAAAAAAAACCTACCCTTTGCAACAACATGGATGGAACTGGAGAGTATTATGCTTAGTGAAATAAGCCAGCCAGTGAAGGACAAATACCATATGATCTCACCCATTACAGGACAATAATAAACAAAACTAACAACAAGCAAAACAGAACCAAATACATGAATACAATGAATAGGCCTTTAGTGGTCAGGGGGAAGGGGGTTGGGAAGAGGGGGGAGGAAGAGGCAGGGAAGGGGAGCAGTTTAGACAAGAACCTAGTATAAAGGAGCCATGGACATGGACAACAGGTGGGATTGACTTTGGGGGGAATGGGTGGGTGGAGAGGGGGACAGAGGAGAGCAAAAAGGGGATGGATGTAATATAACAACAATAAAATTAAAAAAGAAAAAAAAAAAGTAATCTAGGTGGTAGGTTCTTGCTTTTTATCACTTTGAATACTTCTTGCCAGTCCCTTCTTGCCTGCAAAGTTTCTTTTATGAAATCAGCTGACAGTCTTATGGGAACTCCTTTGTAGGTAATTCTCTTTTTTTTCTGCTTTTAAGATTCTCTCTTTATCTTCAAGCTTTGACATTTTAATTATGATGTGTCTTGGTATGGTCCTTTTAGGGTATAGCTTGTTTGGGACTTTCTGTGCTTCCTGGACTTGCATGCCTTAATTCCGTCACCAAATTAGGGACATTTTTCTTCATTATATTTCCCAGTAAGTTTTCACTTTCTTGCCCTTCCCCTTCTCCTTCTGGCACCCCTATGATTCAGATGTTATGTTTAAAGTTGTCCCAGAGGTTCCTAAGTCTCTCCTTGTTTTTTCCATTTTTGTTTGTTCATTCTGTACTGGTTGACTCTTTATTTGTTCCTTATGTTTCAAGTTGTTGATTTGAACCCCAGCTTCCTTCCTTTCACCATTGGTTTCATGTGGATTTTCCTTTGTTTCACTTGGGACAGCCTTTACTTCATCCCTTATGCATTTGCCATAGTCAAGCATGTCTGTCAAGTCTATGAGCATTGTTATCACCAGTGTTTTGAACTCTGCATCTGTTAGATTGGCTCTCTCCTTGTCACTTAGTTCTCCCACCAAAACCTTGATTTCTTCCCCCTTTTGGGCCATACTTCTCTGTCTCCTCGACCTGACAGCTTACTGTGTTTGCCTCTGTTTCTTAGGTAGAGCTGTCGCACCTGTTATATTGTAAGGGGTAGAGCCTTAGATATTCGTCAATCCTGAGTGACCCGTTTTACCAGGTTGTGGCGCTGTATCGGGGGGGGGGGGTCAGGGAGGGAACAATGCTGCTTGCTCAGCCCTTGCCCCTTTTCCTGTCACTTTACCCACTTCTCAGATGGGATTGTCACCCCTTAGCTGTTGCCCTGGTGATGGTTCCCAAAGCGGGTGATTTTGTAGACAGTCTAGGACTGGGAGGCCTCTAGAGAGACTCTCATGAGAGGTAGGCAGTTTCTTCCTCCTCCCCAGCTCCCACAGGATTTCACAGCCTAAAGCAATGCAGCTTTATTTTCTGGTGCTGCAATGGTGAGATGCATGGTCTGGCCTGGGACTGGGATCACTCCCCAGTGTGCCTTCCGGATTTTAGAATATGTGACTGCTCTTTCCAGTGCTCTTTCCACCACACTGTGTCCTCTCTGCCCTGGCTCCACCCCTCCTACCTGTCTCAATGAGTATTGCTTCTTTATATCTTTTTTGGACTTCCATGCAGTTCAGTTTTCTGGTAGTTTTGGTTGTTTTTTTGTTTTGAGGTAGATGTGATCCTTCTTATAGTTGTGGAAGGAAGCAAAGTGTGTCTACTTACACCTCCATCTTGGCTGGAACAATTACTTGGCTTTAATTGGCTTTTCTTTCTCTTGTCAAATGGGGGTGGGATTTTATTTGTATGTATTCTAAGGGTCCCAATCAGTTCATGAAATCCTTCAATGGAGGGCAGTTGTGAGGCAGCTATCCCTTAAATGACCCATTGGGAAAAATCTTAATCAGGGTGGGAGAAACTGCTCAGTGTTGCCCGCTTCTTTCCTTTTTGCTTCATGCGGACTACAAAGTAGGCATTACACACAGTGGTGAGCCCAGCACTTAGCTCTGGAGGCCCACTCTGCCAGCTTGGCCCAGGTCCAATTTCATTATATTGTTAACAACCTTTGGGATTTTCTAAAAAATCCAAGGAACTCCTTTTCCATGATTACTCTCAGGTCCTCCTCTGTTAAATAGCCTTTATCCTCAGCAAATTTGTGAAATGTGAACATCATGATTTGTATGGTGTGTTCCATTTGAGATGGCATTTTGGTGAGGTCTTGGCTGAAGGTGTGTCGGGTTTGCTTGGGTGGGTTGGATTGAGGGGCAAGTCCTATTGTTATATGTTTTATGCTACATTATAAAATTAATGCAAATCTGTACATAATACCAAGCATGACTGTAGCATTGAAACTTCAAAAAACACTTCAATGATTGTTAGCTTCCTAAGGTAACTATACTAACAAAGATATATGCTTACTTTAGAGAATGTGAAAATTCATAAAACTGGAGCCATGTATTTCTTTCTTTCTTTTAAAAGATTTTATTTATTTTTAGAGAGATGGGAAGAGAGGGAGAGAAACATCCATGTGTGAGACATACATCAATCAGTTGCCTGTCACATGCCCCACTGGGGACCAGGCCCACAACCCAGGCATGTGGCCTAACCAGGAATCGAACCAGCAATCTTTTGGTTCTTAGGCCAGCACTCAGCCCACTGAGCCACACCAGCCAGGGCAAGTGATGCATTTTTTAAAAGCCATGTTGTCTGACTTAACCAAGTATGTACTTTATTGATTAAAAGCTGTGTTGTCTCCAAGTGCTTGAATTGTTTCTTACCAAATTACTCGCAAAGAGCAAGTACTTGTTGCCATCCAAGATGGCCATACTCTGGGGCTCTAAAAATCTTCTAGGAGGGAAGTTCTGAGCAGAAGTGGCATTACAAAAATAGCGTCATGAGTAACCTAAGGTGTCTTTTTCCAATATTAGGCTAAAAAAGTCATTTAGTACCTTACGGTCTTAACAGATAGAACCATATCTTTAAGCCAACATAGTCATTGCCTTATGCATGCTATAACAAACAAAGAATGAAGGATGAAGGACTCTGTTAACTTCATTGAATACTGCATGGTTTGAAACTAAACAAAAGTTTACTACTACTATTCAACTAATAGAAATTTTTGCTGCTGGTACATGCTCAGAACATATATGATTTGGTTATTTTACCTAAGAGAGCATTGGTGACTACAAGAAGTGCAGGTGAAGTCCGAACTGACAGGATGCAGCCATGCTGAGATTTCAAAGAATTGCCAGTCAAGATACATTTTACTTGGCTTCTTAGGTCTGTGTGAGTTTAATTTGAGGTTAGAAATAACCTTGTTTTACCTCCCCAAAATGTTTCCTTGACTTGACTTCCCAGGTTTAAACTTAGAGAAGAATAGTTCCGTCTTCCGGTATGGAGCCTCTCAAGTTGAAGATATGGGGAATATAATTTTAGCAATGATTTCAGAGCCTTATAGTAAGTATCACTGTTGTAACAATACAGACCTAGAATTTGATCCCACCCTCTTTCCCTCACCTGCACTTCTGAATTTCCTCCCACAGCTTTGTCTCCCTACGAGTGAAAATGATGATTTGTGTGTTTTCATTTTTAGATCACAGGTTTTCAGATCCAGAGAGAGTGAATTACAAATTTGAAAGTGGCACTTGGTAAGTACTTGAGTACTATTTCATTTGAGCCTTTTGATTTGTTTTATTCATTTTGGGATATTTAACTCTGTATTTTGGCTATCCATCTTTCAATACTAGGTCATTTATAAGAGAATGCTACATTTTAAAAGTGTGCTTGGAAGTCAGGATTAACATTTAATGAAATATTTGCATCCTTAGTCACTCTGGCCTTAAGTACATCATGTGGTTGCGTCTCTGATTCTTATTTGAGTCTCTCTGAACTGGAAAACTTCCAAAGGAAAAATCATAGGCTTTCAAAGAGTTCACAAGATCTTTAATGAGATAATTTAAAGTATGCTCTATCAGTTTCTACTTCAAAGCAAAGGAAATAACTGGGGAGGAGTATACGAAGTGGAGTATCTCTGTTTGTGATCACAGGTAGACCTGCTTGAGTTTGTAAATCACTTTTCTGAATTCCAGGAGATTGCCTGGTGCCTGAAGTGAACAGACATTTCTGACATCTTTGTGCACAGAGAGACTGGGAGGCCTATTTAGTTGTGGAGAAAGTGACTCGTTAGGAAACTGGCCTAGGAGTACTGGATATGAATATGGAATGAATAGAACATTAAAAGATGTCAAAATATATCATTCGTGATTTGCAAATGACTCATTAAGGTGTGGGCACTCTCAAGCATTTCCATAAACACTCTCTGTGATGGCTCCCATTTGATAGAGGAGATATTTTAATGTGACTGTGCACACACATTCCTGATGTGGGTTAACTGCCAGCTTTATGTGGATCTTAAATCTTATTGCCAAACTGAGTTTAAACCTATTGGTGTACTGGCCAGTTTGGAGAGTGAATTTGAACCTCTCCTTCTCAGTTCTAGAACTGACAGGCCATCAGGCTATTGGGAGGGCTCTGCTGCCTATGAATCGATCCTGGGGCATTTTGAGTTTATGGCAAACAAGCAGCAAACTCAGCTGATAGATGACTTGCTGGGTAAGACAACTGTGTTGGATCTGCATGGCCAGGTGTCTTTCAATAGTAAACCACCTAAAAATAACTTTAAATTGCGCCCAGATAATTTTTGAGGTTGCAAAGTGAAACAGGCAATATTAAAAGTCTACCTGAACTCCAAGTAAATAATACCACATGTGTAAACAAGCCAGTTGCCTTACAGAGAGTAATAGGTCAACCTGAAGTTTTGCTTGATCCACAGCAGCAAGATGGAACTCATTGATGACAACACAGTGGTCAGGGCACGAGGTTTACCATGGCAGTCTTCGGATCAAGATATTGCAAGATTCTTTAAAGGACTCAATATTGCCAAGTTGGTTTTCTTTCATCTCCATTTTACTTGACAACCCCAAAGGGATAATGGGTTTCCTATCATTTTTTTTTCCTGACTGTATTGTTTTTCCTACCACTCTCTGTTCTGTCCTCTTCAAAGGGGAGGTGCAGCACTTTGTCTGAATGCCCAGGGTCGAAGGAATGGAGAAGCGCTGGTTAGGTTTGTGAGTGAGGAGCACAGAGACCTAGCACTACAGAGGCACAAACATCACATGGGAACGCGGTACATTGAGGTACATCCTCACAACCTGAGATCTTTGACAGCTTGAGTAGGAACATTGGAAGGCTCAGAAACTCTTTTAATTTCCCTTTCTTTTCTTAGGTTTACAAAGCAACAGGTGAAGATTTTCTTAAAATTGCTGGTGGTGAGTGCCTTTTATGAAATGTGGCTATAATAAGATTTTTAGATTTTACTTAAATATCAAAGGTGAATAAATAAATAGTCTTTAATGGTTTTTATTTCCCAATGAAATAGAGGAATCAACTTTTTTTTTTTCTAATAAGAGGAAAAAAATGTCCAATAGTATCAGTAAGTATAATCCATAATGCCCTGGCTGGTGGCTCAGTGGATAGGCGCTGGCCTGCAAACCCAAAGATTTGATTCCCAGCCAGGGCACATAACCAGGTTGCAAGCCAGGTCTCCAGCCAGGTCCATAGCTGGAGGCAGGTGAAAAGCAACCATACATTGATGTTTCTCTCCCTTCCTTCCTCCCTCCCTGCCTTTCTCTCTAAAAAATAATTAATTTAAAAAAAATAAATAAATAAAATAACACTTGCCCTAAGGCTTGAGTCAACCAACTATGTAGTTAAATAGCCAATAAAAACAGTATTATTCAAAGGTGAAAGGGTCACATAAAGTCATGTACAAAGGGAAAGAGTAGTTCTTGAACAAAATTAAATACTCTCAAAACTATATTAGAAACCACATTTGAACACCTGGAATTGCTGCATGTCTGCTTCTAGTTTTTCTCTAAGTTTCCTTCAATCATCAATGACCATGAACAGGTAACTTTCTGGTTTCTAGTATTTTAAGATATGTAGTGTTTGGAGTAATATGGTCTGAAGGAAGCAAGAACATACAAAGTTCTTTATCCAATTCTTGAGTGATTTATAACTTTTAAAACACAAAAATAACAAATGCATGAAAATGTTAACTGATTAGTCTGAATTTTTTTCTATACCTATAACTAAATACTTTGTAAGTGTCTATTGCAAGTTTTCCTTTACTCCTTTTAATATAATGAATATCTTCCTACGTTCTCAATTTTCTTAAGTGTTAACTGCTATTCAGTATTATATGTACCATAAATTTTTATTGAACATCTCTGTTTATTAGAGCTCATTTCCAACTCTTCACTCTAAGTATGTTGCAGTGAATATTTTTGTATCTCTGTATGTGCCACTCATTAGGATGGATGTCTAAAAGTAGGAAAACTGAATCAAAGAGTGTAGGTGACTTTCACCTAAATACAAAGAACATTTGAGGTAAAAATCTTTGCAATTGTAGAACTTCTAGTAACAGCACCCTGTTTACACAATGTGCTCGTATAATTCTGTCCTGGCTCTTATTTCTTGAGGTAAACCAGGGTTTCCAAATTGGTAGCTTCAAGTTTAGTAGTGTTTCCAGGGTTTCCAAAGTAATGTTTGCTATTGGTTGGGGATAAAGTATATTTTGAGTTGCTCAATGATCCTGAAGTTCCATGATAGATAATAGCATTGTAAACTGCAGATGGTCAAGTTAATTAATATTCAAGTTAATGCCTGGGATTTCATGGTATGTGGGTAGTATGATTAAGGGGAAATGTTACTAGAGTATGAGCTTGAATGATGTGCATTTGAATATTTGCTACATGGCCATACTATACAAAATGCTTTATGTTAGGCACAATATTGATAAATATTAAAACTAACTGCCGGTAGGTGTATTTATTACACTATTCTCTCTATTTGAGTATGTTTGAATCTTCATAAAAAGTAATCAAAAAATAATAACAAAAATCACTGAAGTACTTTATATGTAATAACTTAATTCTCATAGTTTATGAAGTAGGTTATTTTATTCTCATTTCACAGATGAGGAAACTAAGTCACAGAGGTTTAACTTTACTAAAGTTGTACCCTAGTAAAATAGTGAAGCCAAGACTGGACCCAGGCCTTCTGGCTTTAGCACCTGTGCCCTAAACCACCATGAGGATTAATTGTCTCTCCATGAGAAGAATATGGTGGTTGGTCCATAATTTAATTGTCTACCCTCCTAAGTTGAGAGAGAAAAAGTTTTAAGTCTGTGGGAAGAGAATTTTTTTTTCTGGGATATTATTATAAATTCCTATGGTAGCATGGATATTAATTATGACATTCTGACATAATTATGACAATAAAGACATTGCCCAGAATTTTACCACTAAAGTTGATGTTTTAATCATTTCTCCCCATGCTTCCTAATATTTGTGTTCCTTAGGTACATCCAATGAGGTGGCCCAGTTTCTCTCCAAGGAAAATCAAGTCATTATCCGCATGCGGGGGCTCCCATTCACAGCCACAGCTGATGAAGTGGTGGCCTTTTTTGGACAGCATTGCCCCATCACTGGGGGAAAGGAAGGCATTCTGTTTGTTACCTACCCAGACGGCAGGCCAACAGGGGACGCTTTCGTCCTCTTTGCTTGTGAGGAGTATGCACAGAATGCACTGAGGAAGCATAAAAATTTGTTGGGTAAAAGATACATTGAACTCTTCAGGAGCACAGCAGCTGAAGTTCAGCAGGTTGGTTCTTAATAGCATGTTGATGGTTTTGCATTATTTCTATACTTTATTTCGTACAACAACCCTACATTATTCATTGTTAAAATAAAACTTGGAAGATACAGAGGGCATCAGTGCATGAAAAAAATTTTATTCCATAACCAAATGATAACCATTGTTAGCTTGTATACACACAGAAAACATACCGTGTTTTTTTTTATATTCTGTTTTAAAACTTTATCTTGAAAGCTTACTCTTGTCCCAAAAAAAATCTATTTAATATTATGTCTCATGGAGGTACCTAATTTATTTAGAAATTCTGTTGTACATTTGGATTGGTATTTTTCTACCATAAAGAATTTCTAGATAAACATTATACAACTCTCAATTTCTGATTGATTTCTTTAAAAGTGAATATAGGTCATGAGCTTTTGAGGTTTTTCATTTTCATAACTTGCCAAATTTATTTCTCAATGAACTTGATTGGTCAGTTCCATACTGCTGGTGGCAAAGTTTTCTTTTGTCCTGTTACTTTCAGAATTTAGTTGTTTTTGAGGCAACAATGGGATAATCAGTTCCTAAAAACATTCTAAGATCTAAACATGAAGCCACCTGTAGGATCTCAGGACTTTTCGGCTTTTCTTCTTGATTTACCAGCTGAACATTTCTCTTGAACTTATTCTATTTGAGTCTTGTAGTAGTAGAACATAGGCATTTTAATGATTCCTTTGAGCTTTTTGCAAGCAGTTAGGACACTGACTCTATTATTAGTTCTGTGAGTTTGTAAAATCATTTCTGTAGCTTTTACAAACCCATTGTATATTATGAGTTAAAATAAATAATTTTGTTCCTTGTTGTAAATGACTATCAAAATCTAAATATCTAAAATATGCTGCATGTGCTTTGGGCTTCAAACATTATAGACATCTTTCCCAAACGTGAGGGGGGAAAATGCAATTTTTAAATTAGATCCTTAATTAAAAGAATAGTTTCATGGAAATCATATCCTAGAATGGACTACCCCAGGACCTTCATTACTTTATGTTGGTTGGTTTGGGGACAGAGTATGCTGCCTCTATGTGAGTCTGCCATAGGTAGTTTTGTGTGTGAATGAGCTTCCTCTCTGGCCCCCTACTTCTAAAATATATGTAATAAGATTTGAAGTAGCCATAGGCTCTGCACGATCTTCTTTTCATTACTACTAATAATTTATTCAATAACTTACTTGCTTACCTCCCATTTGGCAGTTTCTGTAGATGCTAGATCATTTCCTGCCTCAAGTTTGCCTATAATCACATTTATTTTCTATTGTGTTCTTTTCCTAATGTTTGTACTGTGTCTGTGTTGTATAGTTTTTTTAAAGCCTTGCTGTCTTGTGATAAAAATTTTTGGCTGTGTTTATTCTTTGATTTTTTTTTTTTTTTTTTTTAATTTCTTACTTAGCAACTGGACATAGTGTGAGTAAGGAAATTTGGACAAATTTTTAGAAGTTCCTGAATTGTTCTGTATTTTCAGTTTATGGGATGATAAAGTTTATATTGGTAAATTGTTCAGAAAACCCTGGGATACCACAAATGGCATTTGCACAAGGACTTCCTAACTATTACCAATTAGTGGGCATGTTCTAAACTAAGACAAAAGTAGGCAAAAACCTGGAATTGCTTGAGACCAATTTTTTTATGCAAAATGAACTTTACATAATTCATTCTCAAGGTAGCTAAATTCTATTCTATTTAAAAGTCAAGATCCTGTGTCTTGCCCATGTCTAAAGTTCACTTGGAAACTAAGTGATTATTTTTTGGTCACTAAATTATTTTTTTAGGTTTAAATTATTCCACCATTCTATCTTTTTTGCTTTGTGTATTAATTGTTTTATAAACATAGCATTATGTTTGAATATAATCCACAGTCTTTGTTTTACCTGTGGTTCCATTACTGGGTTATTGTCTTTATACTTCTTGTGTTTGAAGTTGGAATGTAAAGCAATATTAAAGGGAACATTGGACTTAGAAAAGTGAAATTAATAGATTGCTACAATAGTCCATGATTAGCAATTCCAGATATTTATGAAAGTTGCAACTTGAAGGATATTTGTCCCAAGGAGATAGTGATGTCTTTTTCTACGAGATAAATCCTTAGTCTAAGCACATTTGTGTTGTGTGTGATATAACCCTCAGCATGTATTGGACAAAAGTGGATAGCATGCTTGCCCAGGTGAAAAGTATGAGTCCCTTTCTCCATGAGTGCTTCTCAAACTTTAAGAAGCACCTGGGGATCTTGTTAAAGTGCAGATTTAAATTTACTAGGTCTGGGATAGAGCTGAGATTATGTATTTTTGACAGGCTACCTGGTTATGCCAGTGAAGACAGCGTGGCATAGCAAGGCTCTACTTCTGTTTTGCTTTGAGTACAGGTGCTGAATCGATTCTCCTCGGCCCCTCTCATTCCGCTTCCAACACCTCCCATTATTCCAGTACTACCTCAGCAATTTGTGCCCCCTGCCAATGTTAGAGACTGTATACGCCTTCGAGGTCTTCCCTATGCAGCCACAATTGAGGACATCCTGGACTTTCTGGGGGAGTTTTCCACCGATATTCGAACTCATGGGGTTCACATGGTATTGAATCACCAGGTAAGAAAGTTGCTTACTAGAAAACTGATTTGTTTATTCTTTTTTTTTTTTTTCAGAGAAACACTTTCTTTCTTTATTAGCTCTGTTTTTGTGATTTGTTTATTCTTATTACCAAAGAGTCTCTTCCAATAAAAGAGTATAGAAGTTTATCAGTTTTAAGTCTTAAAAGAATGATGTAGCTATAAATGCCAGAGGTATTTAAGATCAATTCCAGAAAGAATGCTATCACTGGTATGGTAATTCAAATTTAGCTCTGATTCTGTTATCACATTTTCCCATCAAATTCTCAATAGCATCATAGTACCTTATCATAGTACCTGATACAACATTTGACTGGTGCAACCAACCACTGAACTCTGCTGTCACAGCGTGAGGGCAATCATGGATAATTCATAAACCAATGACCATGCCTGCTTCCAGAGTATTCTGTATCCATAGGTTGTTTAGAAATAGCTTATTTTATTTAATATATTTATATATGTAATTTAGACATCAAATTACATTCAGTAAAGTGTAGACTCAATAAGGACTAGTATCTGTACTACCTAAAAAAGGATGTGTTCATGACAGGCACTTAAATGTATTATGAATTAATTACTTATGGAAACCTCTGTAAAAATTTAACCAAATTCTGTGGTACTGCAGATATATATTCTAAGCATTTTTAAAGTAGTTCCTGGCTTAGGTCCCTTGATTTGGGGTAAGTAAAATAAAGAATCCTTGTTACTGGATAATGCTCCAGTGTTTTATGCTGTCATAAGCAGGACAGTGTTAAAAACCTATAAACCCAGAATCCTAATTATTTTTTTTTAAAAGATTTTATTCATTATTTTTAGAGAGAGGGGATGGGAGAGAGACTTCAATGTATGGTTGTCTTTCACCTGCCTCCAGCTACGGAGCTGGCTGGAGACCTAGCTTGCAACCTGGTTATGTGCCCTGGCTAGAGAATCGAACCAGCGACCTTTGGGTCTGCAGGCCTACACCTTATCCACTGTGCCACCAGCCAGGGCCTTAAGCTATGCAACTTTTATCTGAGTAGGTACTGTCTCAGCACATTTCACTGGTGAGGATTCTTTTGAATAAAGTTTACCACAATTCCTCATCAATCCTCACCAGGGACTAGCTTGGTTTCTCTTCGGGTCACCATTTCTGATAACCCAGGGGCTATTATTACTCTTTCATTAACAACAATAGACAGATTGACCTATCATTGACCCCACATGACCTACTGTGATTGTACTTGGGTGAAATTCTTCCTTGATGGTGGACAAGCTCTTAGCTGTCTCAGAGATGTTAGGTTTCCATCTTGGACTGGGTTTCCCTGGTATCCCTAATTTGCCTGGTATGGTAACTCGTATGGTAACTTGCATGGTAATAATTTGCATTAAATAGTCCCTTAGGGGCTTTTAAAGAAATCCATAAATAAGAAGGTCTTATTAGCTGACTGTATCTTTTCCTCCCCGTTAAAATGTTGATGCTAAATAAAACAATGGCATTTTGGTTCTGTGGAACTGAAATCTAGCAGCTTGGTTTTAAATAGGAGATTTTTAGTAAGCTGTTAGAAGTAACAGTGACTATCAACACCTGTTTGGCCAAGATTTAAGATGGAGGTGCGTGGGTACCGGTGAGAGAAAGGCTGTCACCAGCCTTCACTGTGCTTTGCAGCTGTCTATTCTGTCTCCCCTTCCCAATCCCCAAGCCACATTCCAACCTAGGCTGCAGGGAGAAGGGAAACGGATGTTGCAAGGCAGTGATGGACAGAGCTTAGTGCTAAAGGAGAAACTAGTTTATTCACTTTCCTGTAGGAGGATACATGAAGCTTGTCTCAATCAAATAAGTTTTAATTGAATTTTTCAGAAATGCAGAACCCAATACACAGTCCTATACTTTGAAACCACAGTCACAAGGAGACCTTTTCAAAACCTTGTAAACCTGACACTAATAGAAACCAAAAATGATCAGTTTTAGCTGTGAGCTCTCAAAATAGTTTCTTCCATGTTTTGTGGCCATTCTGGTGATTAGGTGATGAAATGCCAAGTTAAGAGTTCAGTAGATCCCTTGGTCACCCAGGTTTTGAGGCTAAAACATCTGTGCTACGGGTGATTGTCACTGTACATGTTTTGAAAGCAACCATTTCCTTGTTGAAGGAGACAGTCTCCTTTTGTTTTTATTCTTCCCCCACACGCTCAGGGCCGCCCATCAGGAGATGCCTTTATCCAGATGAAGTCTGCGGACAGAGCATTTATGGCTGCACAGAAGTGTCATAAAAAAACCATGAAGGACAGATATGTTGAAGTCTTTCAGTGTTCAGCTGAGGAGATGAACTTTGTGTTAATGGGGGGCACTTTAAATCGAAATGGCTTATCCCCACCGCCATGTAAGTTACCATGTAAGTTTGTCTTGGGTCTTGGCGCTCTTCTACGCTATGTGCGGGTAGGTGCTTAAGCTGCGTTAGTAACTTTCTGCATCCCTGGTTCTTTCTGAGGCAGCCAGGGTGGCTACATCAGGCTTTCCCATCTGAAATCGATAGTATCTGGTAAGACTCGGGTTGTGGACCTCCATAATTAGAGGTGCTACAAATACCTCCTTTCACATTATATTCTTGCTTTTCCAGTAATAAGCCCTTGATTTCTGAAGCTTAGTGTGCTTAAGATAAGCACTGACTCTGGGAGGCAACCTGGCTATGTAGATATTTTAATACGCATTTAAAGGTCAAATAAGTATGGCTGGATTTTTCCCCCCTCCTGTACCACATTTGATTTGATGCCCATTTTGCATTTTTAAGTTATTGAGCATTAAGTATTTTTTTTTTTTTTTTGCATAGGATAACCTGGGTAGCATTTGTCTTGCTCTCCATGATATCTGGAGTGAACAAGTTAGTAAAAAAATATAAATGCGTAAATAAATTAGCCAAAGTTTCCATTGGATCACAGGATCAGTGCTTAATTTCAAGCCGTGCTCTTGCTCATTGGCACCTGGGTGGCAAGCCATCTGGAATCTTGTTTGAGAGGAATAAGCCCTTTAGTCTGAGGACCAAGTCTGGTTAGTGACTAAAGCACATTTGGGATCTAATATTTAAAGTTGAATCTTTTCACACAGTTATTCCTTGTCAGGGGGCATGTTGGGTTTGTTTAGAGCATGTAGCACTTGAAATGCAGTCCAAAGGTAACCATGAGAATAAAATGGCTTATGTCCTTGATCCCAATAAAATGAGGGAGTGTTAGGACATCACTTTCTAGTAAAGAGAAATCTACCAATAAACCTATTTGAATAAGTATTATTTATAGAATATTCATTGGGGCTTAATCCTTTTTTTTCCCTTGGAATTCCTAAATGCTAATATTCCATTTATCTGCTGCTTGCTGTTGGTGACTATCTTAAGAGTTGATCACTAATAAGTATTAAGTTTTGAAAATCTATGATTGGGTTTAAGTGGTTATCTTAAAGTAATCTTAGTCTATGTATTTTGTCCATAAACAACTAATAGTGTCAGTAACTTTTACAATATTCTTTAGTGATAATCTATCAAGCTTTGTGAGATAAGGGGATTTCTTCATCATGTGTAACCAAAATTCTGTTGTGATGTCATTTCTAGTTTTCTCTTCCCAGTATAACACTGGTCATTACACTTTCCTCATAAGACTTTTCATTTCTTCACATGCTTTTTCTCCCTCACATGCCCTAAAATAATGAAAATTTGAAATGTATTTTTTCACATAAAAATGTATTCCCATATCTTTTCTTTTAATACTTTCCAAAAATTTTAACTAAAATTTGGCCATTTACCATTTTAGTAGAAGAGGTTACTCATTTTTTCCATTCAAGTCTGAATTCCAATGTATGCATGCGAATGTTATACCTGTTCTACTGGACTGTTTATTTTCCTGCTAACTCACTTCAGGTGATGGCCTATTTAAAGTCACCTCCATTTTTCTAGGAATATGAGAATAGCTATATTTTCATTTGCATACACAAATCTGAGCAGCCTAACTGCTAGTTATCAAAAATTGCTATTTGTCTTTGTTTTTAGGCAGAACAAACTCATACCTATTATAAATGTCTGTCTTATTGGTATGAGATACTCTTATTTAATGAATTGCTTGATAGTTTTGAAAGCAGAATAGGAATACAGGCTTTTACAATTTTGACTCCAATCCCTCAATTTGTCCTGATTGCCCATTTGTTGGCTCTTTAAAAGGCCGGGGATTATAATTTTTAAATTCATCTGCATGTTAGGTATCTACAAGTAGCTCAGTTTTCAGTGAGTATGAACAATGTACCCAAAAGGTCAATATGAAGTCAATATGTATACCTATATGACGTTTTTGCCCAGTGTATCCATATTCAGATGACCGCCTATTGTTCTCCATAAACATGTAGAAACTCAAGAATTGCAGAAGCCAGTGGAGATTTTCATGTGAAAAAGTTAATCTTTTGGCCCTCTGCTATTTGCAAAACAAATTAGGTTGTTCTGAAAATTAAGTTAGGAACCCCAGATTCGGACAATCTCTCACCTCTTACCTCTATTGTTGGGTACAGGTGGTCTGAATAGTTGTATCTCACACGTTAAAAGGTAAGAAGACCATAAACTGGTCTGGCTTAAGTAAGTTAGATAACCAGAAGACAAAGCAATTTCATTTTTCTATTTTCTGATTCTTTCTATTTTGTATATAATCTGAGTCCACAATGTATCTGCTAACTCTCAGAAAGACTTGACACTTCTATTTCTCAGGACTAATTCCCAAATTGGATTTTCCCCCCCCAGGTTTGAAGGTGTCAGTTAGCTTCAAATCCCATCTTCTAGTGGGAATAATGCAGAGTTAATCTACTTTTTTTGTGTGTCAGTCCATTTTGAAACCATCCATCCATGATACTGGTGAAGAGTGTTTCATCATAACCATTTCCATTTTATTCTGTATCGTAGGGTAGATAAGGTGGAATAGCAGCTTTTAGTTTGAAGTTATACTAAATGTCAGTCCTGTTTCTTTCCTCAAAGTGTTTATTTGTGGTAACTGGCACTCAGGCATGAAAGGAAAATATCATATGTCATGAAATGTTTGAGAGGACTTGATACCGGTTTTTCCAAATTTCAGACCAAGACTGTTTCTTTAGGTTGAAGGAGTGTGATATCTGAAGTTATTTCTAGGTTTTGTCTACATAATCAAAAGGAAATTGCTAGGGGTAGTACAAAAAATTGCTCTCTTACTTCAGAACATATATATTGTAATAATATGTGTCAACTGTTACAAATGTTTTAAAGTCTCTCTCTCTCTCTGCTTATTTAGGCCTGTCTCCTCCTTCCTACACATTTCCAGCTCCTGCAGCCATTATTCCTACTGAAGCTGCCATTTATCAGCCCTCTCTGCTTTTGAATCCACGAGCATTGCAGCCCTCCACAGCCTACTACCCAGCAGGCACTCAGCTCTTCATGAACTACACCGCATACTATCCCAGGTAAGTCCCTGATGGAAGAAGAAATGAGGGACAGAAACAAAGGCCTCCTTTGATAGCCAATGCCTGAGTTCACAAAAGAATATTGTCTGCCACACTGCAGGTTAGCATGGTAGGCAACTGCTTCTGGTCAAGACAATCCAAACTATTACTTATTTTTCAACCGTATATTAATAGCGTCTTTTAGGCTATTTTTGTATACAACTTTATTTTTTAGCTTCTCCTATCTTAGGACTATAAGTGAGGGGCACTGTAATTATTGCAATAATTTTAATATTTATCAGTTTCTTATGTACAACGTAGTTAGGATTATTTTTTCAAGTCCTGTAAAAAATGCCATTGCTATTTTGGTAGGAATTGCATTGAGCATGTAGGTTGCCTTGGATTATAGATATTTTAATAACTATGTTAATTCTTCCTATCCATGAACATGGTATATAACTTCTATTTGTATCTTCAATTTCTTTCTTCATTCATTGTCTTACAATTTTTTGAGTAGAGTGTTTTTACCTTCTTTGTTAAATGTATTCTTAAGGATTTTTTTTTAACACAATTATACATGGGATGGTTTCCTTAATTTATCTTTCTGATAGTTACCGCTGTACACAAATACGGTCAATTTATGAATATTAATTTTGTATCCTGCTATTTTACTAAATTCATTTATCAGCTCTAATAGTTTTTTATGTGTGTGAAATTTTTTTTCATTAAAAATTTTATTGATTTATTTTTAGACAGAGAGGTATGGAGAGAGAACAATAAGAGAAACATTGATGTAAACAGAAACATCATTGGGTTGCTTCTCATAGGCCCCCCAACCAGGGACCAAACTCACTATCTGGGCATGTGCCCTGACTGGGAATCAAACCAGTGACCTTTCACTTTTCAGGATGATGCCCAACAAATGAAGCAACACCAATCAGGGTGAAATCTTTATATATATATACGTGTATATATATATATATACACGTATATATATATACACAAAATATATGTGTGTGTGTGTGGATATATAGATATAGTGTAATGTCATCTGCAAATTAGTTTTACATCTTTTTATAGCTTTTTTTTCTTATCTCATTGCTATAGCTGGACCTTTCAATGCTATGTTGGATAAAAATAGCGTATGATGCAAGCAGTGGGTTTGTCATATGGCCTTTATTATGTTGAGGTATATTCCCTCTATTTCCACTTTGCTGAGGGTTTTTATCATAAATGGGTGCTGGATTTTATCAAATGTTTTTTCTGCATCTATTGATACAATTATGTGGTTTTTATCCTTCATTTTGTTTATGGTTTGAATCACATTTATAGATTTGCAAATGTACAAACCTTGTATTCCCAGAATAAATCTCACTTGATCATGGTGCATGATCTTTTAGATGCATTGCTGTATTCAGTTTGCAAATATTTTGTGGAGGATTTTAGCATCTACAGTCATCAAGGAAAGTCTATAACTTTATTAAATTATTATTATTATTATTATTTGTAGAGTCTTTATCTGATTTTGGGATTAGAATAATGTTGGCCTCATAAAATGAGCTTGGGAGCCTTCCCCCCACCCTTAAATTTTTTGTAATAGTTTGAGGAAAGGTGTTATTTTTCCTCAAAATGTTTTGTAAAATTCACCTGTAAAGCCATCCAGTCCAGGGCTTTCGTTTGTTGGGAGGTTTTAAAATTACTGCTTCAGTTTCACCAGGTATAATCTGTCTATTTATATTCTCTGATTCTTTCTGATTTAGTTTGTAAGATTGGATATTTCTAGGGATTTATCCCTTTCATACAGGTTGTCTAGTTTGTTGACATATAGTTGTTCACATTTTCTTACAGTCCTTTGTATTTCTTTGGCATCAGTTGTCTTTCCCCTTGTCCATTTCTGACTTTATTTATTTGGGTTCTCTTTCTATTTTTCTTGATTAGTATGGTTAAAGGTTTATCAAACTTATTTATCTTTTTAAAGAGCCAGCACTTTGATTCATTGATTTTTTAATAATTTTTTAGACTCTGTTTCATTTTTTCTGCTCTGATCTTTATTGTTTCGCATTTCCACTCACTTTGGGCTTTGTATGTTGTTCTTTTTCAGTTCTTGTATGCGTAAAATTAGATTGTTTATTTTAGCTTTTTCTTGTTTTTTGAGATAGGCCTGTAAGCTATGAATTTCTCTCTTAGGATTGCTTTCCCTGTGTCCCACAGATTTTAGATGTTGTGTTCTCATTTTCATTTGTTTCAAGGTATCTTTTCATTTCTTTGTTGATATTGCTTTGACCCATTCATTGTTTAATAACATGTTATTTAGCTTCCATGTCTTTGTGTGTTTTTCAATGTTTTTCTTGTAATTGATTTCTAGTTTCATTGCATTGTGGTCAGAGAAGATGCTTGATTTGATCTGTCTTCTTAAATTTATTGAGACTTTCTTGTGTCCTAACATGTCTAACCTAGAAAACATTCCATGTGAACTTGAAAGTATGTATATTCTGCTGCTTTGGGGTGAAATGCTCTGAGGATATCAACTAAATCCATTTGATTAGTGTGTCATGTAAGGCCACTGCCTTCTTGTTGATTTTCTGTCTGGAAGATCTATCCATTGAATTCAATGTGGTGTTCAAATTCCCTGACTATAATTGTGTCTCTGCCTAACTCTTCTTTTATGTCCATGAAGATTTGTTTCATAAATTTAGGTGGTCCTATGCTGGGTGCATAAATGTTCACTAGACTTGTATCCGCTTGTTGGATTTTTTTTTTCTTGCTATGTAGTATCCTTCTTTGTCTCTCACCATAACCTTGGTTTTTAAGGTATTTTGTCAGATATAAATATTGCTACCCAGCTTTGTTTTTCATTTCCATTGACATGAAATATCCTTTTGCATCCCTTTAGTTTTAATCTGTGCATATCTTTCCATCTGAGGTGGGTCTCTTGGAGGCAGCATATATATGGGTCTTGTTTTCATATCCATTCATATACCTATGTCTTTTGATTGGGGCACTTAAGCCATTTACATTTAAGGAGATTATTGATTGATACATATTGAGTGTCATTTTATTGTTAGACTATTTTCCTTTTCCTTTTTTTTTTTTTTTCCTCTTTTACTTTTATTGTCCTTTTTTTAAGAAGCCCTATTTAGCATTTATTGCAGTATTGGCTTAGTGTTAACAAACTCCCCTAGCTTTTTCTTGTCTGGGAAGCTCCCTATTTCTCCTTTGATTTTAAATGACAGTCTTGCTGGGTAAAATAGCCTTGGTTGTAGATTCTTGATTTCATCACCTTGAATATTTTACATCACTCTCTTCTGGCCTGAATATTTCTGCTGAGAAATTAGATGACAGTCTAATTGGTGCTCCCTTGTATGTTAGCACCTGCATTTCTCTTGCAGCTTTTAGAATTCTCTCCTTGGCATTTTAATTGTGATGTGTCTCGGTGTAAACCTCTTTGGGTTTAACTTGTTTGTGACTCTCTGAGCTTCCTGGACTTGCGTGTTTTTTTCTCCTTCACCAGATTAGGGAAGATCTCAGTCATTATTTCTTTAAATAGGTTTTTGATCTGTTGCTTACTATCTTCTCCTTCGGGCATTCCCATGATATGGATATTATGCTTCATGTTGTCCCAAAGGTTTCTTAACTCTCCTCATTAAAAAAAAATTTTTTTTAATTTAATTTATTTACTTTTAGAGGGAGGGAAAGGGAAGGGAGAAAGACAGGAGAGACACATTAATGTACAGGAGATACATAGTTGGTTGCCTCTCGCATGCCCCGAGTTGGGGACCTGGCCCAAACCCAGGCATGTGCCCTGCCCAAGAATCAAATAGGTGAGCTTTCACTTTCCAGGCCAGCATTCAATCCACTGAGCCACATCTACCAGGGCAAAAAAAAAATTTTTTTTTCCGGTTTGCTTGGGTGTTTTTTTAATACCCTGTCTTCCAAATCAGTGATTTGATTCTCTTCTTCATCTAACCTAGTGTTTCTTCCTTTCAGTGTAGGATTTATTTCAGATATTGTATTCTTTATTTCTGACTGGCCCTCTTTAATGGTTTCTGTGCCTTCTTTCATGCTATTCAACATCCTTATAATCATTAAACCATAGGATAAATGCTTGCCTCCATTTCATCTAGTTCTCCTGGAGAATTCTCTTGTTCTTTAATTTGGGGCTGGTTTCTTTGTCTTCCCATTTCGGCTGCTTTCTTTGTGTTTTTCTTTATGTTTTAGGTAGATCTGCAAAGACTCTGGTGCAGACCTATTTCAGATGCTGTGTGGCTGGCCCTGGCAACCTCTTTGAAGCTATCAGCAATCCACAGCTGTGTCTCCTTCTGTTGGGCCTGTTTGGATGCAGGATGAACTAGGCTGCATGCCAAGATGCCCACCTCTGTCTATAGGCTTCTTGTTGGTCTTAAAGAGTGAATGTCTTCCAGCTGTACTCCCTAGCAGCAGGTCTTAACCATCACAGGGTGGGGCAGAGTAATTCCTGTGGCAGGTCTATTGCTTCCTTTCAGGCTGATGCCACTTGGAGGGGACTGCTCTGCCTGAGGAAGATGGCCTCTGCATTATGGGAAATGGCTCAGCAAGGGATCCTTGCAGCTGTTCTTGAGCTCAGGCTCTCCCCTGAGCCACTGCCCCAGACTCTCCTTATGCATCTCTAGTCCACTCTGCCCTCCCTTTTCTGGAGTCTAGGGTAAGTAGCTACAAATAGAATTTTTTGTGTTGGCCCTTTTAACAGGCTCATCTCTCCCTGGCAGAGAGAAACCCACTGCTTTTCAGAGTCGTATGTTGTTTGAGTTCCTTGCCCAGTTCCAGTGCTGTTCCAGCTCCCCAGCTTGGTATTTAGACTTCTCCACACTTCTCAGGGGGCTCCCCCCACTAACCACTGAAATATCCTTTACTCACTTCAGCTGCTGCCCATGGGAGCCCAACCAGCCCTTTTGCACCTCCTCTACACTCCCTACCAGTCATATTGTGGTGATATGGCTTCTTCTGTCTTTGGTTAGAAGGCTTCTCTCCAGCTAATGTTCAGTTGGTTATTCAGGATGATTTTTCTTTTTTGTCTTTAAAGATCTTATTTATTATTTTCAGAGAGAGAGGCAAAGAGGGAGAGAGACATCAATGTATGGTTGTCTTTCACCTGCTTCCAGCCATGGACCTGGCTGGAGACCTGGCTTGCAACCTGATTGTGTGCCCTGGCTGGGGAATTGAACTAGTGACCTTTGGGTTTGGAAGCTGGTGCCTTATTCACTCCGCTGCCAGCCAGGGCTTGATTTGTCAATAATTCAGTTGAAATTCCAATTTGGTCCTGGGAGGAGGTTAGTGTGACTTTCATTTATTCCTCCACCATCTTTGGGTCTCTCCACTTATTTATGTTTAGGAAGTGGGGGAAAGGAGGGAGAAAGGGAGGGATAGAAACATTGATATGAGAGAGAAATATTGATTGGTTGCATTTGCACGCATTCTGACTGGGGACCAAAACCCAGGAACTTTCTGCTTATGAGACAATGCTTCAAGCAACTGAACCAAACTGGCTAGGGTTGTGTTTGTTGTTGTTGTTGTTGTTTTGTTTAATCCTTTCACCTTTTACACCCAGCCCTACCACTCTCTTCCCCTCTAACAACTGTCAGCCTGTTCTCTGTATCTCTGAACCCAGGTCTATTTCTATTTTGTTTATTATTTTGTTCATTAGATTCTACATATAAATGAAATTATATGGTACTTGTCTTTCTCGGATTGACTTATTTCACTTAGTGTAAGTTTCTCCATATTCATACATGCTGTTGCAAAAGGTAAGATTCCTTCTTTTGTTATAGCTAAGTATCATTCCACTGTGTCAATGTACCACAACTCTTTTATTTGCTCATCTACTGATGAGCAGTGGGCTGCTTCCAAATTTTGGTTATTATAAATAATGGTGTACTGAAGATGGGGGTGCATATAGTCTTTCGAATTAGTGTTCTAGTTTTCTTCAGATATACACCCAGAAATGGCATTGCTGGGTCTTCAGGCAGTTCCATTTTTTACTTTTTTGAGGTATTTCCATTCTGCTTTCCAATTTGCATTTCCACCAATAGTGCACGGGGGTTCCCTTTCTCAATATCTTCATTAACACTTGTTTGTTGATTTATTGATGGTAGTCATTCTGACCAGTGTGAGGTGATATCTTATTGTGGTTTTAATTTTTCATTTCTTTGATAATAGTGATGTTGAGCACCTTTTAATATCTGTTAGCCAATTAGCCATCTGTATGTTCTCTTTGGAGAAGTGGTTTCCTTGGCTATGCAAAATCCTTTTTAGTTTGTTGGGGTTTCATTTGTTTATTTGTATATTTTTGTTTCCCTTGCTAGGGGAGAAATATCAGAACAAATATTCCTAAGAGGAATGTCAAACTTTACTGCTTGTGTTTTCTTCTAGGAGTTTTATGGCTTTGAGTTTTAGATTTAAGGGTTTGTTGTTATTGTTTTAAATTATTTGCATATTTATGTAGAGACAGGGAACAGAGGGAGAAAGAAGCATCAATGTGAGAGAGAAATATCCATTGGTTGCATCTTGTACATGCCCCAACCAGGAATGGAACCTGCAACCCAGGCATATTCCCTGACTGGGAAATCAAGCAAGCAACCTTCTGGTGTTCAGGACAATGCCCAACCAACTGAGCCACACTGGTCAGGGTTTACATTTAAGTTTTTAATCATTTTGAACTTATTCTTGTATATAGTGTTAGAAGGTTTTTTCTTTTTTTTCTTTCTTTATTTTAAATTTATTGCATGTATCCTTCTCCTTGTTTAACTTTTGAGAAACAACCATTCATTTATTTTCTTTGAATAAGTGTTATTCAAATCCTTTGCACATTTTATTTTATTTTATTTTATTTTATTATTTTTTTTTTTTTTAATTTTATTGTTGTTGTATTACATCCATTGCACATTTTTTAATTGGGTTATTTTTCTTACTGTTTTTTCATTGTAAAATTTCTTTAAAAAAATATTTTATTATTTTCAGAGAGAGGGGAAGGGAAAGAAACATCAGCGTATGGTTGCCTTTCATCTGCCTCCAGCTACAGACCTGGCTGGAGATCTGGCTTGCAACCTAGTTGTGTGCCCTGGCTGGGGAATCGAACCAGCGAACTTTGGGTTCACAGGCCAGGGCCTTATCCACTGTGCTACCAGCCAGGGCTCTAAAATTTCTTTATATATTCTAGATAAGAAACCTTATAAGATATGATTTAAAAATACTTTCTTCCAGCCTCTGGGTTATCTTTTCATTTTCTCAATAGTTTCCTTTAAAGAACAAACATTTTCTTCTCTTTTTTTAAAAAAGATTTTATTTATTATTTGTAGAGAGAGGGGAAGAGAGGCAGAGAGGGAGAGAAACATCAACGTGTGGTTGCCTTTCACCTGCTTCCAGCTATGGACCTGGCTGGAGACCTGGCTTGCAACCTGGTTATATGCCCTGGGTGGGGAATTGAACCAGCAACCTTTGGGTTTACAGGCTGGTGCCTGTCCACTGTGCCAACAGCCAGGGCTCAAGCATGTTCAATTTTGATAAAGTTCAGTCTATTTTCTCCTTTTGTCATTCACACTTTGTCATATATAACTCAAAGTCATGAAGATTTACTACCCTATATTGTTGTAAGAGCCTTGTAGTTTTAGCTAATACTTAGGTATATTACTTAATTTGAATTAATTTTTTATGTAGCATAAGGTAGAGGCTTAAATTCATCCTTTTGCATGTGGATATTCCATTGTTTAGCCCCATTTATTGAAGAGACTACTATTTCCTCATCAAATTTCCATAGAACCATTGTCAAAAAGCAATTGACCATAAACATAAGGGTGTATTTTTGGCCTCTCAATTCTATTCCATTGGTCAGTGCCTATGATTAAGGGAGTACCACACCATCTTGAATACTGTAAGTTTGTAGCAAGCTCTGAATTTTGGCAATGTTAAGTCCTCCTACTTTGTTCTTTTTTAAGAAAGTTTGGCTTTTCTGGGTCCTCGACATTTCTTCATATGTTTTTAGGTTTGGTTTCATTGATTCTGCAAAAATGCCAATTGAAATTTTGATAACTACTGCATTGAATCTGTACAGTTTACAGAGTTTCTAAACATAGGCTGACTTTCCATTTATTTAGGTGATCTTTTATTTTTTTTTAATGGTGTTTGTGGTTTTCAGTGTGTAAGTGTTACTAAATTTTTTCCTAAGTATTCTTTTTATGCTATTTTAACTGGAATTACTTTATTAATCTTTTTTTTTCTTTTTCTTTTTTTTACTGGTGAATTGGATAGGTTTCTAAATTTAATGGTCTAGTTATCTCCAAATATATATATATGTAAAGATTACTCATTATTATTATTATTCAAACTGATTATTTATTATCAAGCTCTTTTACATTCCAGCTTTTTTCCCTCTTATTTTTTGTGTATCAACATACCAAAACACTTCTGTTTCCCAGTGATTCTGTTTTCCTTAATCTGTCATAGACTAAGACAAACATTTTTTGAGATTGTAACTGGTAAATTCTAAATTTTACTAATTGAGATGGCTTCTAGGCTAGTGTAAAAGAAACAGTATTTTTGTTTGTTTTTTTTAATGTCAGTGCCCTGCACTTTTTAAAAAAATTTTATTGTTATTGTATTACATCCATCCCCTTTTTGCTCCCCTCTGTCCCCCTCCCCACCCACCCATTCCCCCCAATTTATTCATCTTTTTTGGGGTAATTCATTGTAGTGTATGGAAATTCAATTGATTTATTTTGTGTATTGATCTTGTACTTTGTAGTTTATTAGTTCCTAGTTTCTTAGTAAATTCTTCATAATTTTATATATATATATATATATATATATATATATATATATATACCTTATCTCTGTCCTGTCATTTTTATTCCATAAGTTACTTCATTTTTGCTGATTGTTTTTTCAATAATATAAAAGACATTGGAATTTAGGTTGATAGAAAATTTTTCATGCCCTTATCAGGTTAGTTACATGGATTATTTCATTTTCCTTAAGATGCCTTGTATATAGCAGGTAATTCTAGTGGAAAGAATAAGGATATGGTTCCAGGTTGTGTTGTATTTAGGCTTAATAAAAATATGTACACCTTATAATTATCATTTTATAACCTCAAATTTCCAGTTGATAATATTTATATTTTTATTTTATCTTGGTTATAGTCTAAAGTCACTAGATACCTACATTTAATTTAGAGTCAATCTTTAGCCAAAGGAATAGAATATACCAGGACAGAGCTAAATTGTATATTGTGGAAATGAACTGACTTTCATATTCATTTTGGAATGCCTGAGTAACTTGTAGTAAAATACACAAAGTGTTCATGGTCTTCAAATACTGTATTAGTTCGTATTTATCAGACATTTGACATGCGCATATATAATATAGTCTTTGGATGAATGATGGTTGTATGGGGGAAAACATTGAACTAGAAGTTAAGAAGTCTAGGTGCTTTTTCTGGTTTGGTGAAGCACTTGACCTTTGAGAAATTATTTAACTCTTTAACAGTCTGTTTCTACCTCTGTAAAAAGGAGGAGGTGTGGCTGAATGATGGCTAAAGTCCTATTCAGGCTTAAACAGTATTCTCTCTGCGTTGCTCATAGATTGATTTATAATCTCTAATCAGGCTCTCCTTAGAGGGAGTTGTAAAAAATGTCTCCAAGTGACTCTTAATAGGCAAACAAATGGAGGATCACTGCTACAGAAACAGAAAAGGGTAAGGGAGCCTAATGTCAAGTAATATTCTTAGGCTTGCATATTTTTAAAATGATTTAATAGAATGATGGTTATAGAAATAGCAAAAGGAATATAGCAAATTACTGCATTGTATGATTTATGGAATAATTTGCTATGTTTAATCACTTAATCTGAAGAACAATTCTGTGAAACTTGAGAAAGTGCTGTCATCTTCATTTACCAGATGATGTAATTGTAGTTTAAAGAAATTAAGTGACTTGCTCAAATTTACTATACTAATGAAAAAAGAAGTCTGGAGCTAGATGCACATCTGGTACCATTCCTATGAACTCATCAATTAGGATTATGTAGAATAGACAGTCTCAAAGATTTTTATAGTCCCTTTTATTTTGTGTTTACTTATCTTTGAAATGGGATAATTACCTATTTAGATGTATAAAGGTTAATAATATAACCTTTATTGCTCTGTAAGATAATTACTTGTTTAAAAATTTTTCCCTTTATTTTCAGTTAAGGTTTGTCTGGCCACTAATTGTGGTGGAAAACAGATTGGGTGTGGACAGAGTGAAAGTAATTTTATAATAGGATAATCACTTGAGTTGCTATATAAAGAATAATTAGGAATTCAACTGGTTTGAATTCCTAATTATTCTTGTAATTGTTGTAGATATACCACAGGGACTCACGCATCAATTTTCCCTTTTCATTAATGGTGATTTATTTATTTATTTATAAGATTTTATTCATTATTTTCAGAGAGAAGGGCAGGGAGGGAGGAAGAAAGGGAGAGAAGCATCAATGTATGGTTGCCTTTCACCTGCCTCCAGCTAAGAACCTGGCCGGAGACCTGGCTTGCAACCTGGTTATGTGCCCTGACTGGGAATCAAACCAGCAACCTTTGGGTTCATAGGCCATTGCCAATCCACTGAGCCATATCGGCCAGGGCAATGATTGATTTTAATTTGTTGTGAATCCCTTCCAAATTACCCACCACCTCCTCCTCCTTCTTTTCAGTCAAGTTGGAAGAAATAACTTACAAGTGCTATGGTATTTTACTGTATTATTGTACTCTGCTTACTGTGCTGTACCTTTGCTTGTGTATATGGGTAGATCAGTCTGTTCTTTGGAGAAATCACTGCAAATACTTTTGGTGTCTGTGGCTATGGTTCCTATTAGTTCTTTGTATTTACTTCTCTTCATGCCTTGGAATTTCTGAAAACTAGCCAGTTAATCATCAATGAACTGGGCTTTGGAAGTGGTGCTTTGTGGTTGAGTGACCTTGAAGGCTAATTCTCTCCTTCCTGTACCTTTAAGAATCTCAGAGAACTGAGAAAGTCCTTCATTTAACTTTGCATTAACCCTTCTACCTTTCAACATTTGGCTTTCCTGGAAATGTGGGGCAGAACAGTGGTGATGTTCTTACCTGGCTCGGGAGATACAACTCTGAGAATTCTAAGATCACCTTGAGAGAGTCTTGTGTCCTTAAGTAACTAATGTTTTTAGAGTAAATATTCAACATTGTCTGTTCCTATTGGTTCACTGTACTTTCTCTCCCTTTAGCCCCCCAGGTTCGCCCAATAATCTTGGCTACTTCCCTACAGCTGCTAATCTTAGCAGTGTCCTTCCACAGCCTGGCACGGTGGTCAGAATGCAGGGCCTGGCCTACAATACTGGAGTTAAGGAAATTCTTAACTTCTTCCAAGGTTACCAGGTCAGTAGCTTAAAGAAGAAAAATATTCAGTGCCCTTAATAATTAAGTTGATTTGCCTAAAGATTGCAGCCAGGAAAGAAGCTGATTCCCTAACACTCATATTTGTGTAAGTGCTACTAGATTGCCTGAGTGAGAATCAGGAGCACTAGTGTTGAGTGCTAACTTCAAACTCATCCCTTTGACAAAATTAAGGCTCTCCCATGCTCTTTTTATTGTTTCAACTTAATCTGCTGGTGCTGTTTTGGAAAAGCTCTTCAGGGCACACAGCTGTGTAGGTCTTGCCCTCTAGATGGGACTGGCTAAGGAGTTTTTCTCAAAGTCAAATTTTTGACTAATAAAACAATACTTAAACATGGTGTTGAAGTTGAGTATTTAAAAATTGGTTAGAGGGCTCTCTGCCTATCCTGAAAAGAGCAAAGGAGATGGTAACTCCTTAAAATGAGCTGGAGGATATTCAGTGAGCCTTTTCCGGAACAATCTGCAGTTAACTCTTATGAAACTGGTATTTACTCTTGTCATTTTCTTCTACCACTACCTATGTCCATCAGTGGTTTTTTGACGTAAAGAGAGAGAGAGAGAGATGTTTCTTGGTAAGAGCTCTTTAACAATGAGCAAAATCTCATTGCCATCTCATCTGAGCACCTTTCCTTCCTCAAATGATGTAATACCTGAAAACCCAAACTCGTCTTTCTTGCAATATCCAAAAATCGTTATTATACAGCCTTTTAATTGCACTAATAGCAAAAATGGTCTTTCTTCTTGGAGCTGAACTTTCCTTGAGTCTTCAGAGTTGAGAAGCCTTTAAAGGCATAATTGTCAAATCCTAAAATAGCCCTTAATTGTTTACAGTAAGGCATTTTAAAGGTTATGCCCGCAGAGGCTGTGTTACTATTAGAATGGGTTTATAAGCGTGGTGTGCCATGACTCATGGAGGGTTGTGGAACGCAACTAAACTGGCCTCACTGAGGATGCCCCAAATCTACCAAGTTACCGTAATGGTCTTCAAGGGCTTTTAACATACAAAGAATATTTTCTGACAAATAAAGAAAATCTATGTCTGATGGTGAAAAACTAAATGAAGGTGGACATTTTTACCAGAAGTACGATTTTTGCCCCCAGATTTGTTTCTTCTCTAAACAAATAAGATACCTATGAGAAACCCTTGCAGAGATTTGAAGATTATAAAAGAAGTAAAGAATTTGATTAAAGGCTATTTAAAAGGTTGTTTAATCTCATGGAGTAAACATTTAAGTTTTGTATTTTCCCCCATTGTTTTTTTTTTTATTCTAGAAAGTTTAAGCAAAGTTTTAGATTTTAGTGGTCAGCTGAATTAATTTCTTTTTTTATTTTGAGTAATCAACTTTTGCATTCACACTGAATAGAATTAAGCAGCCATACATATAAGTTGGCTTTTGTGGATATTTATTCTACCACAAATAAGTAATAGCAGTTATTTCTAGGTTTGTGGCTAAAAGACTGACATGCCTTTAAAATGAGATAAAATGACTTCAGTCTGCAAGCAGTTTATCTTCCAGTAGCTTCTAGAAAACCATTCAAGGTTGAGGTAGAGTTCTGGTATCATCAGAAGTGGAAAGGTTATGCAAAATGATTTTATTTCAAGGCATTTGGCCTTTATATCTGAAGTGCTTAGAATTTATTAACTGATTCAATGCACTAGGATTATGTAGGAACCTCAATTTTTCAATTCAGTGTATTAGTTTATTCCAGTGTCTTCAGTAATTTGAGCTTTAAATTAGAGGAGAAAATAGCCACTAGCTATGGGATTAGATTCTTTAGGTATCATTTTGTAACAAGACCAGATCAGAGAGTGAATTTTTATCTTTATCATGTATTTATTGATGTTGTTGACTTAATGGGAGGCTTTCACTGATTTCTGGTTATTTGTAATTCATTTTACATAACTGTATAATTTAGTAATATTAAGCAAATCATTGGTAATAATTGGTTGAGAGGATGAAATCTCTCAATAGTTTGATTCTGGCCAGGTAGGTCAGTTGGTTAGATATCATCATCCTAGTAAGCTAAGTTTCAGGGTTCCATCTCCAGTCAGGGCACATGCTAGGAGCAACTAATGAATGTATAAAGGAGAGAAACAGCAAATGAGTGTTTCCCTCTCTCTCTTGCTCCAAAATGAATTTTTAAAAATTAAAAATGTATATATTTTGATATTATAATGGTATATGTCATTCTCTATACATATATTATCTTCAAATACAATTTTTGGCTGTCTGTTTCCCCTAGCTTCAGCAGAATTCCTTCTGTAAAACTTCTCCAATTTTAAGTTTTTCATATTTCATTAGGGGTATGGGGTGGGGGCCGCTGTATAAAGCTGGAAAGGCCAGGATTCCCATAAAGGGGAGACTTCTGGTGACCTAAGCAAGATGCAGGGCATGGGTTATGCTAGTGAATCTGTAGTCTTAAAAAGGTGAAGTGCCTGAATTAGGCCTGTTGATAAATGAAAATAATAGAATGAGGACTGAATTTATGAAGACATATTACCATGAAAGTATTTGGTTAGGAAAATGTCATTCTGGTAATAAAAATAAACTAGTATTTATATTTTAGTTGATGGTCTGTTATTCTGATATGGACTCTCAAGAATACTTATCAAATTCCCTTCAAGTTTTGTATTTGCTCTTTGCATTATTTTTTACTATCAATGAGTTTGCATTTTCAGTAAGTGCAAGTTTCTGTTTCTCCTCAACTTACTGACTTTAATCATTATTTCTGTTGGCCTTTCACTACTAACATTTTTAGTTGCTGTTCTACTTTGAGATGAGATCAGTATTACAAATACCATCTAACCTCTTAAAGTTCACAGAGTTGTTTGGACATATTGAGCTTATTTTACAACACCTTGCAAATAGTTGATGCTCAAATATTTGGTATGTAGTTATACTGTGATATTACGGAAACTGTACTGTTTGCAGGATCTCAAGTTTTCGTGATGTTTATTGTAGTATGGTGCGTTTTTTGTTTGTTTTAAATACATATGTTCAATCTAAGTTACCTCCTAGGAGGAATTTCTAAGGTATTTAGACATGTCAAGTCTTCAATAAATGAAGACTTAGAATTAGCATCTATGGTATGGTATATGGCTTGTACCAGTGTTGTTTTCTATCGTCAAAATGTCCTGTGATTCTTTTGGCAGGTATATTCAGTTGAAATACTAACCATCCATAGTGACAGTTAGTCCATCTTTTGATCATGTGTATTTTAACTTGCATTTTAGTATGCAACCGAGGATGGACTTGTACACACAAATGACCAGGCCAGGACTCTACCCAAAGAATGGGTTTGTATTTAAGGGCCCCACCAGTTAGACCACCCTCAGAAGAGAAGGTAAGGGTCTGAAATGAAAGGTAAATTATAAAGGGCCAAATAAAGAGAGGTCAAGAATCTGAAAGTATTTTTAAGGAATCAGGTATGAGGTTTCCTCTTTTCATTAGTGCGATGTACAATTGTCAGAAATCCTGGAAGGGATGGAGACGGCAGTTACGGTTGTCATCTAAGTAGATAAAGTATCTGAACAACATTTTTACATAATAGTGTATTATATGAGCTAAGTGGAAACCTTTTTATTTGGAGATTCACTTGCCATAGCTCATGTGTACTATGGGTTAGGGATGCTTTTTTCAAAAAAATTGAGGTATATTATGTGAAGTAAAATAAGCCGTTCGGTAAAAGACAGATACCATATAACCTCACTTATAAGTAGACTCTAATGAACAAAATAAACTACCGAGAAAAATAGAACTAGAGACATGGAAACATGGAACAGAATGATAGCTGTAGGAGGGGAACAGGGATGGGTAATGGTGGAAAGAAGAGGAAGGGATTAGTCAAAGAACATGTATGAATGATCCATGGACATGGATAATGGAGAGGGTTGGGCCAGGTGGACGGGGGCAGGAGAAAAAAAAATTGGAACAATTGTAACAGAATAAACAATACAAAATATTTTAATTGAAAAAAGAGAAAATAAAAGAGTGTTTTTAAAAAGTAAAAATCATATGACATAAATTTAATCAATTTTAAGTATGCAGTTGGGTGGTATTTAGTGTATTTACAACATTGTACAGCAACCATCTCTGTCTAGTTCCAAAACATTTTTTTGCAGTTTTTAAATTATATTTTATTGGTTATGTTATTATAGCTGTCCCAATTTTTCCTCCTTCATTCCCCTCCCAAAACATTTTTTCTTTTTTAAGATTTTATTTCATTATTTATAGAAAGAGGGAAAGGGAGAGAGGCAGAGAGGGAGAGAGACATCAATGTATGGTTGCTTTTCACCTGCCTCAATAATCTGCTTCTTATCTCTATGGATTTGCTTATTCTGGATATTTCATATAAATGAAATTATGTAACGTGATCTTTTGTATCTGGCTTCTTTCATTTCCCATGTTTTTGAGGTTCATCTATGTTGTAGTGGGTATCATTACTTTATTCCTTTTTATGGCTGAATAATATTCTATTGAACAGTTATAACACATTTTGTTTATTCATTTATCCACTGATGGACATTTGTGTTGTTTCAACCTTCTGGCTATTGTGAATAGTACTGATACTAGCATAAATGTACAAATAAATTCAAATACTTCTTTTTAATTTTGGGGAGTATGTACATGTGAGTGGAATCACTGAGTCATATAGTAACGCTAATGAGTTGGATATACTTTTTATTTATTTATTTATTTTAATTTTTAATTTTTTAATTTTTGGATATACTTTTTTAAAATACTTTCCTTTTTAAAAAATTTCAATAAAGTGGAATTGGGGGAGATGGGATGAATGTAATACAATAATAAAATAAAAATTAAAAGAAAATTCAGTAAAATATGTGTAACATAAAATTTACCATTTTAAATGTACAGTTCAGGAGCATTAAGTACATTTCACATTTTGTGTAACCATCTGTTTAGCTCCAGAACTCCCTTATTTTCTCAAATTCTATTTACACTAAACAATAAATTCCCATTTTCCTCCTTCCCTGGCCCCTAGCAACTGCCATTCTTCTTCCTGTTTTTATGAATTTGACTATTCTAAGTACCTCAAATAACACAGTATTTGTTCTTTCATGACTAGATTTCACATCATGTAATGTTTTTAAGGTTCATCTGGGTAAACTTTTTTTTTTTCTTTTTTTAAAATATTTTATTTTATTTTATTTTATTATTTATTTATTTTTTTCATTGCTTAACCAATTTTTCGAGGGGAGGGGATCAAAGGATGGCTATGCATGAAAAACAGAGCAAAACCAATACTCATTTATCTAGAACTGGTTTGCTGTCAGAAGATAGGCCAGTCCCAGTGCCTGAGGCCCTGTTGATTCCAACCGTGCAGAAAAATGACAGGGAGGAGATACACTTTCTTCCTCAGCCCGGGAGGATGAGGGAGAAGAAGAGAAGCAGGGCGTTCAGTCTGAGCAAGAGGGGGCCCCGCCATCCAGGGTGAGGGAGGTATCAGGCGGCTGTGCGTGATTCCCGCGTCTGGCTGGAGGAGCCTCGCTCAGGTCGCTCTGGTCGCAAAGACCTTCCTGATTCTGCCCAAAGGCCCAGGAGGGGTTAGAGGAACAGAGCAACCTACTGGCTGAGGTTCGAACCCCAGGGCAGGGCTGCCGTGAACTTCTCTCTCCTGCAAGTGGTGCGCTGCCCAGAGGCAGCGGGAGCTGAGATTCTGGTTTCCCAGGGAAAAGAGGCATTTTCGTAGTTATGCACAAAGGCATCACGAGGGTTAACGGTGCCCTGGTCCTTAGAGGAGGCTGAGAGGCTTCTTGTGTTGGGAATTTTTGTGTTTGAATTCAGGGCAGCTGGGAGAAGATTTTATTTTTTATTCTTAGAGAAGAAGGGAAAGAGGCAGAGAGAGAGAGAGACATCAATGTATGGTTGCCTTTCACCTGCCTTCAGCTATGGACCTGGCTGGAGACCTGGCTTGCATCCTGATTACGTGCCCTGGCTGGGGAATTGAACCAACAAATTTTGGGTTTGCAGGCCGCTGCCTTATCCACTGTGTCACCAGCCAGGGCTTGGGTACACTTTTAATATAACATATTACAAAGTGCTTGCAAGGTTTTTTGTTGCACGCCTTTTTCCTCTTCACCTTATCCACTGTGCTACCAGCCATAGCTTGTTGTGTTTTTAATGTTCATAATTTTGATTTTCTTAAGTCCTTTAAACATTTCATATAATCAGGGCTTGGTGATGATGAACCCCCTTAGCTTTACCTTGTCTGGGAAGCACTTTATCTGCCCTTCCATTCTAAATGATAGCTTTGTTGGATAGAGTAATCTTAGTTGTAGGTCCTTGCTTTCCACCACTTTAATACTGCTTGCCAGGCCCTTCTTGCCTGCAAAGTTTCTTTTGAGAGATCAGCTGATAGTCATAGGAACCCCTTTGTAGGTAACTCCTTTTTCACTCTTGCTACTTTTAAGGTTCTCTCTTTATCTTTAAGCTTTGGCATTTTAATTATGATGTATGTTGCTCTTCCTCTTCTCCTTCTGGCACCCCTATGCCTCGGATATTGGCATGTTTAAAGTTGTCCCAGAGGTTCCTATGCCTCTCCTCATTTTTTCCAATTCTTGTTTCCTCTTTCTGAACTGGCTGATTGTTTATTTCTTCTTCATGTTCCAAATCATTGATTTGAACCCCATTTTCCTTTCCTTCATCCTTAGTTTTGTGTGGATTTTTCTTCATTTCACATAGCCTAGCCTTCACTTCTTTTCTGTGTTTGCTATATGTAAGCGTATCTGTCAATTCTGTGAGCATTTTAGTCACCAGCGTTTTGAGCTGTGCATCTGTTAGGTAGATTATTTCCTTGGCCATTAGGTTGGCTATCTCTGTTGCTCAGCTCTCCCATTAGCACCTTGATCTGCTCCCTCTTTTGGGTCATACTTTTCTGTCTCCTCAGCTTGACAGCTTTCTGTGTTTGTCGCTTTGTCTTAGGTAGTTCCGTCACACTTGTTACTTGTAAGGGGCAGAGACAGGTATTTGTCAGTGCAGAGTGACCTGTTATGGTGCTGTATGTGGGGGAGGGCTCTGAGAAGGAACACTGTCACTTGCTGTTGGGACAGGCAGTTTCTTCTTCTGCCCTAAACCCCACTGGTTATCACAGCCAGAAGCAATGTGGCTATTTTTCCTCGCGTTTTTACCGTGTGCTCCAAAGTCTGGCCCTTGGGATAGTTTCCCAGGTTTAAATGTAAGGCTGTGCTTTTCCCAGTAGCCTCAGCTCTCCACCGCTCTTCTCCCCAGTCCCGCCACTCCTACCTGCTTGGCTAAGTATTTCTCTACTTCTTTTGTTGCACTTCCATGTAGCTCAATTTTCTGAAATATCTGTGTTGTTTTTATTTAGTGTTGAGATAGATGTAAGTTTCTTCTAATTGTGAGGGAGATGCAGCATGTCTACTTATGCCTCCATCTTGGCTGGAAGTCCTTATCTTAAGCCTTTTCTTAAGAATACTGCGTTCTGTGAGAGTCCTCAAGAGGTGGAAGGGTAGGGACATGGTCAGGAACTAGTGTGGCTTATTTCTTTTTTTATTGTATTGTTGGGTTTGTTGAAATTGACTTCCTGGCATGTCATTTTTCAAATTCTGTCAACATTTTCATTGCTGAGAACCCTGTGAACTTTAATGATATGGATTCAAAATTGAAAACAGTTGCCAGTGCAATGTTACCCTTGAGAAATGACAATTGGGGTTCTATCCAGTTTGGGGAGTGATAATGTTCTGCCATTTTCAGTGTGTTCTCAAGATATCTTTGTACTGCCAGGGTGCTTCATGCCCAGAATACTTACAAGTGGGAATGAGGTATTTTCTAGCGTAGTTTATAATGATGAGAACCCATTGTTCTCACTTGTTGGCACTCCTTTTGGTTTATACTTTATCTTTTTAAATATTCTGTATTCCAGCCCCTAAGGATATCTATTAATTTGATAAGCATTACCATCCATTGTAAAATGAGTATATTGAATAAGAAATTATTATAAATGGAATCTTTTGTTATTATACTAGAAATTGACTTATAACCATTACTTAATACCTCTGATTCTATCTTATGTTTATATATTTGGGATCATGATAGAGTAACAATTTGGGTGCTTTGTTATAATTCAGATATTTGCATTTTCTTATTCTAATAACATCAGGTTAGAATTGTATAAAATTCACACAGAATACTGTGTGAAATACCTGGGGGTGAGATCTGGTGAATAAGGATGGTGGAGCATGGAGATTGTGCCATTGTTGGTCAAAAACTGCTGAACACTCAGTGCAGTGTGGGCAGGTGTACCTACAGATCACCCATCATGAAATGAGCAAACACTGAAGTAGTCTTCGAAACAAATTTTCGTTGAAGCTGAAGGCAGCCTCTCACAACAGTTGTTGGTGCACTGATGCAGATGGGTTCCTACAACACTCACCTAGTTGGGGAAGCCTGTACTACAAGGGGCTTATCCCCCCGAAGATAATTTCTTGGATTCCCTCCCCTTTATAAGTATGTGTGTGTGTGTGTGTGTGTGCGTGTGTGTGCATGTGTATAGATATAGGTACTTTCTCTCTCTCTTCATATTCCGCACAAAGCATTAAAGCACTTGTATATCTCCAATTTCATTTCAGTCTCACTATAGCCTTGTAAGGCAGCAGAGCAGGTTCCCATGGCCTCACTGAGTGGATGAGTCACAGCTAATAACCAAGCTGACCAAAAGATCCAGAACATCTGGCTTTAGGCTTGGCACTCTTTTCCACCAACCAAATATGATTATTATAGAGTAAGTTCCTATAGTAAGCTGAATGGTGGCCTCAAATAGGTCCATATCCTAATCCCTTGGAACCCATGACTGTTAACTTATATAAAAGATGTAAATTAAATATCTTGAAAGGAGCACCTTAACCTGGATTATCTAGGTGGGTCCTAAATGGAATTATAAGAGAGAAGCAAAGAGATCAGAAAGACACACACAGGAGAGGAGGAGGCAATGTGACTGACCATGGGGGCTGAGTTGGAGTGATGTGGCCACAAGCCAAGGAATACCTGCAACCACAAGAAGCTGGAAGAGGCAAAGAACATTGTTCCCTAAAGCCTTCAGAGGGTGTGCAGCCTGGCTGACACCATGATTTCTGACTA